>CM077152.1:163241213-163625952 GCA_039583875.1 Platanthera guangdongensis | reverse complement strand
GGAAAGAGAGGGTCTGAAGGAAGTGTTCATGTGCTCTTTAAGAAGATGCTACTGAAAAAGTTTCTACCCTCGTTGCGCGGTACGCCTCCTACCTGAAGCAGGACGCTCTGTGATGACGTCCGATGTGAGTTTCAAGCTGCGTTTCCTATTTGGCGTAGGAGGTAGATGCAAGCGTTTCCTCGGAGCTGAAGGGTGATGGCTCTTGGCGCGTTACAGAGCGGCGAAAGTTATACTGAAGCAGTGGAAAGCCACTTTGATAGTGGAGGCGATTGAAAATGCTAATAACTGCAGTGCTACGGTGATGAAGGATAAAGGAAGCGTTGAGGATGGTAGCTGCAGGCATCTGGCCTTTCTTCGAAGAAAATAGTAGAAGTGTGTAGTTTCTGTGGTTGTCCTGGCCACCCTTCGAAAGATGTTTCAAGAGGACTGCCACCCTGAAGCAGTAGCAAGTGCACGCCATCCAAGGTGCACCCAAAGGAGTAGTGTGCTCATTCTGTGCAAGGAAGGGTCATGATGTGAGTCGGTGCTAGATGAAGGAAAGGATTTGCTTCCAGTGCGGGCAGAAGGGACACCAGAAGTCTTCATGCCCCCAGGCTCATCCCCCACTGCAGCCTGCCCACTTTGAGCTCTGCCGCTGCCACCGAACCTGGATAAAGGAAAAGGAACGCTGAACGTGATGACCAACGTAGAAGCTCAAACCTCTACGCAAGTGAAATCAGGTTAGCCCCAGTTTAATTTATCCTCATTATTTATCATTGTTGCCCTAGTTATCATTCGTTTAGTTATGTATGCTACGGTTTTAGGGGAGTTTAAGGTGCGAAATAGGTGGGCGTGTGTTCTTTTCGATTCAGGTGCCACCCATTCCTTCGTGGCCCGGAGGTTAGTTGATAAACATCACCTGGGTGTGGATCAATTAGGAGACTCCTTCAATGTCAAGCTCCCTTCCGGTGATTTGGTGATATCTAATCAAGGAGTTCTGAGATGCCCTATTTATCTTGGCAATTTTCTGGCCTTTGCGGATCTGATGATTTTAGATCTGGCTGATTTCGACGTGATTTTGGGCATGGACTGGCTGTCCAAGTATGATGCGGTCATCCAGTGCAAGTCTAAGCGACTGGATTTTAGGATGGACGACAGATAACCTATGAGCGTCTATGGATTTCAGGATAGAGTTTCCCCTGTCATTTTTATGGTACGTGCTTGTAGTTCTATAGAGTCTGGTTGCGAGGCATTTTTAGTTTCTATTTCTGCTCTGAAAATAGCTTTTGTTACACTACGTCTTGAGGATGTCTCCGGTGCGAGAGTTTAGAGATGTCTTTCCTGAAAGTCTTCCAGGACTTCCTCCTGAAAGGGAGATAGAGTTTGTGATAGACCTCGAACCAGGTACTCGTCCTATTGCCAAAGCACCGTACCGTATGACTCCGCGTAAGTTGAATGAGTTGCATAATAAGCTCGATGAGTTGCTAAGGTTTGGTTTTATTAGACCAAGTTCTTCTCCATGGGGTGCTCCTGTTTTGTTCGTCAAGAATAAAGATGGAATAATGAGGATTTGCATCGATTAAAGGGAATTAAACAAGGTAACCATTAAGAATAGATAGCCCCTACCACGGATTGATGATTTTTTCGATCAGTTGCGTGGTAGCTTGGTATTTTCAAAGATCGATCTTCGCTCAGGCTACCACCAGTTGAGAATTCGTGAGGCAGACATTCCCCGAACCGTGTTTTGTTCGCAGCATGGACATTATGAGTTTTTGGTGATGTCTTTCGGTTTAACCAATGCATCCTTTACTTTCATGGATTTGATGAATAGGGTGTTTAATGATTTCTTGGAACGATTCGTTATTGTGTTTATAGATGATGTCTTGGTGTATTCTCCCAATGTTGAGGAGCATACTCAGAATTTGCATTCAGTCTTGTCAACCCTGAGGGAGCATAAGCTATATGCGAAGTTGAGCAAATGTGAGTTTTGGCTATCTCAGGTGTCCTTTCTGGGTCATGTTGTAAGCAAGGGCGATATTTCTGTAGACCCGAACAAGATTTCTGTTGTGATGGAATGGGAGAGACCTTCTACAACTAAGGAGATTGGGAGCTTCTTAGGCCTGGCTGCCTATTATAGAAGATTCGTGGAAGGATTTTCAGTATTGTCTGATCCTCTAACTAGACTTACTCAGAATAATACTGCGTTCGTTTGGAGTGATAAGTGTGGAGAGGCTTCTCAGCAACTGAAGAAGAGATTATGTACTGCTCCAATTTTAACATTACCTACTAAAGGAGTTGAGTATGCTGTGTATGTTGATGCGTCACATATCGGACTTGGTTGTGTTTTAATGCAAGATGGTAAGGTGATCGTGTATGGATCGAGGCAACTAAAGATTCACGAGAGGAACTTATTGTATGGTGAGTTGTGTAAGATCTGTACGAACCATAAGAGTTTGAAGTATGCCTTCACTTAGAAGGAACTAAATCTGCGCCAGCGTTGGTGGTTAGAATATGTGGCTGATTATGAAGTGGAAATTCTTTATCATTCAGGAAAGGCCAATGTAGTAGCTGATGCCTTGAGTAGAAAGACCGCTAAATTTTTTAACCTGTTGGTACAGTGCATGGTATAAGAATTTTTGTTGATGGATATTGAGGTTGGGAGTAGTACTGTGCCTGCTAGTATAGAAGTAGAAGAACCCTCTTGGATTTACCTTACTTGAGCACATCAGAAGGATGATCCGGATTTATTACACCTCCAGAATAGAACTGTGAAGGGAGTGTTGGGTATTGTATCCACGATTACCTAGATTTGAGGAAGCCCCCTGTCAAGCTAAGATGAATTCACAATGTATTTGATGAAACATTTTAAGTTGTACTTGCAGTACCTCCACGCTAAGTGCACACCAATGTCAGGGTGCAGTAGGTCAATATACACGGGTCTGCACGACGTAATCCCTCGTTGAGCAGATCAGTGTGTTGGCCTATGTGTACTCTCTCTATTGGAGTGCACTTACTTTCAAGTACAGGGTCGCTCATATGCAAGAGAAGACAAGGAGCACAGAGGATCAAGGAGCAACTCCTGGGGTGGAAGACGAAAAATCTTCCAAGGCAAATTCGACGAGAATCACCAAGTGATTCTCGCCGATTCGGCGAGAATCACTAGTGATTCTCGCCGAATCGACGAGAATCATTAGTGATTCTCGCCGACTCCTTCTGGACATCTCAAAATGGTGCCAAGTAAGAATCGGCGAGAATCACTTGTGATTCCCGCCGAACCAGTGGTCAAGCAGCCCATGTATAAAGTAAAATTCGTTGAGAATCGACAAGTGATTCGACGAGAATCACAAACGATTCTCGACGAATCGTCGAGAATCACTTGGTGATTCTCGCCGATTCGTCGAGAATCGTCTGCGATTCTCGCCGATTTTTACTTGGCGTTTTCTCAGAATGCTGCTGGACCGGATTCTGCTTCTGGACTAGTTTGAACCGGAATTTGGGATTCCTTTTGTGGGTCCCACAAACGGTCAAAATTGCTGTATCTTCAGGGTATAAATACATGGGTATTTTGAACAGTAAATCCACGGATAAGAGAGAAAGAAAACCGAGCCGCGACGTAACCCTAAATTCGCGAAATCGCTCCGCTCCGCCGCCGCCGCTCACGTCAAGTCGTCGCCGCCGCTGATCGATCTTCTTCCCGATCTCCGGTGACAGAAGCTTAGCAAAGCTTGTGTCTCACGCGTCTATCCGGAGATCTCTTGTCTCTCGATTTGTTGACCGGGAAAAACTCCCCCGTCCGAATCGATCGAGACGACTGATCCTAGAGTGACCGTTGGTAGAACTAGCTTGCTTCGCTACGAAGTTTAGATCTCCAAGTTCAGCAGCCGCTCTTCATCGTAGCCGCCGATCCCGAAGCTAGCCGCCGCTCGTGTGCCGCCGCCGGTTCCGGGGAGATCTTCTCCAAGAGAGACCGAGGTTGTAGACTCTTCATCGACTTCAAGAACACGTCGTCGAACGAAGAGGAACACCGTAGTCTCCAAAAGAAGTTTGTATTTCATATACATTCCATATTTAATTTTGTTGTAAGGGAAATTTTGTTCCGTGTTGTAAGGGTTGGGTGCAACCCGTTTTGTGGGAGTGTTGACTCTCACGTGTGGAAGGGCTCCTCCCGTTAGTGAAGGGATTGGATTTCAATCCCGTTGGAGAAGTGACCGAGTCATCCCTTGTTGGGGAGATAGGTCGTAGGGGGAAAGTGGATGTACCCAAGTCGGGGAACCACTATAAATTTGCTGTGTATTCTGTGTGCTGTGGTTCTTATTTTTATTGTGCAGGTACATCTGTAAATTCCGCAGAAGAACCACACGTCACCTATTCCCCCCCCCCCATAGGTGCACATAGTTGACACTAGGTGGATTTACAAGTGGTATCAGAGGAGGTCACAGTTTCGAAACCCCGGGGTCGTTGCTGGGGGGGGGGGGGATTGTTGGGTTCCATCAATGCCCCCGGTGTTGGGAGGTACGGCGTGAGGCGCTATGGCCCGCACTAGTCGAAACAGAAGGGTGTGTCCCCTGGGGCCTAACTGGCCGCCCCGTGGATCCTAGGGTAGCCAGCTCCATAAAGGAGTGGTAGCGCCGTCCTCAAACAGTCCGGGCTTTTGGGCGAGTTGGTTGCGCCTTCCCTACAAGTGGTATCAGAGGAGGTCACGGGTTCGAAACCCCGGGGTCGTTGCTGGGGGGGGATTGTTGGGTTCCATCAATGCCCCCGGTGTTGGGAGGTACGGCGTGAGGCGCTATGGCCTGCACTAGTCGAAACAGAAGGGTGTGTCCCCTGGGGCCTAACTGGCCGCCCCGTGGATCCTAGGGTAGCCAGCTCCATAAAGGAGTGGTAGCGCCGTCCTCAAACAGTCCGGGCTTTTGGGCGAGTTGGTTGCGCCTTCCCTACAAGTGGTATCAAAGCCAGGTTGCTCTTCAAAAAGGTTAACACCTTGAGTAGAATCCTGCCACCAGTGTCAGAAGCATGGATCTGGATTATGACGTATTGCCACTCAAACTCCCTGCATGCACAAAGGATTATTATCCCATCTGGAGGATGAGAGTGTTATTTCACCTGGATGCCATCGATCCACGAGCATCCCTCATCCTGGAAGAGGGTCCGTTTATCCCCATGAAGACCTCCGACTCTGGGATCCAAGTGCCCATGGGCATTGCTGAGATGTCTGAGATGGAACTATCTCTATTTCACTTGGACGAGAGGATTCGACAAATTATCATGGATGTCTGGTCTGGAGCCTCTCGCTCTAGATTGGAAAAATGTAGAACGGCTAAATCTCTGTGGATGATGATCTCAGAGTTGATGGGGGGGTCAGAGAAAGCTGAAATATGCTGCCAATCAGAGGATGAAGCGTATGTGGGGGTTCTCACTTCTGAAGATGAAGGCAAGGATCCCTTGGACTGCATCAGAGCTCCCGTGTCCGTGTCAGAGATTGACGAGACCAGTGAGGAAAGCAGCTCTGACGAGGACGAAACATTGGTCACTGATTCTAATGACAATAACTCAGATGAACAGGTATCATCTTCATCCTGCCCCATATCTTTTGACTTTTCTGAAGACAGAAACTGCTCTCCTCCAGAAAATACTGATTCCCTGAAGAGAGCCCTTCAGGAGAGCAATCTACTTGCTGAGGAGCAAGCTCGAGAGATTGCTCGACTGAAGATCTTGTTGGTTCTCCAATTGGCGTCCAACAAGGTCAAGGACTCTAAGATCTCAGCTCTAGAGAATAGTCTAGAGAATGAGAAACGTATAGTATCAAACTTTTCAAAAGTTGATGCTATAAAGAGAAAGCAAGAAACCGGGTGGATTTCCCGGATTATTCAGGGATGGAGAAATGGGGAAACGGTGTTTCGACCCCCCACTCCAAGCAGGAAGGCAACTCATCATGCCTTCAGGTATGACCATAGGAATAGTCGTGGTCACTGCAAGGATGATATGTCCCCATGTGGAGACACCCGGCGTGCAAGGGCCGGCATGGCCACCCACGAGAGAATACCTAAGGCTCATTCTGAGCCCTTTGTATTCACAGCCACTGCCACAACAAAGTGTGGATCTGCATGTCCCAGCTCACAGGAGACCTCTCACCATTCGAGGAAACGGGATAGGGAGGATAGAAGTCATGATGTCAGGCTTCATGGGGCCTCAGCAAGGGAGATGCCTGAAAGAATGGCACCACCTTCTCGGCCTCATAACGCTCACATCATGCATTCGTTCCACCCTTCCTCATGTCACGATGGAAGAGGAATTTGTGTGACAAGAACATGCCCTATCCCGTTTAGACCTAGGACCGTGACTTCATCAGTCACTAGATCAGGTCGAAAAAGGCGATACAACATTCACCCTTGTTGGTGCTGCGGCAAAGTGGGGCACTTTGCCATTGACTGTTGGCACAACCTCTCTGTGCCCACAGCAAGGGCTTATCCACATTCTAGGGACAGAGGTAGTCTTCCAGACAGGCTTTCTGAAGGAAGGCAGTTGCGTGCTTATGCTAATAGAAACCTAGGACCCAATATGATTTGGGTTCCTAAGGTAAAGTAATTCTGTTTTGCAGGGTAGTCTAGGTCCCCGTAAATACGATGGGATCTGGACAGTAGGTGGCTCAAGGCTAACTTGGAACAAGCGTCTGCAATAACAGATGTGCTACCTGTTGAGCATACTCACTTTAAGCTACTAATGTGTTCTACTTGTGGGACTAAGACGATGACTCTCAAAATCCCAGGTAATTTTGATCAGTTCAAGGACTTGTGTCATAATGGATCCTCATTCAAAATATATATACTTATATATATCATCATATACAGATCCTTCTTTGTATATTAGTGTATGTATGCACATCTAAGGATTGGTTAACTCGATGCATGCAAACCTTTACACCTCAATAAAGGGTTAACGAAGACATGTCGTTGTAAATCTCGACAAACATACAATTGACATTAAGAAGACTTTGCAAAACCCTCAGTAAAATTCAAATAGATTGACTTTAGAATATACTTGTATTTATCATTCTTTTTATTGACTTGACATCGGAAAATTTCTAAAATATTGCAAGCTTCTCAAATGTGAAAATCCCTAGTCAAGAGACCCCTCAATTTCGAATCAGATACATAGTATCAGAAGCCGAATTAACCAAATCTCCTGAATCCCGCCGAATTTGACAAAGCCGAATCATTTAAATCCCGTAAAACCCTTCGCCTTCCTCACAACTCCCGCGTCACGCTGCAGCGAGTACCCCGACACCCTGGTGACCACAGTGGGAGCTTCGCCGATTCTTCCCGCAAGAACTCTCCCGACAACCCGCAGGAGCTTCGCCGATTCTCCGCAACCCGCAGGAGTTCTTCCGCCGATTCGCAGCAGCTCGTGAGGTCTCCTCCTAAGCTCCTGCTAGGGTCTCGCAAAGTTCTCTTCGAAAGGATCCCGACGACTCTCGCCGAAACCCGCAGCCCTCCGACGCTCTCGTCGAAGTGAGAGAATCGCTGCTGTGTTTCCCACAGGATACTCTTCCCACAGGATCTGCTTCCCGTGAGACTATAGCTAGGCCGAATCCCACAGGATACTCTTCCTTCCACCGAAGATCTTCCCGAAGCTCATCAACTCTCTTCCGTGTAAGCCCTTAGGTAACCTTCTCCTCACCCGCACTTGGACGCGCTCACTAGTGATGCTTTCTTTTTGAATGTTCACTAATGCTTAGAGTAGGTCTTCTCTCTAGATCTTCAATGGCTCCAAGGACTACTGCAGGCTTGATTTCTGGCTGCGAGCTGGTTCGCACTGGATTCTCTCATGCCTCGGACGAGTTCCGGAATATCATTCTCATGCTGGAAGAGGCCGGGCTAACCTTCATATTGGAGCACCCTTGCAAAGTCCTGGATAAAGAGGTGCTGGAGTTCTTCTCTACCGCAATACTCCGAGATAGAGACTCCATCATCAAGAGAAAGGTGGCTGGGACAAAAGTAAAGATGTCTGCCAGTAAGCTAACTCGCTACCTGCAGCTCTCAAGTTCGGAGCAGGAAGATTAGCTGGAGGACGAGGACAAAGCCAGAACCCTCTTGTTCTGCGGTCTTCCAAGAGGCACTCGATCAGTAAAGAGAAAAGAGATGAATGAAGAAGGGAAGCTCCTATCTGACGTCATAGGAAAAGTACTCATCTGCAAGCCAGGCTCCCATGATCATATCTCCGGAGATATGTTCAAAATTCTCATAGCTGTGGTCTGCTGAAAGAGGTTCAACTGGGGGGAGTTGCTGTTTCAAAAGATCAAGGACACTCTGGGCACTCCAAGTTTCGGCCGCATCATCAGTGTATATCTCAACCAGCTCAACGGAGACAAGTTCGACATGAGCAAAGGAGTTCCTCTCCACTACTTGAAAAGGATGGATGCTACTGTGTTTGATCGATGGGAGCGGCGCATCGGGCAGCCTGCTGTGGAAGAGCAAGAGGAAGTATCTCCAGCAGCCTCCCCCGGTGAAATTCCTGATACTGTGACTGCAGGAATCGAGGGGGAGACTCTACCCACTCATATGGATATAATATCTGAAATCGCCCAGGTGGCCAGGGATGCTGTGGCCGATATTCAAGAAGAATGTGACCGTGTGCTGGAGACTGATGACCAAGAAGTGGAAGAACCTGCTGACATAGATGAATTCTTGAATGAGGACGGAGAGGACGATGAAAATGAGGGACATGAAGTACTTGAGTCTCCAGATGCTGTTGAACCTCCTTCTGATAAGTCTGCACCAGTGGAGGGGGAGTTAAATAAATCTACAGAGGCCACCCACACTCCGCCGATAGAGACTGTGATGATATCCAGCTCCACCGATGCGTCTGCTGACGAGCAAGGGCAAGGCCAAGAAGTGCCTCCAACTATTCCATTACGAGATAACCTAGCCATTCACACTGTACATGTAATTCAGGGCATCGTGAATGAGCTTAAAACCTCTTTTGATAAATCTCAGAAAACAATGCTGCAAGAGATTAAGACTTCTGAAGATCTCATGCTGAAGAATATGGTGGAAATCAACCATAAGCTGGACGTGATGGAGAAGAAATTTGACGAAAAGTACACCGCGGCCGGCGAAGCTGTCACACTCTTAATGGCCGGTTTGAAAAAGAATACTGATACCCTGGCTGTCGTAAATCAGAACGCACACGTTGTAGCCAACAACATTCAGCTGTTTGATGGTAATATGGTCACTTTAAATGCCAATCAGCAGGCCCTGATCACTGAATTCACCAAGACAACGAAGCATATTGATGACTCCCTGCACTCATATGCCAACTGCATAGCTGACGAAGCCAAAAAGGGGGAGAAGGAGTATATCGCTAAGCTGGCCGAGCTCCAAGAAAGCATGGATGCAAACTTTGCACAATAAAGCAAATACGTCTATGAGAGTTGCTGGTGGATGCTACAACATGCACTGGGCACGTTAGGCATCGTCCTACCTGACCAACCTGCCGGTATTCAGGTTCCTGAGACTTCTAAGGCTGCTGAGGAAGTAAATATTGCTGAGGATGTAAGAACAAGTGCTGCAGAAATTTTCACTGATGAAGTTGATGCTAGGGCCATCTCCAAATCTAAGCTGAGGAGTATGTTTGACCAGGAGGCTTTAGCTAAAGCCAGGGGAAAGAGGAAAGTTCAGGAAGGGACATCCAAGGAGACACAGGCTGCAAAGAGAATTCGAATGAATGAGGAGGATGTACGAAATGAAAGGTGGAGTCCAGTCTCAAGGAATATAATCTTAGACACCTTCTGGCTACAAGAAAGAGGAGAGATCAATCGAAACGAGGTATATAGCCAATATGAGTGGGAGACGCACAAAATGTTTGAAGCAAAACGCAACATTTTCTTCAGAAACAACAAGGATCCAGACAAAGTTGCTCCTCCTAGGTACTACCCGAAGCCCAAGGAATACATGGAAAGGCAAAGCAAAAAGTACTTGGCTCAAACTCTGAAGGGTGACGTAGCTAAGGACAAATAGTCATTATTTTATAGCTGGTCACTGTGTCTTAAGAACGTTTAATGATTATTACTGTCATATGAACAATTCTGAATTATATGTGAATATATTTCTCTTGGTATATATATATATTCTTGAATGTGTGAATGACTCAAGTCCTGTTCTGATTGCATATATTCCCTTGTGTTGCATATTTAATTTTTAAATGCTATAATTATTATTTGATAGGTGTTATTCATCTTAGCTAGTAGGGTTTTGGCTTCGTCAAATAGGGGGAGATTGTTGGGTATTGTATCCACGATTACCTAGATTTGAGGAAGCCCCCTGTCAAGCTAAGATGAATTCACAATGTATTTGATGAAACATTTTAAGTTGTACTTGCAGTACCTCCACGCTAAGTGCACACCAATGTCAGGGTGCAGTAGGTCAATATACACTGGTCTGCACGACGTAATCCCTCGTTGAGCAGATCAGTGTGTTGGCCTATGTGTACTCTCTCTATTGGAGTGCACTTACTTTCAAGTACAGGGTCGCTCATATGCAAGAGAAGACAAGGAGCACAGAGGATCAAGGAGCAACTCCTGGGGTGGAAGACGAAAAATCTTCCAAGGCAAATTCGACGAGAATCACCAAGTGATTCTCGCCGATTCGGCGAGAATCACTAGTGATTCTCGCCGAATCGACGAGAATCATTAGTGATTCTCGCCGACTCCTTCTGGCCATCTCAAAATGGTGCCAAGTAAGAATCGGCGAGAATCACTTGTGATTCCCGCCGAACCAGTGGTCAAGCAGCCCATGTATAAAGTAAAATTCGTTGAGAATCGACAAGTGATTCGACGAGAATCACAAACGATTCTCGACGAATCATCGAGAATCACTTGGTGATTCTCGCCGATTCGTCGAGAATCGTCTGCGATTCTCGCCGATTTTTACTTGGCGTTTTCTCAGAATGCTGCTGGACCGGATTCTGCTTCTGGACTAGTTTGAACCGGAATTTGGGGATTCCTTTTGTGGGTCCCACAAACGGTCAAAATTGCAGTATCTTCAGGGTATAAATACATGGGTATTTTGAACAGTAAATCCACGGATAAGAGAGAAAGAAAACCGAGCCGCGACGTAACCCTAAATTCGCGAAATCGCTCCGCTCCGCCGCCGTCGCTCGCGTCAAGTCGTCGCCGCTGCTGATCGATCTTCTTCCCGATCTCCGGTGACAGAAGCTTAGCAAAGCTTGTGTCTCACGCGTCTATCCGGAGATCTCTTGTCTCTCGATTTGTTGACCGGGAGAAACTCCCCCGTCCGAATCGATCGAGACGACTGATCCTAGAGTGACCGTTGGTAGACCTAGCTTGCTTCGCTACGAAGTTTAGATCTCCAAGTTCAGCAGCCGCTCTTCATCGTAGCCGTCGATCCCGAAGCTAGCCGCAGCTCGTGTGCCGCCGCCGGTTCCGGGGAGATCTTCTCCAAGAGAGACCGAGGTTTTAGACTCTTCATCGACTTCAAGAACACGTCGTCGAACGAAGAGGAACACCGTAGTCTCCAAAAGAAGTTTGTATTTCATATACATTCCATATTTAATTTTGTTGTAAGGGAACTTTTGTTCCGTGTTGTAAGGGTTGGGTGCAACCCGTTTTGTGGGAGTGTTGACTCTCACGTGTGGAAGGGCTGCTTCCGTTAGTGAAGGGATTGGATTTCAATCCCGTTGGAGAAGTGACCGAGTCGTCCCTTGTTGGGGAGATAGGTCGTAGGGGGAAAGTGGATGTACCCAAGTCGGGGAACCACTATAAATTTGCTGTGTATTCTGTGTGCTGTGGTTCTAATTTTTATTATGCAGGTACATCTGTAAATACCGCAGAAGAACCACACGTCACCTATTCCCCACCCCCCCATAGGTGCACATAGTTGACACTAGGTGGACTTTCAGGGAGAGTTACCTGATTTCTCTGTGGATGAGTTGGACACCTTGAAGTATCGGGGTAGATTTTGTGTCCCTGCCTTCGGCGATATTCAGGCTAAGATCTGTGCTGAAGCTCATGGTTGTAGTGTAGTCTACCACCCTGGTTCCACTAAGATGTATAAGGATCTAAAGCAAATTGTTTGGTGGTCAGGGATGAAGAATGATATCGCGAACTTTGTATCAGAATGTTATACGTGTCAGCATGTTAAGACTGATCATAGAAGGCATGGTGGTAAATTGATACCGCTTGATATTCCAAGTTGGAAATTATAACGCCCCTGATTTTTCGATGATTTGATTTGTTTGGGCAACATCAGATTTATGACGACGTGGCGTTACTTTTAAATTCGAGTGTTTGATTTGAGTTGGTTTGGACGTGCTCGTCCAATTTCGTCGCAACCCGAGCATTTTTGGAGTCTCGGCGCGCGATCGAAGTTTTGGGTTTTGTTTTTGTTCGCCGCATGTTTTGGCGGTTAATATCTCGGGAATGGCTCGTACGATTTTGGTTTTGACTTCGTCGTTGTGTCCGTAGCTGCAGTTTTCGCCAACGATGTGAGTTTCGTTTAATTCACCGCGTTTGAGCCTTTATTTTGAGCTCATAGTTCCCTATTCAATTATCTGAACACGTTAACTTTTTTATATTAATGCGTTGTCTGCTTGTGTTGATTCTCGGGAAGCCCCCCTAAGTTGTAGGTTTTTCGTCGAACCGAGTTTTTTCGGTTTTGTTTTTCCTGAGCACTGTGTCGATTTTGACGATCGTCTAGCGGAGCTCGACGATTGTATTCCCTTTTTCTGGGCTCTGTTTTGAGTTCGACGATCATCGAGCGGAGCTCGACGATTGTCATTTTCTCTAGGCACTGGGTTGAGGTCGACGATCATCGAGCGGAGCTCGACGATTGTCACTTTTCCTGGGCGCTGTTTTGAGGTCGACGATCGTCGAGCGGAGCTCGACGATTGTCACTCTGTGCTCGACGAAATCGTCGAGCGGAGCTTGCTGTATTTCTGGCCCTGCATGTTGAGTTCGACGATCAGGCCCTTTGTTCTGCGTTTGACAATTTTTAATTTGAGTTCGATGATTTTCGATCAGATTTCGTCGAGTGGATCCTCCCTTGTACTCGAGTAAGTCCCTTGTACTCGAGTTGTTTTCCCGTGCTGATACTCGTGTAATTGCCTTGTAGTCGAATAATCCCAGTGCCTTACTCGTGTAATTCCCTTATATACGAGTACTCCTTTTTTGTTACTCGAGTGGTTGTGGTGAGCTACACGAGTAGGTTGCTGTTACTCGAGTGGTTGTGGTGAGCTACAAGAGTAGGTTGCTATTACTCGAGTGGTTGTGGTGAGCTGCACGAGTAGGCCTTCTGTCACTCTAGTAGTTGTATTAAACTACTCGAGTAGGTCTTCTGTACTCGGGTGGTGGTTTTGAACTACCCGAGTAGGTTTGTCCGTTACACAAGGAGGTTTCTGTTACTCGAGTAGTAGTATTGAACTACTCGTGTAGGTCTTTTGTACTCGAGAGGTTGCTTTGATCTACCCGAGTAAGTTTTTGCCTATTAATCGAGTAGCCCTTTCCCCTCTGCTTCGGGAAAACCGCATCAGCCGAACCCGGTTTATTTTGTTGTTCTTCCTGCTATCACCCTTTGGTATAAATACCTTCTTCATTTTCTTCATCCTCTCCGATTCTTTCCCTCCCGAACCAGAGCGGCGTGAGCGAGGAAGAAGGGGTTTGTCCTTGTTCCTTCTGGTGGCTGTTGACGGTGCTCTGGTGCTTGGAATTTCAACCGATCGTAGATCTGGAAAGCTCTCGTCGAGAGCTTCACCCTCGTGGTAATTTCTTCCACGTTTTTTGAGATTTTCTCGCTAGGGTTTTTCGGCCCTAATCCCCTTTTCTACCATTTTTTCTAGATTTCAACTCCTCCCGCAGTATTTTGCCCCGATCTTCAACGTGGAGCGATTCTGAGGACTTTTCTAGTAAAACCAAGGCAAGTGGTGGTTTTCCACTCGTTTCTCTTTGTCCGATCTAATGGTAACGACTATACTTTCATGTTCCTTAGTTCCTTAAATTTTCTGTGCTTATTCTTCCTAATCATTGTTATGTTTAATTGTGTCAACAATCCTTTGTTGTTGTAAGGTGTCATCTTGGAAAGCCTGATTTTGTCTGGTTTTGGGTAAATTGATCCTGGTATGTTTTAATGGTGGCTGTGCATGTTTTAGGTTTCATTATTTAGCACGTTAGAATTTATCTAGTACTGTAAATTGCTCCTAGAGGTTGATCAACCGCGTCTTGAGTTCGGTAATGTCAAGTAGAATCTGTCGAGCCAAATCTCGAGGTATTTGTGTTGTGTTTTCTTCGGGTTTCTTGAATGCGGAAGTTAGTGGACGATACCACCTCCGCGGTGTTTGTTACCATCGTTAGTGCCCTGTGGAAGTCTACCTGGTTTTTGGATGTCTGCGGTGTATGGTGGAGAGTATGAGACTCCCTCGCAGTTAGACGGATTATATATCCGTTTGTTTTTGGGTGGTGTGTCCAAGAGTGATCACTACGCCTGTGTTTTTGGGTGGTGTGTCCAAGAGTGATCACTACGCCTGTGTTTTTGGGTGGTGTGTCCAAGAGTGACCACTTCGCCTGTATTTTTGGGTGGTGTGTCCAAGAGTGACCACTTCGCCGTGTTTTTGTGTAGAGTCGACCACAGGTGGCTAATGAAGGTTTTTTATTCTCTTTAAATGAAGGTTTGTATTTTCTTTCTGGAGAAATATTTATGTAGTCACCTTATAGCCTTGTGCGTCTGGTGCACCCTTGTGGAACGTGACAAGTCACATAGGAGTTCTTTTCATTTGTACTTTACTTCAGTACTTTTGGTCTTGGGTTGGTACCCCTGTTGACCCTTTGTTTATTTTGGTTTATTACTTTTCTTGCCACTACTTGTACCTTCTTGCTGAGATGTTCTTTTTTTTGGAATGCCTCGGGTTCAGAGCAGTAGCAGTTAGCAGTGCTGGTGTTGTGTTTCTGTTGGCAGTGTTGGCCGTAGTTGTTGCCTCGTCTTATCGAGGTAGTTTGTTGTTGGTTTAGTTTCACTAGTTCAGACATACTTTTGTTCGTGGGTTCGTGTCAGCTTGTTGGCTCCCACTGAATTGTTAGTTGTTGGTACTTGCTAGCCGCTCTTTTCTTTAAATGCGGATGTGGACTACTTGTTCCCTGGGAGGATTTATGTTAGGAATGTATGTTATGTATTTTCAACTATAAAATCTGCTACTATTACTTCAGGCATTGCATAATTTTGAAACTCTAACATGTTATTTTTAGCGACCGTAAAAGCTATTTTTCCTACTATAATAAATTTAGAGTCTTGCATGGCATGAGTTGTCCTTTAGGGACATTTTTACTCATGTAGGACGTTTGAGTTAATGTAATCAAGTATTTTTCTGCAACGTATAATATATTTGATTCATGTACTAGATGAGCCACTAAGTCGAGGGATACGGCTAACTTCTGCACGTAATTCATTTTCCTTAAAATAACTTTAAAAGGAACCTTTCTTCATGTTTAGTTTATTGTCTGCCTGAGCATCCACAGTTATCCCCTGCTGACGTGGCATCATGACACTCATTTTCCCTTACTCTGCGGATAAGCTGTTTATGCTGTGAAAATGTGGGTTGTGACAGTTGGTATTAGAGGGAGGTTTCTTGACAATTTGTCGGGAAACCTTTCCTTGTTGGTATTAGGTGTTTAGAATCATATCGTACACACAGCAATATGACATCAGCACGTCTTGGCTGAAGCACGAACACTACACTCATAGCATAACATGAAGTATACGGGGCATATTATGTAGTATGGGATGCATAATATGTGTCTGTATATGGATCCACCATAGGGGCAACATGTGAGGGTTATGTAGTATGGGATGCATAACCTCACCACATGAATATGACTAGCACGTTTCTTTTTCGTTGCATGAGAATGTTATGTAGTATGGGATGCATAACATTTTCATGTGTACACCGCTCATAACATGCATTAGGGCCTTTTTAGAATGCATAGCACGATCATGCAGAGCATAACATTGCATAAACAAAACGTGCCAAGCTAAAGATTTGCGGGATGACATATGTACACACATGGTTTTAAATCAGAAAACGAATATAAATACATGCATTCATGTCATAGGCACAAGATTCAATAGGATGAGAGGATATCATCCTAAGTAGGATATAGCATCATTATAAAATCCCAGAGCACGTTGCAACATAAGCAAGTGTCTTTTAAGTATGGTCTGAACTAGGCGTGTGGCTTTGTTGTAAGCTAGGATTTTGATGAGTTGTTCGTTTGCTTTTTAGAAATGCTGCCAAAGCGTCCTGCGACGAGGTCGACTCCCTAGTCAGAGGTTGAGTCATTAGGTGCGCAAAGTGACGCGATTATCGAGAGTCTGCGTCAGAGCAATGAGGCTCTTTTGAGACAAGTGGTAGCAATGCAATCGCAAATTGAGTCTTTGTTGTCTGCCGCTCCCGCGCAGTAACCTTCAGAGCAAGAGCCCGCCTTGGGCCAAGCGTGCCCAATACCCCTGCCCCTCTGATGCCCCTGACGGCGATACCACCAGAAATGAATTTCACATCACACATCCAGCAGTTGGGACCTCCCACCTTCGACGGGAGTGCTGACTTTATGGTTATAGATGATTGGATCATCTCCATCGAGGAGATGTTTTCATATTCCGGTATTCTAGAATCCTAGAAGGTGATGATTGCAGCCTATTAGTTTAAAGGTCTAACAAAGAGTTGGTGGATTCGGGAAAGAGAGGGCCTGAAGGAAGGCTGTTCTTGGGAATCTTTTAAGAAGATGCTGCTGAAGAAATTTCTACCCTCGGTCGAGCAAGACCTCCAGATGAATAACTTCTTGCACCTAAAGCAGAGACAGCTCACCGTGAGCGAGTATGAAATTGAGTTTAACAAACTGAGTAGGTTTGCTCCGGATTTGGTAGCATCTAAGGAGGGTAAAGTGAAACAGTTCTTGGGAGGATTAAGAAGCGATGTCCAGCAGTTTGCATGCGCTTGCCAAGCTGAAAGTTATGCTGAAGCAGTGGAAGCCACTTTAAAAGTGGAGGCGATCGAAAACGCCAAGAACCGCGGTGTTGTAGCAAGGAAGGAGAAAAAAAAGGCGTTGAGGATGGTAGCTCCAGGGCATCTGGCCCTTCTTCAAAGAAGAAAGGTAAGGAAGTGTGTAGCTTCTGTGGTCATCCTGGCGACCCCTATGAAAGGTGCTTCAAGAGGACTGCCACCCTGAAGCAGCAACAGGTGCAAGCCATCCAAGGTACACCTAAGGGAGAGCTTGTGTGCTCGTTCTGTGCAAGGAAGGGTCATGATGTGACTCGTTGCTGGACGAAAGAAAGGGTTTTCTTCCTATGTGGGCAGAAGGGACACCAGAAGTCTTCGTGCCCCCAGGCTCAGTCCCCACTGTAGCCTGTCCCACTTCGAGCTCTGCCACTGCCACAAACCTGGATAAAGGAAAGGGAAAGCTGAATGTGATGACCAGCGAGGAAGCCCAAACCTCTACGCAAGTGATATCAAGTTAGCCTCAGTTTAATTTTATCCTTGTTAGTTATCTTCATTGCCATAGTTGTCGTTCGTTTAGTTATGTATGTTACGGTTTAGTGGAGTTTAATGTGCGGAATAGGTGGGCTCGCATTCTCTTCGATTCGGGTACGACCCATTCCTTAGTGGCCCGGAGATTTGTTGTTAAACATCGTCTGGGTGTGGACCGATTAGGAAGCTTATTCAATGTCAAGCTCCCTTCCGGTGATTCTGTGATATCTAACCAAGGAGTTCTGAGATGCCCTATTTATCTTGGGAATTTTCTGGCTTATGCGGATCTGATGATTTTGGATATGTCTGATTTTGACGTGATTCTGGGCATGGACTGGCTGTCCAAGTATGATGCGGTCATCCAGTGCAAGGCTAAACGATTGGATTTCAGAATGGACGACGGACAACCTATAAGCGTCTATGGGTTTCAGGACAGAGTTTCTCCTGTTATTTCTGTGGTACGTGCTTGTCGTGCAATATAGTCTGGTTGCGAGGCGTTATTAGTTTCTATTTCTGCTCTGGAAACAGCTTTTGTTATGCCACGTCTTGAGGATGTCTTGGTGGTGCGAGAGTTTCCAGATGTCTTTCCTGATAGTCTTCCAGGACTTCCTCCTAAAAGGGAGATAGAGTTTTGATAGACCTCGAACTAGGTACTCATCCTATTGCTAAAGCACCATATCGTATGGCTACGCGTGAGTTGGATGAGTTGCCTACTCAGCTCGATGAGTTGCTCAGGTGTCGTTTTATTAGACCAAGTACTTCTCCATGGGGTGCTCCTGTTTTGTTCATCAAGAAGAAAGATGGATCGATGAGACTTTGCATCGATTACAGGGAATTGAACAAGGTAACCATTAAGAATAGATATACTCTGCCAAGGATTGATGATTTGTTTGACCAATTGCGTGGTAGCTCGGTATTTTCAAAGATCGATCTTCGCTCAGTATACCACCAATTGAGGATTCGAGAGGCAGATATTCCTCGAACCGCCTTCCATTCATGCCATGGACATTATGAGTTTTTGGTGATGTCTTTTGGTTTAACCAATGCACCCTCTGCTTTCATGGATTTGATGAATCGGGTGTTTAAGGATTTCTTGGACCGATTTGTTATTGTGTTCATAGATGATGTCTTGGTGTATTCTCGCAATGTTGAAGAGCATACTCAGCATTTGCGTCTGGTTTTGTCGATCCTGAGGGAGCATAAGTTATATGCGAAATTGTGCAAGTGTGAGTTTTGGTTACCTCAGGTGTCCTTTCTGGGTCATGTGGCAAGCAAGGACGACATTTCTGTAGACCCGACTCTGATTTCTGCGGTAATGGAATGGGAGAGACCTTCTACACCGAAGGAGATTAGGAGTTTCTTAGGCCTAGCCGGCTATTATAGAATATTTGAGGAAGGATTTTCGGTGTTGTGTGCTCTTCTAAATAGACTGACTCAGAAGAATACTGCTTTCGTTTGGAGTGATAAATGTGAAGAGGCTTTCTAAGAGCTAAAGAAGAGATTATGTACTGCTCCGATTTTAACCTTACCTACTGAAGGAGTTGAGTATGATGTGTATGTTGATGCGTCACACGTCGGGCTTGGTTGTGTTTTAATGCAAGATGGTTAGGTGATCGCGTATGCATCAAGATAACTTAAGATCCACGAGAGGAACTATCCCACACACGATTTGGAGTTTGCTGCTGTAATTTATGCGCTGAAACTTTGGAGACACTTATTATATGGCGCGATGTGCAAGATCTATACTGAACATAATAGTTTGAAGTACGTCTTCACTCAGAAGGAACTAAATCTGCGCCAGCGTCGGTGGTTAGAATATGTGGTGGATTATGAAGTGGAAATTCTTTATCAACCAGGAAAGGCTAATGTAGTAGTCGATGCCTTGAGTAGAAAGACCGCTAAGATTTTTAATCTGTCGGTGTAGTCCTTGATAGAACAATTTTTGTTAATGGATTTTGAGGTTGGGAGTAGTACTGTGCCTGCTAGTCTAGAACCAGAAGAACCCTCTTGGAGTTCCTTTACTCGAGCACATCAGAAGTATGATGCTGACTTGTTGCATGTCCGGAATAGAAATGTGAAGGGAGAGCTACATGATTTCTCTATGGATGAGTTGGACACCTTCAAGTATCGGGGTAAATTTTGCGTCCCCACCTTTGCCGATATTCGAGCTAAGATCTGTACTGAAGCTCATGGATCCAGTGTAGCGTACCACCCTGGTTCCACTAAGATGTATAAAGATCTAAAGCAAACTGTTTGGTGGTCAGGGATGAAGAATGACATCGCAAGGTTTGTATCAGAATGTTATACGTGTCAGCTTGTTAAGGCTGATCACAGAAGGTCTGGTGGTAAATTGACACTGCTTGACATTCCAAGTTGGAAATGGGAGAGTATTTCAATGGATTTTATCACCGGTCTACCAAAATCTCCCCGTGTGCACGACTCTGTTTGGGTGATAGTCGACAGATTGACAAAGTGTGCTCACTTTGTTCCATCTAAGATTGGGTACTCAATGAAGAAGATAGCTGAATTATATCTTGAAGAGGTCATCAGGTTACATGGTGTGCCTGTTAGCATCATATCAGATCGGCACTCTAGATTTAGGTGTCATTTTTGGAAGAGTTTACAGTGTAAGACCCCCCTTTATTTGTTTTTCAACACCGGGGTCTTAGGCCCAGAACCGCTGTTTTGCGGTGAATCCTTCACCACCTGAAGGGTCATCACCACAAAGCGTCGATTCTGTCGGCCAATTCGATCACAAAAAAGTAGCAAAACAAAGTAAACGCAAACTAGCAGTCCACAAAAAATCACATATCATATAGATAATCTCCACGAAGGGAGTGTCCACAGAATAATATATCAGAGTACTAAAATACGGGCTTATGCCTGGTACATCATGACCTCACTACAAATAACTCCTGCGAAAGCAAAAGCAGAAAATCTACTCAAGGTCGAGACTCACGGTCCCGGCTGTAAGAACTGCGGAGCTAGACTGCCCCATCTCCAAGCGCACCGGTATTTGGGGCTGCTGCTCCATGCTGGGCTCCACGATTCCATAAAATGATGCGATTCAAAAACCGTTAGTCTAAAAGACTAAGCCCTATCATCTCCCACCCCTTCCCCTATGGCTCCTAGGAACCGAGCAGAGAGGAAGAAAGGGAAGGGCTTGAAGGTGGAGAATAATCAAAAACAGATGGTAGCGGACCTATACTAGCAATTCTATAATAGGTATGGACACTAAGCTAAAACATGAAAAGTAACCTTCACTTATGGGAGAACACAAAAGCCAAGGGGTCTTCTACAAGGCCCCCATCGTATAAAAAGTCCCATACCAATTTATACGTTGGGGTGTCGGATATCAAAGAGCAGTAAATATATATCAAAATTGACCTTCATTTATAAACTTGCCCACACAATCTAATAGACCTAGGGGTCGTTTTGCAGGGCCAAAAGTATAAGCATCCCATTCCACTTATACTTTAGGTGTCAGGGTTAAATGAATCGATTATGCTATGACATGCAAGTGGGTATGATGGATCATGCAAGTGCAACACCCACACCTGACTCTGTGCACACAGACCTTTAGTTCACCCTTTCTGGAGCCTCACCTCCCAGGATACCTCCGTAGTGGCAGTCAGAAGCGGTTGGTTGGGCCTCGCCCACCTCTAAACCAGTAAAGCACTACCGGTCAGAACTATCATATGCCTCAATGCTTGTTGCACGAAGCGGACTCCTGCGTACTCTTGCCGGCTGGCGCACCGGACTTCTGTTGGCGAAGTGCTAACCAGACTTGCTGAGTCAGCGTATTGGCGTCGGTGCATCGACCTTCCAATATTGAAGACCCACCACCTTAATTTTCTTTCCTTTCATGCACATGCAAATTTATCGTATCATACCGAGCCAAAGCTCCCCGGACAATCCCGTCCGTCACAAATATCAACCGAGCCAAAGCTCGCCGGACCAAAACGTCCGTCTCTTAACCATCCAAGCCGAAGCTTCCAACTATGTTCCTGTGCTATCTATGTTCGTGAAATGTGCAACCCTAATTACTAAGTTACTCTTTTCAGCTTGTTAATACAGTTTACGTTAACCTAGGACTGCCCCCGGTACTCCCTGTGAAGGGATCTCAAGGGGCACTAGGAACTATGTTGCGATTACGCCCAGCATTCCCTTTCACAAGGTACTTATTATTATTATTGGTTGATTCCCTAGCCCATTACCTTCTCATATTACGATAGGCTAATCCTAGGGTGATTTGACTCTACCTCACCTCAGGAAGGACGATCTTTCGTCGAACCCGAGTGCCTCTAAACTCTAACCAAACTAATTCCTCACCACTCTTCCCATCCTTCTATGGTGAACTCACCCACCTCTATCCAAAAGTACTAACTCCTACACCATGTCCCATCGTGACTTATTGCAATTTACCCATGCAAATCATCCTAGGCTATATGACGGTCTGGACCGGAGATAATCAAAATACTCATTCAAATGGCCTACCTTATTTATTGGAGACTTATCATGACACAAATAGACTAAATCCAGGAAATTATAATTTTTCTAACTTATCTGGTATTTAATTATTTTCCTTAAAGCTTCCAAAGGCTTCATGTTTGAACATCAACTACCCTAAGTACACATGCAAGATGCCTAAAAAAATTATGATAAATATTAGGTTGTCTCAGTATGTTAAATCCATAGTATCACAATTTTTCCATAATCAAAAGGGCACTAAAATTATTTTTGCAATATTTACTATATTTTGTTATTTATGAACCAAGTATAGGAAGTATCCATCCAAAAATTATAAAATAATTAAACTATGCAGATAAAACTTTAAAAGTAGGATTGGCCAAGTTTCATAATTTTTCAGCAAGAATTATTCTCTGAATAAATTAATAATCAAAAATCTCAATATTATGGACTTGTAAAGGAAGTACTGTAAACATCCCTCTAACAATTATGAATAAATTCCTACAAGTATATTTTGGCCTGAAATCAGCAGTACCTAAGTCTCATGATTTTTCAACAGTTATATCACCTATGAATAATTTTATACCACCAAAGCCCCTTTTTGAAATTAGTGAAGGAAGTACCAAATATAATCAATTAAAATTGTAAAAAAATCCAGGGATATGTACTTAGACCTAGATTATCTTCTGACCAAGTTTCATCAGATTCAAATGATCAGAATATTCAAATTAATTAAAACACCATTTTGGGCCTTTTGGTATTTAACAAATAAAGTGCCAGAAATATAATCCATATAATTCTAATAAAATTACCAGGTGTTCTGGATGGTCTAAAACTTATTTTACCCAAGTTTCATAACCTTTAGTTAAGGTTTAGTGGCTGAATTTGCAGAATTGTGCTTTTTACCCTAAAACTAGGGTAGGGATTTCAGGTGCCTTCCTTCCTCCCAGTCCTCTAAGATTTCTTCCAGATAACTTAGGTTACACTACCTTCAATTCTACCGAGTTTTCAAGGTCATACAAAGGCATTAGCCCCCATGTCCTTCACAACCCCCAAAAGTCCTTCCTTAGGGTTTGAGGTTGAACCCTAGGGTAAATCAAGCCTAAATCATCTCATTTTCTTTAAGAGGGTGACATTGGGCATACTAAGTCAGTGTCCAAAACCTCAGCCACTATTGAGGGGAGGCGGCCACCCTAAGCCCATGGTGCACTTTTAGTCAAAAATACCTCCTTAAGGCCAAACTAGGGTTTGGTGATTCACTAACCAAAACCTATCCAAATGAGTTGAAATTTTGTACAAATTAGTTGAAAATTTGGGAGGGTTTGGAGGTAATTAGACCACTTAATTAAAATACCCTAGCTTTATTAAATAAAAGTAAAAAATTTAGCCAAGTCTCTCAAAAAAAATCTCAATTTTGGACAGACCCTAGATATAGTTAAGACTGATCCCCTGCCAAAATTTCAGCCCATTTGGCCAAGGGATGAAGGGTGGGCATCTATTTGAATCTCAGGACACCCCTATGTACAGGTCCCACCAAAATGGGTGCCCTGGTCAAACCATATGCCCAAATTGGTCTAAATCAATTTTGGATTAAAGTAGACCCAAAGGGAGACAACTTTGATGTTGAAAGTTTTCCCACCAGGTGGACCTAAGTATTTCTAAAAATTAAAACCTTTTACTGAAAATAGTGTGACAGAAATGAAATAATCATGAAATTAAATCCTATAGTTTATTATATCCATCTGCACGAATCTTGGCGCGTATTTGACGGAATCCTATCGTCTTCTAGCTCCAGCCGACGGCTACAATTCGTCCCGCCTGGATCTCCTTCCAGCCGCTGCCTCCGGCGATCCGGCCACCTCTCCGGCCGGCCACCGCCACCACCACCTCCGTTGAGGTGGTGGCCGTCGCCAGACGGCGGCTTGGCCGCCGGAAAGCACTATTCTAGCGGTTCTAGTAAGAGAATTTTCGGCCAAAATCCATGGAAATCCCGAATTGGATCGGGCTCAATTGAGCACGAACCTTGGACCTAGTGATTGTTATGATCTATACATGAGAGAAGGAGTGGAGGAGGACCTTTCTGGTGGTCTGGAGTCGAGTCGATCTTCGGGTTGTCATGGTGGTGGTGCCGCCGGCCGGATTTTTGCAACAGTACAGTCAAGTGGCTCGAATTCCTCAGGTAAATGGTGGGAAGGGTTCCTCTCATGTCACTGATGGTGTTTAAATCATCAGTTGTGGGAGGGGATAGGCCAAACATCAATGGCCATTAATGTCCATTGAAGGCTTGGTTCGGCCAAGGTGGTGGGGAGGTGAATCTGGCTTGGGGTGGCCAAGAAACTGCTGGAAACTCCTCCCCTTCTCCATGGGAGTTGAATTCAGTCATCAAAGATGGCTCTTGGCCTCCCTAAGCCATGGATGGCATCTTCCTCCCTCTTTCTCTCTCCTCCGTTAAAGGGCAAAATGGAGCTTTCTCTCTCCTAGTCATCATGAACGAATTTGTTCATCTCCCTAGCCTATTGGCAGCCCATAACATCATTGTAATTATGAAAAGTGAGGTTAGCCTAAGGGATAAATGGCTTGAGCTTGGGTTAGCCCATTTGGGCTAGGTTTGATTTGGCTTAGGCTAGGGTTGACTTGGGTCAATTTGATCATTTGAGTTGACCCCAATGGGTCGATGGTGACCAATTGGCCTCCCCTATGGTCTATGTAGGGTTGGGTATGGTTAACTTGGCACCTTGGAGGTCACTTGACCCTTGGTAAGGGCACTTTGACCACTTTGGGGCTTGAGTTGACATGGGTAAACTTAGCCACTAGGTTCGAATCCAATGGGTCCCTAGTGACCCATTGACCTCACTTTAGGTTTAGGAAGCCCTGAGTAAGGTTGGTTGGGTATCTTGGTGGTCACTTGACCCTTAGTTAGGGAACTTTGACCAAATTAGGGGTTAGAGTTGACTTGGGTCAACATTACCAATTGGGTTGACCCCAAGGGGTCCTTGGTGACCCCATGGCTTCCCCTGAGGTATAGGAAGGGTTATGTAGGGTTACCTTGCACTTTGGAGGTCACCTACCCTTAGTAAGGGTACTTTGACCATATAAGGGGCCTAAGTTGACTTGGGTCAACTTGGTCACTAGGGCTGAACCCTATGTGTCCTTGGTGACCCATTAATGTCTCTTTAGGGTTAGGAGGGCATGGGTGGGGTCTAATTGGCTAGGGGAATGTTTATTGACCCTAAATAGGCTAGTTTGACCCATTTAGGGTTAGGGTTGACTTGGGTCAACTGAGTCTCTTTGATTTACCCCAATGGGTCCTTATAGCTCTAATGGGCCTCCCAAAATGTTTGGGGGTGTTGTGGTAGGGTCTTGGGGTCAAGGTGTAGCCCCATGGTCCTCCTAAACTATTGTTCAGAATCGTATTATTTGCAGACCATGATGATTTCCAACTTCATGTCTAAGCTCACTTGGTCTTCTTGAGCTTCCTATGGTTTTGTCATGACCTCGTCATGGCCAAACCCACTCATATGGGTCTAGTTGGAAATGGAATGTTACAAATCCTAATAAACAAAACAAAGATTTCGTCCCTGAAATCAAGGTTAAGCCTACGAGAATTTCTACCGAAGAAAAGAAACTTGTAACATACCATTACGACGCCACGTTCGCTAACTTAGGATTAATGGGAAACCTAAATCTATGACCAATTTGCCCAATTGATGAAGCCAAGATCACAATAAACAAAAGATTAGCCTCTACTCTTCCTAGAGCAGCCCTACTAGTTTAAAGTAGGAAAATAAATTAAACATATTGAGTGGTTGTGAGGTATACCTGACTGAATAGCTTTGGGTATCTTTGTCGCATAAGGTCCTGCGTTTCCCAGGTATACTCCTCCTGGTCGTGGTTCCTCCACAGGACTTTGACTAACAGAACATTCTTACGACGCAAGATCCATACTCCTTGGTCGTCGATCCAAACCGGCTCTAAGCGAACTGACCGGTCTGAAGCTACCAGCCCTTCGGTGGTCAAAATATGTTGCTTCGGGCGTAGTAGAGCCCTCCTTAGCGAAGAAATGTGGAAGTCGTCATGTAGAGATGCCAGCTCTGGTGGCAACTCCAGCTTCTAGGCTAGGGGTTCGATCCGCTACAGGATCCTGTAAGGGACCATATACCTAGGGCTGAGCTTCTTCCTCCGACCACGCACTCGTGAAACTCCATGCATGGATCCGATCTTCAGAAACACTCGGTCCCCCACCTGAAACTCCACCTGACGATGTCGGGCATCATAGTACTTAGCATGTCTGCTCTGCGCCTCTAACATCCTGTCTCTAATCAGCCTGACCTGAGCCTCGGTGTCTTCAATAAAATTCGATCCCAACACCTTCGGATCCTCGACCTGAATCCAAGAATGCGGGGTCCTGCATTTCCTTCCATACAAGGCTTCGTAAGGCTCCATTCTGATGTTGGACTGGTAGTTGTTGTTATAGGTGAACTCGGCCAGGGGTAAGAGCTTCTCCCACGGTTCCCCGCGGTCCAAAATGCATAGCCTCAAAAGATCCTCCAGCGTCCGGTTAGTGTGTTCCGTCTGCCCATCCATCTGTGGGTGGAATGCGGTGTTGAAGGTCAATCGCGTGTCTATGTAAGCTTGCACGGATCTCCACTCCCTGGAAGTGAACCGACCATCCCGATACGACACGATCGTCTTGGGCACCCCGTGATATTGAACGATCTGCTCCACAAATCTCCGCACTAATACTCCCACTGAGTCGTCCTTCCGGATCGGAATGAATTTGGCCACCTTCGTCAACCGATCGACGATGACCCAAATCGAGTCGTTTCCCGTCCGTGATCGGGGAAGTCCATGAATAAAGTCCATCGCGATGTCTTCAAACTTCCAATCTGGTACCGGGATTGGTTACAACAAACACACGAGGTTTTTGCACTCCGGCTTCACTAGCTGGCACGCTTCGCAGTGGGTCACAAACTGAGTGATATCCTTCTTCATGCCTGGCCAGTACATAGTCTTCTTCAAATCCGCATGTTGGAACACCCTATTACTAATTTGGGTCAGGATCACTATGTCTCTAGGAAACCAATATTTGACCTCCTGTATAGCTCTAAAGGTCAATTATAATTGAGTCTAAGGGTTAGAAGTCTAAGTTTGAAAGCTACCCTCAAGACCAAGACTTTTTCAGTTTGAGACTAAGTCATATCGTCGAGCTCAGCACGACGATTCGTCGACCTCCGATCGACGATCTTCTAGCTCAACTTCGACGGATCGTCGAACTCCATTCGACGATCGCTGAGCTCAACTTCATCATATCGTCGAACTCCATTCGACGATCGGTGAGCTCAGTTCGACAATCTTGACTCAGCTTTGGATCTCTATCTCTGAGCTCAGTTCGACGGTCTTTGAGCTCAGAACGACGATATTTTGTTGCAGTATAAGTTCATATCGCTGAGCTCAGTTCGACGATAGCAGAGCTCAATTCGACGTTCTCAGATAACTTTAAGCATATTTCAAGATTCAAATTCAGATCGGTTAAGGAGTTATTCTGCAATTAATTCAGAAGATTTTCTAGCCGTTTTCATTTATTTCTGGACCAAGTTTCAAGGGATTTTCAAGGAATATTTCTATGGACTTTCCTGCAGAAGACATTTTGCAATTAAGGATGCAATTAATGCAGGCCAACGGCTATTATTGACAGAGGACATTTTTCTATTTAGTACCAGAGAATAAAAGACAAGAATTTTTGAATCTCTCATATACACACACAGACAAGAAGAACAAGAACAAAATATTCTGTCTCAAAGAATTCTCAAGAACACACATCCAAGGAGATCAAACTTTCTGAAATCCTCTGATCTCTCTTGTCTCAAGTGTTCAAGGCCAACATATTTCAAGACTCCAGACACCTAACATTTCAGCTGTTGCTGGAATCATCTTTTGCTGGAGCTCAACTTCTAAAGGCCTATTAACCTACAGCAAAGCTTCTTTTCCTGAAGATCTCAAGGACTCAGGGGGAGCTTTAACACCATCAAATCCACATAGTCTTCTCAGCTGTTTGAGAAAGAGAAGACTTCCATCACTCTCTCACCCCCATCTCTGTAAAGGGTTTCTCAAACTCACTTCAAAAGTTTGAACTTGGTTTTTGAGCACCTTGGCAAAAGCTCATTGGTGGAAAGACACCTGATCAAAAAATCTGATTTGGTTTTTGAGCACCTTATCAAAAGCTCATTGGTGGCCAGGACCCCTGATCAACTCATCCTGCAGTGGATTCCTACCTAGGGTGGTAGAAGAGTGGATGTACCCAAGTTTAGGGGAACCACTATATTTCCTTATGTCATCTGGCTTGCTGGTCTTTATTTTTGTTTCTGGCTGTGATTGTTCTGTGATTATTCTGTGATTAGCTTATGATTAGTTTAGTTCTGTTATTAGATTTATTAACTGCTTCCCGGCTCACTCACATTACAACAATTGTTGTAAAAAGTTTTCAAGCACCATATACTCTATTCACCCCCCTCTAGAGTATATCAGATCTAGCTGCTCTTTCAATTGGTATCAGAGGGAGGTTGGTTAAAAATACCACATCTTCCAGGTTGGTTAAACATACCACACCTTGGTGGTTGCACAGGCTAACACCTGAACCCAAAGATCCCTAGTTAGGTCTGTTCTCTTTTGAAGTTTATTATTAGATTTTGTTTTCACAAATCATGGCCCAAAATAAAGATTATGCTAGCACCAGACCTCCAGTGTGCAATCTATCCAAGTTTGCACTTTGGAAAGCAAGGATCAGATTATACATGAATTCTATTGACGAGGATATTTTTAACTCTGTTTTGACAGTGTGTCCAAGACCTCCAGAGAACTCAAGTACAAATGTTGTTCCACCTCCATCAGGAACAGATGCTGACATCAAGAAATGGAAGATAGATGATGCCAAGGCTATGAACATTTTAGCCCAGACAATGTCTGATGACATATTTCAAAAGGTGGCTGAATACAATTCAGCAAAGGAAATTTGGGACAAACTCTCTGAAATAGTCTCAGGCTCAGTTGATGAGAGAAAGGATAGGAGATCCCACCTCATATCTCAATATGAGAATTTCAAGAAGGGAGAAACTGAGTCAGTGAGAGATATGTACAACAGGCTCAGTCTAATTGTCAGTGAACTCAGGACATTGGATAAAGAGATCTCACTAACTGAACTCAATGACAAAATTCTAATGTGCTTCCCTAGCACTTGGGATTCAAGAATCTGGCCAATTAAGGATGCCAGAAGTTTGAATGAGATAACCACTGAAGCTCTATTGGGTAAGCTCAAATCTTATGAGCTACTCATCAAGAATAGAGAAGAAGAACAGAAGGCTGCCTCACCAGCCACAAGAAAAGAGAAAACAATAGCCTTCAAGGCAACTGAAGATCTGCCTGAAGACAAAGTCACAGGCAATGATGAACTGCTCAGTCTGTTGGCCAAAAGATTTTACAAGATGACCAGAAAGGACTTTAGAAGGAGATCATACAAGAAGCATGATAAGCCAAGGTATGACAAGTAAATTAGTAATAAAGAAATTGTTTGCTTTGGTTGCAGGAAATCAGGGCACATAGTTCCTGACTGTCTAGAAAACAAAAACAAGGACAGAAGGGACAAGAAAGAAAGAAGAAAGGAGAAAGACTCCAAGAGGAATGGCAATGGCAAACCCTCATCAAGCAAAAACAAACACACAAGAAAGGGGTTTGTTGCTGAATCCTGGAGTGAGACTGAAGAGGAGTCAGAAACCTCACCAGCTCCAGTGATGATGAAGATGATGCAGAAGAAAAAGAGTTCTGCATGATGGCAATCAATGCCTCACAACATAACTCAGATGAAGAAGAGTCAGAGTCAGACTCAGAGACTCAGCTTGAAGAAGATCAGGTAATTAGTTCATTTGATTTTAACTCAGAGGACTTTAAATCTGAATTTAAAGCATTGTGTTTAGACCTGCTAAAATCTGAGAAAGAAATTATCTCTCTCAGAAATCATTTATCTGAACATAATACTTTAAAGTCAGAAAACCTCAAACTCTCTCAGGAGTTGGAGTGATGTAGGGAGCAGATAGCTTCACTGAAAAGTGAGCTATCTGAGGCCAAGAAGCTTGAAGAATCCCTTAATGGGAGAAGCATCAAGCTGATGGACATCACAAGCACAGTGAACTCCAGATTTAATAGTACACTGGGCTTGGGTGCTTCATCCAGCCAACCCATAGTTCTAACAACTCCAATCAAATTCATTTCTGATAAAGGAAAGGGAGTTGTAGAGGTAGCTAGGAAAAATTCTGATCTGCCCAAGAAAACCAAGTCCCAGCAGAAATCGTCGAACGGAGATCGACGATCGCCGAACGCAGATCGACGATCTCAGGAAAAATCGTCGAACTCAGGTCGACGATCTTAAGTTCCTGAACTCTGTCATAGTCGACCGTCGAACGGAGCTCGACGATTTGACCCAAGATCATCTAACGCGGATCGACGATCGTCGAACAAAGGTCAGAGCTCTGGAAAGTCCTTCAAGGGCAAATCAAAATTTAATCCTAAGGGTACTTCATCCCAAATCTTTAACCCTTATATTGAATGGATTATACCTCCAAGGAGATATCATCCTGAAGGGTATAATAGTCAACCTGGGATGTCTTTTATTTCAGAATTTAAAGGTTATCAACTGAGGCCCAAGGTAAACTGGGTCAAAAACAAATGAATTATCTTATGTGCAGGTGAAGACCTATCCAACATCTAACCAGCAATGGTACCTGGATAGTGGGTGCTCTAAGCACATGACAGGGAACAAGGACAACCTCACATCCTTTAGAGTCAAGCTTGGACCCAAAGTTATCTTTGGTGATTCAAACTTTAGACAGACTAAAGGATATGGTGCAGTCCAGATTGGATCAGTAACATTCAAGAAGGTAGCTTATGTGGAAGGACTGAAGCACAACTTAATAAGCATCAGTCAGCTGTGTGATGAAGGCTACCAGGTGACCTTCAGCAAAGCTTTATGCAAAATCAAGTCAGAGGACAACACAACTGTGTTGATAGGTAAAAGGAAAGGTAACATCTATCTAGTAGATTTTCTTTCAACAGATGTTGATATTTTCCTGTTCAATTCTGTTTGTAGACCAAATATTTTATGGCATAAGAGACTAGGACACCTAAACCTTAAAACTATTGCTAGGCTATCCAAGGATAACCTTGTTATAGGACTACCTTCTGGCCCCTACAATAAGGAAGGACTCTGCAGGGCTTGTCAATTAGGCAAGCAAACTAAAAACAGCTTTAAGTCACTTAATAAGAGTGAATCACCTAGGATATTGTATCTGTTACACATGGATCTTTTTGGACCCATCATAGTACAAAGCCTAAGAGGGAAATCATATACTTTAGTAGTTGTAGATGACATCTCTAGATTCACTTGGGTGTTCTTTCTAAGGAAGAAGTCTGATAACTTTAAGTGTCTGATAGAGTTTCTCAAATGTATACAGATTGAGTTCAACACTCACATTGCCCTAATCAGAAGTGATCATGGGACAGAGTTTGATTCTCTTCTTATGCAAGAGTTCTGTCAGAGTGAAGGGATCCGGCATACTTTCTCAGCTCCTAGAACTCCTCAACAAAATGGGGTAGCTGAAAGAAAAAATAGAACCCTTATTGAATCTGATACTACATTGTTGTCAGATGCTCATCTTCCTCTATCCTTTTGGGCAGAGGCAGTGAACACCTCCAACTATGTGCTGAATAGAAGTTTGATACATAAACTAAAGGGAAAGACTCCCTATAAATTACTCAAAGGGAAGAAACCTAAAGTTGATTATTTTAGAGTTTTTGGTTGTATTTGCTACATACATAATAATGACAAGAAATATTTAGCAAAATTTCAAGCTAAAGCTGATGAAGGAGTGTTTTTGTGATACTCCACGATCAGCAAGGCTTATAGAGTTTATAATAAATCATCTTTAAAAATTTAGGAATCTGTTCATATATCATTTGATGAATCTAACATGTCTTTCAAGGAGAAGATCTCTTCTACCATAGAACCTTTGCAGAAACATTCTCTTGTTGAAGACTTGAACAAGTTACAGGTTACCCAAAGGGATGAAAGCAGTGAAGATGAAGAAAGTGTTCAACATATTGAAGAACAACTTGAAGAGCCAGTTGTTGTACGACAAGTGGAAACAACAACACAGGTTGGTGAACAATCAACACCCCCTGTTGATTTAGTAACATCAAGAGACCATCCAATTTCCCAAATAATTGGAGACATCTCAGCTGGTGTGCAAACCAGAAATCAGGTCAACCAAAACCTGTTGCACACCTGCTTCCTATCTCAAATTGAAGCTCAGTCAATTCAAGATGCAGAGCAAGATCCACACTGGATCATTGCAATGCAAGAAGAGTTGCATTAATTTGAAAGGAACAAAGTGTGGGAACTAGTGCCAAAGCCTAAGGATCACTCCATTGTTGGAATAAAGTGGGAGTTCAGAAACAAACTAGATGATCAAGGAGTAATTGTAAGGAACAAGGTAAGGCTAGTTGCTTAGGGATATTCTCAAGAAGAAGGAATAGACTACGACCAGACTTTTGCAACAGTTGCAAGATTGGAAGCCATCAGAATCTTTTTAGCTTATGCAGCACATAAAGGCTTCAAGGTATATCAGATGGATGTCAAAAGTGCATTTCTAAATGGAGACATCAAAGAGGAAGTATATGTCAGACAACCTCCAGGTTTTATCTCTCCATCTTATCCTGATTATGTTTTTAGATTGAACAAAGCATTATATGGTCTCAAGCAAGCTCCTAGAGCATGGTATGAGACCCTAGCATGCTTTCTTTTGGAAAATGGATTTTGAGGGGTAGAGTAGACCAAACTCTTTTCATTAGAACCCATAAGTCTCATACCCTACTAGTGCAGATTTATGTAGATGATATTATTTTTGGTTCTACTGACTCCAAATTGTGCAGAAGGTTTTCAAACCTAATGCATTCTAAATTTGAAATGAGTAGCATGGGTGAGCTATCCTTCTTCCTACGATTGCAAGTCAAACAACATGCTGAAGGCATTTTGATTTCTCAAACCAAGTATGCAAATGAATTGGTTAAGAAATTTGGCATGTCTGAAGCTTATTTTATGAAAACACCTATGCCTACTAATGCTGTATTGGATGCTGATGAACATGGGAAACCTGTTGATCAGACAACATATAGAGCAATGATTTGCTCCTTACTGTACCTTACAGCCAGTAGACCAGATATAATGTTTGCTACATGTATATGTGCTAGATTCCAAGTAAGCCCTAGAGAGTCACACCTAATACTAGTAAAGAGGATTCTCAGGTATGTTAAAAGTTGTCCAAATCTAGGTCTCTGGTATCCATAAGATTCAGCATTTGATTTAACTGGATTTTCTGATGTTGATTATGCTGGATGCAGAATTGACAGGAAAAGCACCAGTGGAACTTGTCAGTTCCTTGGTGACAGACTTGTCTCTTGGTTTTGTAAGAAACAAACTTCTGTGTCAACTTCAACTGCTGAAGCTGAATATATGGCTTCAGACAGTTGTTGTTCACAAATCTTGTGGATTCAAAACCAACTCCTAGACTATGGCTACAACTTAGAGAAGTCTAAAATCTTTTGTGATAACACCAGTGCTATTTCTATAGCTCAAAATCCAGTCCTCCATAGTAGGACAAAACACATAAAGATTAGGCATCATTTCTTAAGGGATAATGTTGAAAAGAATAAAATTGAACTACAATATATCCCAACTGATTTACGAAGGGGAGATATTTTCACCAAGCCCTTGGATGAAAAAAAACACACCTTCTTCTTACATCAGTTAGGAATGTTAGATGGAGGAAGTCTTAAATAATATCCAAGGTTTTGAAAGCTTAAAAATTGACCAAGACTAGGCAAACATCTTGAATTTTCTTAGTGTCTAGAGTTTTTCTGATCTCTGAACTGCGCTCGACGATTTTCCCCCAGATCGTCGAACGGAGATCGATGATTTCTGACATCGTCGACCTGAGTTCAGCATTTCTCAGATAGTATGAACTATCTCTTCCGGTCAACGATCGTCGAACGACGCTCGACGATTTTTTTCTCTGAACGGTCGTCGAACAGAGCTCGACGCTCTCCAATATCGTCGAATGGAGATCGACGATGTTGAAGACTCTTCAGATTCCTTTAGAAGCCTCGATCTTCGAACTGAGTTCAACGATCTTTCCATTTCTGCGTCGAACCCTAATATAAAATTCATTTTTCGCCATCGTTCTCCTTTGCGCTTTCGATTTCTCTGCAAAAACTTTCTTTCCCTCCAAACATTTCTGCACTTGGTCGTTTTGTTTGTTGAATCTTTGCAGGTAACTATGGCTGTGTCTGTTGCTATTCTCACCGCCATGAAATTTGATGCTGACTTCGACATAGACATGGAATCCTTCAGCACAACAGACCAAGTTTTTCAGGATATCTTAGAGTTATTCAAAGAGCAAAAACTGGCTGCAATCATGACTACAAGGATTAAGCTTGGTTCTGATGAGATTAAGGAATGAGTCTACACTGCACACAATCAGGACAACAACACCATTGTTGGATCAATCTCTGACACACAGGTACCCTTGACCCCAACAATTCTAATAGAGGTCTTTTAGTTAAGAACTGGTGGAGATTCTACTGATTTGTCTGGAGATGAATTTGCTGACTTGCTTGCCAGAATGGGTCACTCTGAGGCTAACCCTAGCAAGCTATTGAAAAAGAATCTTTCTGTGGAATACAGAATCCTGGCTGATGTAGTTGGGAAGGTCCTACTGGCTAAGAACTCTGCTCATGATACAATTTCCAGGTATCAGCTTTGCTTAATTGGAGCCCTAGTAGACAGAAGATTCTGAATTGGGGAGAGGTCTTCTTTGACCTCATTAAGAAGAAAATCAACAAAAGTTTTGTAAACTTTGGAAGAATTCTAGGGGTGTTTTTACAGAACAGGTGCCCTGCATTGCTGGTCTCCTCTGGAATCCACATTAATGCATCCAAGAGACTGTCTTGTGCCCTTTTTGGTAAATGGGACAGACAGATCATCAAGCTCAGCAGGCCCTCTTCTAGCACTCCTTCAGGCACTAGGACTGTCAGAGTCCCTTCCCCACAAGTCTCTGCCCCTGCAGCTGACCTGCCTGCTGATGCCTCTCCTCCTCCTCCTCCAATTCCATCTCTTCCCATTCCATCTACCATTCCAACTCCATCCACCATCATCATCTCTAGCCCCTCTCCAACATCCACACCATCTCCAATCCCTACTCTTCCAACCATAGAAGACCAATTACATCCATTATTCACCTACCCTCCAACAGACTTTGCCACTTCATCACCCTCCAATCCATCCTTGATCCTCATTGATGATTCCTGTATGGATGACTCACCATCCTCTCCTCCTGAGCTATCCTCATCCTCAACATCTTATCAAGATCTTCTTCAGCAGATCATTGACCAACCCACCTTCACACACTCCATCTCCATCCCACTGTCCTCCATATCCACCTTACCCACACCTCAACCATCTCTTCCCCCATTCACCAGCTCTCCACTACCATCACTAATAGCTACTCCTCCATTCTCTACCTCTGCTCCAGTCACTACTGAGCAAGTAGATATCCCAGCCCTTGCTGACCGAATTTATGAACTGCTAGCCCCCAGGCTATCTCTTCTCTTGGAGACCTCCTTGGCTCCATTACTCCTGTCAGTGGCAGCCATTTTGGCCAGGCTCTCCTCTCTATTCCCTCAGGCAGCCCCTTCAGCAGTGTACCTTGATCCATCCATGTCTGAATCTAGGCAGCGGGAGATGCCCTATGAAGTGAGTCTGCATGTTGCTGCTGCTGCTGTTGTTGCTGTTTCAGTGAGCCTGCCTACTGCTGTTTCCTCAGTTCTTGCTACTGCTGCTGCTGTTGTGTCTCAAGATCCAGTTCCTCCTGCTGCAGTCTTTGCAATAGACCTCAAGTCTTTGCTCTCAGATTTTGATTCTATATATTTCAGATGTCTGCCAGAGAAAGCTTGTCCTCCAGAGACAGTTTCTATCCAGCCTCCAGAGGATCTGTCCAAGGCCCTTGTGCCTTTCTCTTGCTGTGACCCCAGCATCATCACCTTATTTGTTAACTCAGTTTATGCTGCTGCTACTTCTACTGAAAGCAGTGTGGCTGTTTCTGATGTTGCTGCCCCTCCTGCTGCTGAAAGTCTTGATGATACTTCTGTTACTACTGATGAGCCAATTTCTAAGAAGATCCTTATGACAGAGGCACATGAGTTTGAGCCTTCTGCATTTTCTGCTGATATTTCTGCTGCTGATAATGCTGGTTTTGTCAGTGAGACTGCTGCTGTCCCAACTGCTGTTGTTACTGCTTCTGCCTCAATTTCAACTGCCACACCTTCTGTATCTACTGTTATCACTACTGCTACTGCCTCAACTTCTGCTACTATAACTCCTGCTACCAGTTCTGTATCTGCTTCAATCCAGCTCAAGCAAGATTTGATGAAGAAGATTGATGCCCTGTATAATGATCAGAGTTCGGAAAGTGATGAGTTCAGAATAGATTCTGATGATTCTTCTGCTACCATTGCCAGGAAGAGAAAGGAAAGGAGCAAATCCATGAAGAGAGTACCTCCTGCCAAGGTCAATGATAACAATGATATACCATACTATATTCTTCATGATTGCCCCATCACTGAGCACTGGATGCAGTACTCAAAGAATCAACTCAAAGCAATGAAAAAGAAAAGGAAATATGAAAAGGGCTCTTCTCAATTCCAACATTCTCATCCTCCTCCACCACCTCCTCCTGATGCAGGTGCAGGTGGAAGTTCTGCTGCTCAACCCCCTGCTAGAAGTAAAACCCCCTATCAGCCACATGCCAGATCTTATCATAGGGGAAGCCAGTCCAGGGGTTCTCAATCCAGGAGAGGAGGATACAGAGGCAATCAAAGAGAAGTCCAGGTTTACTCCAAAGGATACTCAAGGCAACATCCGTACTCCAGGGAAGGACAAATTTCATCTGACACCACCTCTGGTCCCTTTCCCTATAAATTGAAGGAAACTGTTTCATCCAGGCCTCCTTAGGACAATCCTTCTAATAGATATGAGCCACCAGTACCTTTTGAAGATCCTGAGAACAATCCAGCTGCTTGGACTGCAAGGATGAAAGAGCTTGCTGCACTAGATAAGATCAAGAAAGCTAAAGAGCAAGGAAGAGACTTCTCTAACATCTCTACAATGTTTGAACAAAGAAAGAAAGAGTTGGAAAAATATGTGTCAAGCAAATTTTTTGATTCTAACAGGTACATGGAACTGCATCCTGAAGCTGTGGTTCCCAGGCCCAAACAGCAAACCACTTTAGGTGCAGCAGATGATACAAGATCAAAGAAAGAAGCCCTCAACCCCAACAGAGAAATCAAACTCATTAAAGGCAAGGAAAAGAAATGATTATGCAAGGTGACAATCATCTTAATTTCTGATTATTATCTAGGATGATATATATATCTGTGGTTCTGCTATGTCCAGCTTGTTGTTTTTCTGTATTGCTGCTTGTATGTTGTTATTTAATTTTTTTTCAAACTCTTTAAATAGTAATCCTAACCCAAATAGGGGGAGATTGTTGGAACACCCTATTACTAATTTGGGTCAGGATCACTATGTCTCTAGGAAACCAATCTTTGACCTCCTATATAGCCCTAAAGGTCAATTAGAATTGAGTCTAAGGGTTAGAAGTCTAAGTTTGGAAGCTGCCCTCAAGCGCAAGACTTTTTCAGTTTGAGACTAAGTCATATCGTCGAGCTCAGCACGACGATTCGTCGAACTTCGATCGACGATCGTCTAGCTCAACTTCGACAGATCATCGAACTCCATTCGACGATCGCGGAGCTCAACTTCATCATATCGTCGAACTCGATTCGACGATCGGTGAGCTCAGTTCGACGATCTTGACTCAGCTTTGGATCTCTATCTCTGAGCTCAGTTCGACGGTCTTTGAGCTCAGATCGACGATATTTTGTTGCAGTATAAGTTCATATCACTGAGCTCAGTTCGACGATAGCAGAGCTCAGTTCGACGTTCTCAGATAACTTCAAGGATTTTTCAAGATTCAAATTCAGATCGGTTAAGGAGTTATTCTGCAATTAATTTAGAAGATTTTCTAGCCGTTTTCATTTATTTCTGGACCAAGTTTCAAGGGATTTTCAAGGAATATTTCTATGGACTTTCCTCCAGAAGACATTTTGCAATGAAGGATTCAATTAATGCAGGCCAACGGCTATTCTTGACAGAGGACGTTTTTCTATTTAGTACCAGAGAATAAAAGATAAGAATTTTTGAATCTCTTATATACACACACAGACAAGAAGAACAAGAACAAAATATTCTCTGTCTCAAAGAATTCTCAAGAACACACATCCAAGGAGATCAAACTTTCTGAAATCCTCTGATCTCTCTTGTCTCAAGTATTCAAGGCCAACATATTTCAAGACTCCAGACACCTAACATTTTAGCTGTTGCTGGAATCATCTTTTGCTGGAGCTCAACTTCTGAAGGTCTATCACCCTACAACAAAGCTTCTTTTCCTGAAGATCTTAAGGACTCAGGGGGAGCTTTGACACCATCAAATCCACATAGTCTTCTCAGCTGTTTGAGAAAGAGAAGTCTTCCATCACTCTCTCACCCCCATCTCTGTAAAGGGTTTCTCAAACTCCCTTCAAAAGTTTGAACTTCGTTTTTGAGCACCTTGTCAAAAGCTCATTGGTGGTAAGACACCTGATCAAAAAATCTGATTTGGTTTTTGAGCACCTTATCAAAAGCTCATTGGTGCCCAGGACACCTGATCAACTCATCCTGCAGTGGATTTCTACCTAGGGTGGTAGAAGAGTGGATGTACCCAAGTTTAGGGGAACCACTATATTTCCTTGTGTCATCTGGCTTGCTGGTCTTTATTTTTGTTTCTGGCTACGATTGTTCTGTGATTGTTCTGTGATTAGCTTATGATTAGTTTAGTTCTGTGATTAGATTTATTAACTGCTTCCCTGCTCACTCACATTACAACAATTGTTATAAAAGTTTTCAAGCACCATATACTCTATTCACCCCTCTCTAGAGTATATCAGATCTAGCTGCTCTTTGACCGCAGTCATCTTCGTGATCCCCGGGTGCACCGAGTATCTGCTGTGGTGGGCCTCCTCCATGATATCTTCCCGTACCTGGCCTCCTTCCGGTATATAAGTTCGACCTCTAAAGCATACCATGCCATCCCTCATCGTGTAATCCCCTACTGTACCGTTCTCTAAGGCCCAGAATATCGGCTCCAATTTGGCATCTCGCCTCTGCCCATCTCTGACTTGGTCCCGGATATCGTCTGTAGCACTCAATGCGGTTAAATACTCCATGTAAAGCTCGAGGTCATCGGACGACACCAGTGTGATGTGCATATCCTCCAATCTACTCACCAGCTCCATTGACATAACATGGGGCCCGACTTCGTATGTGGCAGCTCTCCGACTCAACGCATCGGCCACCATGTTTGCCTTCCCTGGATGATAGTGCATCTCATACTAATAATCTGCTAAGAACTCCACCCAGCGAATCTGTCTGATGTTCAGTTCCTTCTGCGTGTCCACGTACTTCAGGTTCTTATGGTCGGAGTAGATGTCGTAGTGGACTCCATAAAGATAGTGGCGCCAGACCTTCAAAGCAAAAACGACCGCCCCCATCTCAAGGTCGTGCACCGGGTAGTTCTGTTCATGCTTCTTCAACTAGCGAGAAGCATATGCAATCACATGACCCTTCTGCATCAGTACAGCTCCCATACCCTGGTAGGAAGCATCGGTGTAGACATGAAATCCTTCTCTCCCCGAGGGGAGAGCAAGTATGGGAGCCGAGGTGAGTCGATCCTTCAGCTCCTGGAAGGCTGCCTGGCACTATGGGGTCCACACGAAAGGTGTTGGAGTTACCATGGTGATCTAGAAGTGGTCAAACATGTAATCTCACTACCAACGCGATATGAGCCTGCAGGGTCGCACATAAGAGATGTGGAGAAGTTGGATGATTGACTGTGTTGGTAAAGGTTACCAATCACCGACCTGAATGGGGTTATGGGCAAAGTGTCGCCTTAAAGGATCGTCGGGTTGGGCAAATGTTGCCTTGAAGGATTGGTAAGAATAGTCGACCGAGGGTCGAAGATAGTCGACCGCGGGTCGACGAGTATCGTCCACCCACGTTCGACGTGAATCGTCGAGTATTGTCCTCTGATTCTCGCCGACTGATTCTTGCCGATCCTAGGTGATTCTCGCCGATCCTAGGCGATTCTCGCCGATTGATTCTCACCGAATCTGCTAGGTGATTCTCGCAGATTCTGGAACCCTAATTTTCTGGGTGGTCTGCGGATTGCGATATTCCTAAGTCGGTTTATGCCTTTGGTATAAATAAATACTTAGGGTTTTCAGGAATTATCTCTGATCAAATCGGATGCGATTGTCGGCCCCTTTGACCGAGACGAAATCGACGGAAGTTCTTCGTTCGTTCCGCCGATCCCGAATCCCGCTGACGGAAGTGTTCCGCCGCCGTGTTCGCTTCGTCGACCTCCTCCTCTCCGACAATTGTCGCTGGTGTTGTTATTCCTGGCGCGGACCTAGCAGTCCGTGGAAAAGCAAGGTGTGGTCATTCTGCTTCCCGATTGTCCGTGCGACGGAAAAGTCGGTGTTCTCCCGCTCGTGTGGATTTCTGCAGAGATGTGGATATCATTCCACATAGAACTCGCCACCAGCAAGAACACGAAGCTTGGAGCATCTCCGTTGAGTTGTGACTCAACGCCACCGAGGTAATTTTTGCCTAGTTGTATGCTAACTTCTTGATTCAACTACCATGGCCCGATCCCATCTCTTTTGGGTTTTTCTTGACGTTTTTATTCTTCCGCTGCGTGCACAAATGTTGTGCCATCCTCATAGAGAAACTCAACAGTGGTATCAGAGGGAGGTTTCAGCCATGATTGTTGTATTGGAAGTTTTGTTATTCCAGTGCGTGTAAACCTAGGGATTTAGAAGTGTTCTAAATGTCTAGATTTAGTCTAGGTACCCCGCCAAGAACGTCTGGGATTTCGTGAAAATTTCTAATTGTTAGAAATTGTAGTCTCCTTAGCAGTAACCATCCCTCGAGTTTGTTTTGGATTTTGAATCCAACATAGAGAGATGAGCTTGTCTACTGCTTTAAGTTGAGGTGTCTTTGCTTTTGTCCAATGCATGTAAATCTGAGGTTTTGGAAGTTTCCGGATGTTCAGATTTAGCCCTTCCTTCTATCAAATGTTGATGGTGTCAGGTTGTGCATATAAGGGATGCATGTGGTTTTAGAAAAATTGTTTTTCTTTGGATGTGCACATTGATCAAATGTTGATCATGGTTAACTGTTAACCTATAATCAAAATCCCTTCATCAAATATTAAGTGTTCGGATGCCTTCCGATTGATGACACTCTTCCTGCCTCGATCGATGAAGTGTGGGCTTGCCAAAGCAAGGTGCATTAATCTATCTTCGTAAGGGTGCGAGCGGATAATTGTGATATCCCACTGTCGACATCGGGTCCAGCTTAACTAGGTTACCTCAAAGGTTGAGGGCCTAGAGGCATAGGGTTGGCATGCACCATATGATGAATGCGAGTAAGGAGTTATTCACCAACCATACAAGAATTGCATGAGGATGCAATTGGCAAGTGTTGCCTACCTAAATAACCGCATCGTGAGAGGAAAGCCAAAGCTGACTCATTGTGTTGGTGAAATACGGATCTTGTCCACTAAGAGAGTAGCTCGCATGAACTCTCCGAATTGTTAGTGAGGGCGATCATATCGAATAAAATAGTGGGAGTGTTTTAATTGAAGTCCAAATTAAAATAAATTGTATTTGAAATTTTGGTACTGATTTTATTCTGCATAAATTCTTATAGAATTCCATGGCAAGTGTTTCACACTCCACGTTGTCTCTGAGAGCCATCCTTGACAAGGATAAGCTCAATGGGACTAATTATATGGACTGGTACAGGAATCTGAGAATTGTTCTAAGGCAAGAGCGAAAGCTCTATGTCTTGGAAGAAGAAGCCCCCGAGGTGCCGACCGGGAACTCTTCCCATGCTGAGAAGGATTCTTATAAGAAGTATACTGATGATGCTTTAGATGTCGAATGCCTTATGCTTGCCACTATGAACTCTGAGCTTCAGAAGCAACATGAGAACATTGGGTGCAAGGAGATTGACGAGCATCTCAAGAAAATGTTTCAAGGGCAGGCTCGTCAAGAGAGGTTCGACGTCACAAAAGCGTTGTTTTAGTGCAAGATAGGAGTTCGAGACTCAGTAGGGACTCACGTACTCAAGATGATTGGGTATATAGAGAACCTTGAAAGGCTGGGTTTTCTTCTTAGTCAAGAGTTGGCCACAGATCTGATCCTGCAATCATTGCCGGACAGTTATGAGCAGTTCGTCTTGAACTACAATATGAATGAAATAGACAAGACACTGATCGAACTCCTAGGCATCTTGAGAACTGCCGAAATCAATATGAAGAAGGCCAAGCCTGCCAGTCCCATACTGATGGTGCATAAGGGCAAGGGCAAGGCCAAGGGCTCTAAGAAGATGAAGGTGGGACCTAAGTCATATCTTGAGCCCAAGTCTTCTGCACTGATGAAAAAGAAAAGCACGGTGAAGGAAGGGAAATGCCACCACTATGGCAAGGTTGGTCATTGGAGGAGGAACTGTCCTTCGTACATTGAAGGTCTGCAGAAAATGAAGGGACGTATGACTTCCGCTTCAAATGTTCACGTTATAGAGATAAACCTTTATGCTCCTTCATCTTGGGTATTGGATACCGGATGTGGTTCTCACAATTGTACAAATGTGCAGGAACTGGGATGGAGAAGATTGCTGAGTAAAGGAGAGGTGGACCTCCGCGTCGGCAATGGAGCAAGAGTTGCTGCTGTAGCCGTAGGGGTTTACCGTCTTTCTTTGCCCAGTGGGCTTGTAATAGAACTAGATAATTGTTATTTTGTTCCGGCCATAACTAGAAACATTATATCTATTTCATGTTTGGACATGATTGGATTTTCTTTTATAATTAAGAACAACTGTTGTTCTATATTTAAGAATGATGTTTGTTATGCTGTAGCCCAATTGTTTAATGGTCTTTATGTTTTGAACTTGGACCATCTGATCTGTAATGTATAAAATAATAAAAGACTAAGAACAAATCACTCGAACCCTACATTTCTCTGGCATTGTCGTTTGGGCCATATCAACGAGAAGCGCATATCCAAGCTCCATAGAGATGGACTTTTGGACTCATTTGATTATGAATCATTTGAGCGATGCGAATCTTGTTTGTTAGGCAAGATGACTAAAGCTCCTTTCACTGGTTATACTGAGAGGGCTGAGGATCTCTTGAGTGTTGTACATAGTGATGTATGCGGACCCATGAGTTCCATGGCTAGAGGTGGGTATTTCTACTTTGTTACATTTACTGATGATTTCAGTAGATGCGGATATATGTATCTTATGAAGTGCAAATCCGAGACCTTTGAAAAGTTCAAAGAGTTCAAGAATGAAGTAGAAAAACCAGTTGGGTAAAAGGGTTAAAGCACTCCGATCTAATCGAGGTGGCGAATACCTGAGTCATGAGTTCCGTGATCATCTGAAAGAGTGTGGTATTGTATCACAGCTCACTCCACCTAGAACACCACATCATAATGGTGTGTCTGAGAGGAGAAATCGTACTCTATTAGACATGGTACGTTCGATGATGAGTCATGCAGACTTGCATGTCCCCTTTTGGGGTTTTGCTTTAGACACTGCTGCAATGACATTGAATCGCGCTCCAACGAAAACGGTTCTGAAGACACCATATGAGATATGGACTGGGAAGCGTCCTAGTATGTCGTTCATTAAAATTTGGAGCTGTGAGGCATACGTGAGACGTCGAATGCCTGACAAGTTGGAACCCAAATCGGATAAATGTTATCTGGTGGGATATCCTAAGGAAATGAAAGGGTATTACTTTTACCTACCTTCAGAGGGCAAAGTGTTTGTCGCAAGGACTGGTGTCTTCTTGGAGAAAGAGTTCTTATCAAGAAAGACTGAAAAAGTAGAGCTTGAATAAGTTCAAGAACCACATGTAATGAATGAACCAGAATTGGATTCTGAGATAGGACTACAAGATGTTGTAGCTAGAGAACCTGCTCAAGGAACACAAGTCCTATGTAGATCTAGTAGACCAAGGTTTGAGCCTGAGAGATATGGATTTCTCGTGTCTCAAATAGGTAATGTGTTGCTTATGGATCATGATGATGAACCAGCAACCTACCAAGAGGCTATGAATGGACCGTACTCCGACAAATGGCTTGAGGCTATGAAATCCGAAATGGACTCCATGTATGCAAACCAAGTTTGGAACTTGGTGGAACCACCTGAAGGGGTACGACCCATAGGGTGCAAGTGGGTCTTCAAGAAGAGGACCAACATGGATGGGAATGTACAGACATTCAAAGGGCGACTGGTGGCTAAGGGTTTCAAGCAAATTCATGGTATTGACTATGATGAGACCTTTTCCCCTATTGCCATGGTAAAGTCCATAAGGATATTGCTTGCTGTTGCTGCGTATTATGACTACGAGATCTAGCAGATGGATGTCAAAACGGCTTTACTTAATGGAAACCTCCTTGAGGAAGTGTATATGACACAACCCAAGGGTTTTGTATCTCCAGATGAAGCCACTAAAATATGCAAGCTGAATAAGTCCATCTATGGACTGAAACAGGCCTCTCAAAGTTGGAATCTTCGTTTTGATGAGAAAATCAAAGAGTTTGGTTTCATCAAGAATGAAGATGAGCCTATTGTTTACAAGCGAATCAGTGGGAGCATTGTTGTCTTCCTGATATTGTATGTAGATGACATACTGTTGATTGTGAATGACATTCCTACCCTAAAAGTTGTTAAGAACAACCTAGGGAACTGCTTTTCAATGAAGGATTTGGGTGAAGCGACTTATATACTCGGTATTAAGATCTATAGAGATAGATCGAAGAAGTTGTTGGGTTTGACCCAGAGTACGTACATCGAAAAGGTGTTGAAGCGGTTCAACATGCTTGAGTCCAAGAAAGGATTTTTGCCCATGTCTCATGGTGTGAATCTCTCTAAGGACTAGTGTCCAAAGTCTTGTGAAGATAAGAACAACGCATGAAGTTGATTCCATATGCTTCGGTAATTGGATCAATCATGTACGCAATGTTATGTACTCGACCCGACGTCTCCTTTGCTTTGAGCATGACTAGCAGGTATCAGTCAGACCCCGGTGAGTGTCACTGGATTGCAGTCAAGAATATCCTGAAGTACTTGAGAAGGACTAAGGATGTGTTCTTGGTGTATGGTGGAGAGGAAGAGCTCGTTGTAAGTGGTTACACGGATGCTAGCTTCCAAACTGATAGAGACGACTCCAAGTCTCAGTCAGGTTTTGTGTTTTGCCTGAATGGAGGAGCTGTGAGTTGGAAGAGTTCCAAGCAAGAGATAGTTGCTGATTCTACAACAGAGGCCGAGTATATCGCCGCAGCTAATGTGGCGAAGGAGGCTGTATGGATTAGGAAATTCATCGGCGAGCTTGATGTAGTTCCTAGCATTTTTGGTCCCGTAGTTCTCTACTGTAATAACAATGGTGCAATTGCACAATCTAAGGAACCTAGATCCCATCAGCGCTCCAAGCACATACTTCGGCGGTTTCATCTTATTCGTGAGATTGTCGAACGAGGAGATGTGAACATTTGCAGAGTGCCGACTGAGGAGAATATTGCGGATCCACTGACAAAGCCTCTCGGGCAGAGAAAGCATGATAGTCATACTAGATCGATGGGTATACGATACCTAAATGATCAACTCTAGAGAGAATCTTGTGGATTGCATGTAAACATGTATTTTGTTAGCCATTTGTTCATATGATAAACAGTGTACCTAGTTTTTCTCTTACAATTAATGGCAAGTTCTTTTATTATGAGTTTTTTTTTCTATATGATAGTTAAATGTTAACATAATAGATACCCTTAGAATATTCGCTTCCATGGGACATCAAGTACGTGACTTGAATGTGAGAGCCTATGATTTATTTGAAGCTTCATTCTTAAAAGGTCCCTGGTCGAGTATCATCATAGAAGCTAAGGGTGATGATGGTACATGAAGGCTAGCACGTGCGTTGACTGATGACCGGTTCTCACAGGTCATGATATTGTGATATCAAGTCATCACGTGGGTACTTGTTAGTGAACAAGTTGTACTGGACACACCCAACCTGAGACTACTCTGTGGATTGTCATCCAATCGTGTCACGAGTAGGTCTCAATTGACAATGGTGTTGTGGTCCTTTGACCTGAAGTCACAGCATTCATCAAATGAGGAAGAGCATGCTTTGATGCCATCTAAAGTCTTCCTTGAGAAAGGTTGATGATAAGGGTGGTTGTTGGGCATGTTACAAATCATTTGGGTGTTTGTGTGTGAGCAGATATGAGATTTATCCTCCTGTATGACAGGAGTTGCATCCATGGGCCCCTTGATGGAACTGGACTGAGAAATGCATGACCATGCTTGGTTGATTCGATGTGTGATATTGGACTCACCATTCTCTGGAAGTCTGTCCTGGATCAAGAAACTTGGATTGAGCTATTACGAGGGTGACACGGTCCATGCCTCTAGTTCTTTCCGGATGTAAGGGACAAAGGGACAAAGACAACGCTGATACATTGGTCATAAAGGCTTATGAGTTATAAACTCTTATTGCTTGGGGAGCAATGATGCATTGCTAGTTGCCGCTAATTGTTTGTGATGTTTTTGGTTTGATACTTTCAAGATCAAGTGGGAGACTGTTGGAGTTACCATGGTGATCTAGAAGTGGTCAAACATGTAATCTCACTGCCAACGCGATATGAGCCTGCAGGGTCGCACATAAAAGATGTGGAGAAGTTGGATGATTGACTTTGTTGGTAAAGGTTACCAATCAGCGACCTGAATGGGGTTATGTGCAAAGTATTGCCTTAAAGGATCGTCGGGTTGGACAAACGTTGCCTTGAAGGATTGGTAAGAATAGTCGACCGAGGGTCGACGATAGTCGACCGCGGGTCGACGAGTATCGTCAACCCCCGTTCGACGTGAATCGTCGAGTATTGTACTCTGATTCTCGCCGACTGATTCTCGCCGATCCTAGGTGATTCTCGCCGATCCTAGGCGATTCTCGCCGATTGATTCTCGCCGATCCTGGATGATTCGCACCGATTGATTCTCAACGAATCTGCTAGGTGATTCTCGTCGATTCTGGAACCCTAATTTTCTGGGTGGTCTGCGGATTGCGATATTCCTAAGTCTGTTTATGCCTTTGGTATAAATAGATACTTAGGGTTTTCGGGAATTATCTCTGATCAAATAGGATGCGATTGTCGGCCCCTTTGACCGAGACGAAATTGACGGAAGTTCTTCGTTCGTTCCGCCGATCCCGAATCCCGCCGACGGAAGTGTTCCGCCGCCGTGTTCGCTCCGTCGACCTCCTCCTCTCCGGCGATTGTCGCTGGTGTTGCTATTCCTGGCGCGGACCTAGCAGTCCGTGGAAAAGCAAGGTTTGGTCATTCTCCTTCCCGATTGTCCGTGCGACGGAAAAGTTGGTGTTCTCCCGCTCGTGTGGATTTCTGCAGAGACGTGGATGTCATTCCACGTAGAACTCGCCACCAGCAAGAACACGAAGCTTGGAGCATCTCCGTTGAGTTGTGACTCAACGCCACTGAGGTAATTTTTGCCTAGTTGTATGTTAACTTCTTGATTCAACCACCATGGCCCGATCCCATCTCTTTTGGGTTTTTCTTGATGTTTTTATTCTTCCGCTGCGTACACAAATGTTGTGCCATCCTCATAGAGAAACCCAACAAAAGGTACCTCCTTCTTTGTCAAAGATGTAAGTGGGAGGGCGATTCGAGAGAATCCCTCCACGAACTTCCGGTAATAACCGGCAAGTCTGTTGGAACACCCTATTACTAATTTGGGTCAGGATCACTATGTCTCTAGGAATTTATGCTTTGACCTTCTGTATAGATTATAGGTCAATTAGAATTGAGTCTAAGGGATCAGGAGTCTAGGTTTGGAAGCTGGCCTGAAGACCCAAATTTTTCTGGAGACTAAGTCCAAATCGTCGAGCTCAGCACGACGTTTCGTCGAACTCCGGTCGACGATCGTCTAGCTCAACTATTGACAGATCGTCGAGCTCCATTCGACGATCGCTGAGCTCAACCATCATAATATCGTCGAGCCCCGGTCAACGATCGCTGAGCTCAACTTCTCAATATCGTCGAACTCCATTCGACGATCGCTGAGCTCAGGTCGACGATTTTGACTCGACTCTGGATCCTTATCTCTGAGCTCAGTTCGACGATCTTTGAGCTCAGATCGACGATTTCTTTGCTGCTTGCATTTTCCAGTTCGCTGAGCTCAACTCAACGATAGCAGAGCTCAGTTCGACGATTTCAGTTATCTTTCAGAATTCAAATTCAAATCAGATAGAAGTTATTCTGCATTTAATTCAGAAGATCTGCCAGCCGTTTTCATTTACTTCTGGAGCAAGTTTCAAGGGATTTTTCAAGGAATAATTCAGTGGACTTTCCTTCAGAACATTTTATGCAATTAAGGCTGTAATTAATTCAGTCCAACGGCTATCTTTGACAGAGCAATTTTCTATTCAGACTCAGAGAATAAAAGACAGAATGTTTTTTTTTGAATCAAAAAGAAGATAGACAAGAACAAGAGAATAGAGATAGACAAGCAGAGGACACCTCTCTATACACAGAGACTCTCTCAATCTTCTGTCAACAAGAATTCAGAAGAACACTCATCAAGAGATCAAGCTTTCAAACATTCTTCAGATCTCTTCAGCTCTCAAGTGTTCAAGGCCAACATCATCTCAAGACTCCAGACACTCAACATTTCAGCTTGCTGAAATCATCTTTTGCTGGAGATCTATCTTTGAAGGCCTATCACCCTCAGCAAAGCTCATTTTCCTGAAGATTTCAAGGACTCAGGGGGAGCTTTGACAACATCACTGAATCCACATAGTCTTCTCAGTTGCTTGAGAAAAGAAGACTGCCATCACTCTCTCACCCCCATTCTGTAAAGGGTTTTTTCAAACTCCCTTCAAAAGTTTGAAGCTGGTTTTTGAGCACCTTGTCAAAAGCTCATTGGTGGCAAGACACCTGATCAAAAAATCTGATTTGGTTTTTGAGCACCTTATCAAAAGCTCATTGGTGCCCAGGACACCTGATCAACTCATCCTGCAGTGGATTCCTACCTAGGGTGGTAGAAGAGTGGATGTACCCAAGTTGGGGAACCACTATATTTCCTTGTGTCATCTGGTTCTGCATGTTTTCTTTTTGTTTCTGGCCTAGATTTTCTTGTGCTTAATATCTGCATAGCTTAGTTTTATTTCTGCTTCCCTGCTTACACTCATTACAACAATTGTTGTAAAGCTTTGCAAAAAGTTTTCTTTGTGTTTTTAAAAAGCACCATATACTCTATTCACCCCCCCCCCTTTAGAGTATATCAGATCTAGTTTCCCCTTTCAATTGGTATCAGAGCCAGGTTGGTTAAACATACCATATCTGTTTGGTTGTACAGGCTAACACCTGAACCCCAAAGATCCCAAACTAGATCCTTCTTTTATATTTCATTATTAGATTTAGCTTGCACAAATCATGGCCCAAAACAAAGATTATGCTAAGCACCAGACCTCCAGTGTGCAATCTGTCAAAGTTTGCACTTTGGAAAGCAAGGATTAAACTCTACATGAATTCTATTGACGAAGACATTTTTAATTCTGTTTTGACAGTGTGTCCAAGACCTCCAGAAAGTACAAGCACAAATGCTGTTCCACCTCCATCAGGAACAGATGCTGACATCAAAAAGTGGAAAGTAGCTGATGCCAAGGCAATGAACATTCTAGCTCAGACAATGTCAGATGACATTTTTCAAAAAGTAGCTGAATGCAATTCAGCCAAGGAGATCTGGGACAAGCTCTCAGAAATAGTTTCAGGATCAGCTGATGAGAGAAAGGACAGAAGATCTCATCTCATCTCCCAATATGAGAACTTCAAGAAGGGAGAAACAGAGTCAGTGGGAGAAATGTACAACAGATTGAGTCTAATTGTCAGTGAACTGAGGACATTAGACAAAGAGATCTCACTGACAGAACTTAATGATAAGATCCTAATGTGCTTCCCCAGCACTTGGGATTCAAGAATCTGGCCAATTAAAGATGCCAGAAGTCTGAATGAGATCACCACTGAAGCCTTGTTGGGTAAGCTCAAATCTTATGAGCTACTCATCAAGAACAGAGAAGAAGAACAGAAGGCTGCTTCTCCAGCCACAAGAAAGGAGAAGACTATAGCATTTAAGGCAGCTGAGGATCTGCCTGAAGAAAAAGGTACAGGCAATGATGAACTTCTCAGCCTGTTGGCCAAAAGATTCTACAAGATGGCCAGAAAGGACTTCAGAAGAAGATCATACAAGGAGCAAGACAAGCCAAGGTATGACAAGTCCATTGGCAATAGCAAAGACATTATTTGCTTTGGTTGCAGGAAACCAGGGCATATGGTTCCTGACTGTCCAGAAAACAAGAACAAGGACAGAAGGGACAGAAAAGAAAGAAGAAAGGAGAAGGACTCCAAAAGGAATGGAAATAGCAAACCTTCCTCCAGCAGAAATAAGCACACAAGGAAAGGATTTGTTGCTGAATCCTGGAGTGAGACTGAAGAGGAGTCAGAGGCCTCTTCCAGCTCAAGTGATGATGAGGATGATGCAGAGGAAAAGGAGTTCTGCATGATGGCAATCAATGCCTCACAACACAACTCAGAGGAAGAGGAGTCAGAGTCAGACTCAGAGACTCAACCTGAAGAAGATCAGGTAATCAGCTCTTTTGATTTCACTTCAGAAGATTTTAAACTTGAATTTAAAGCACTATGTTTAGACCTGCTAAAGTCTGAGAAAGAGATCATCTCTCTCAGAAATCAATTATCTGAACAAAGTGGTTTAAAATCAGAAAACCTCAAGCTCTCTCAGGAGTTGGAGAACCATAGGGAACAGATAGCTTCACTGAAGAGTGAACTCTCTGAGGCCAAGAAGCTTGAAGAATCTCTCAATGGGAGAAGCATCAAGCTGATGGACATCACAAGCACAGTGAACTCAAGATTCAACAGTACACTGGGCTTGGGTGCCTCATCCAGCCAACCTATTGTTCTAACAACCCCTATCAAGTTCATTTCTGACAAGGGAAAGGGAGTTGTAGAGGTTGCCAGGAAAAATTCTGATCTGCCTCAGAAATTAAAGTCCAGCACAAATCGTCGAACGGAGATCGACGATCGCCGAATGAAGATCGACGATCGCCGAACGCAGCTCGACGATCTCAGGACAAATCGTCGAACGCTGATCGACGATCTAAGCCAAGATCGTCGAACGCTGGTCGACGATCCCATATACCTGACCTCAGCCATAGTCGACCGTCGAACGGAGCTCGACGATCTGACCCAAGATCGTCGAACTCAGCTCCAAGATCGTCGAACAGAGGTCAGAGCTCTGGAAATTTTTTCAATGGCAAGTCAAAATTGAATCCTGAGGGTTCTTCATCCCAAACATTTAACCCTTATACTGAATGGATTTTACCTCCAAGGAGATATCATCCTGAAGGATATAAGAGTCAGCCAGGGATGTCTTTCATTTCTGAATTTAAAGGTTATCAACCTAGGCCCAAGGTAAACTGGGTCAAAAACAAGTGAATTGCTTTATGTGCAGGTGAAGACCTATCCAACATCTAACCAGCAATGGTATTTGGATAGTGGGTGCTCTAAGCACATGACAGGGAACAAGGACAACCTCAATTCCTTTAGAGCCAAGCTTGGACCCAAAGTTATCTTTGGTGACTCCAACTTTGGACAAACTAAAGGATATGGAGCAGTCCAGATTGGTTCTGTAACCTTCAAGAAGGTAGCATATGTGGAAGGACTGAAGCACAACCTAATCAGCATCAGTCAGCTATGTGATGAAGGCTACCAGGTGACCTTCAGCAAAACCTATGCAAAATCAAGTCAGAGGACAACACAACTGTGTTGACAGGTAAAAGGAAAGGTAACATCTACCTAGTAGATTTTCTTTCAACTTCTATAGATATCTGTTTATTCAATTCAGTTTATAGACCAAATGTTTTATGGCATAAGAGACTAGGACACCTAAACCTTAGAACTATTGCTAGGCTATCCAAGGACAACCTTGTTAGAGGACTACCTTCTGGCCCCTACAAGAAGGAAGGACTCTGCAAGGCTTGTCAATTAGGCAAGCAAACTAAAAACAGTTTTAAGTCACTTAATAAGAGTGATTCACCTAGGATATTGTATCTGTTACACATGGATCTATTTGGACCCATCACAGTACAAAGCCTAGGAGGGAAATCCTACACTTTAGGTGATTGTAGATGACTTCTCTAGATTCACTTGGGTGTTCTTTCTAAGGAAGAAGTCTGATAACTTTAAGTGTCTGACAGAGTTTCTCAAATGTATAAAGATTGAGTTCAATACTCACATTGCCCTGATCAGAAGTGATCATGGGACAGAGTTTGATTCTCTTCTTATGCAAGAGTTCTGTCAGAGTGAAGGGATCAGGCATACTTTCTCAGCTCCTAGAACTCCTCAACAAAATGGGGTAGCTGAAAGGAAAAATAGAACCCTTATTGAATCTGCCACTACATTGTTGTCAGATGCTCATCTACCTCTATCCTTCTGGGCAGAGGCAGTGAACACCTCCAACTATGTGCTGAACAGAAGCCTGATACATAAACTGAAGGGAAAGACTCCCTATGAATTACTCAAAGGGAAGAAACCTAAAGTTGACTATTTCAAAATTTTTGGTTGCATTTGTTATATTCACAATAATGATAAGAAACATCTAGCAAAATTTCAAGCCAAAGCTGATGAAGGAGTGTTTCTGGGATACTCCATGATCAGCAAGGCCTATAGGGTTTATAATAAATCATCATTAAAATTGAGGAATCTGTTCATGTTTCTTTTGATGAAACTAACATGTCTTTCAAGGAGAAGATTTCTTCTACCATAGAACCTTTGCAGGAACACTCTCTAGTTGAAGATATGAACAAGCTACAGGTTGCTCAAGAGGATGAAAGCAGTGAAGATGAAAGCAATGCTCAACATATTGAAGCACAACCTGAAGAGCCAGTTGTTGTACCACAAGAGGAAACAACAACACAGGTTGGTGAACAATCAACACCCCCTGTTGATTTAGTAACATCAAGAGACCATCCAATTTCCCAAATAATTGGAGAAATCTCAGCTGGTGTGCAAACCAGAAATCAGGTCAACCAAAACCTGTTGCACACCTGCTTTCCTTTCTCAAATTGAACCTCAGTCCATTCAAGATGCAGAGCAAGATCCACACTGGATCATTGCCATGCAAGAGGAGTTGCATCAATTTGAGAGGAACAAAGTATGGGAACTAGTGCCAAGCCTAAGGATCATTCCATTGTTGGAACAAAATGGGTATTCAGAAACAAACTGGATGATCAAGGAGTAATAATAAGGAACAAGGCAAGGCTAGTTGCCCAAGGATATTCTCAAGAAGAAGGAATTGACTACGACCAGACCTTTGCACCTGTTGCAAGATTGGAAGCCATCAGGATTTTTCTAGCTTATGCAGCTCACAAAGGCTTCAAGGTTTATCAGATGGATGTCAAGAGTGCCTTCTTAAATGGAGACATCAAAGAGGAAGTCTATGTCAGACAACCTCCAGGTTTTATCTCTCCAACTCATCCTGATTTTGTTTTTAGATTAAATAAAGCATTATATGGTCTCAAGCAAGCTCCTAGAGCATGGTATGAGACCCTAGCATGCTTTCTTTTGGAAAATGGTTTTATAAGGGGTAGAGTAGACCAAACTCTTTTCATTAGAACCCATAAGTCCCATACCCTACTAGTACAAATTTATGTAGACGATATCATTTTTGGTTCTACTGACTCAAAACTTGTGCAGAAGGTTTTCTAACCTAATGCATTCTAAATTTGAGATGAGTAGCATGGGTGAGCTATCCTTCTTCCTAGGATTGCAAGTCAAACAACATGCTGAAGGCATCTTTATTTCTCAAACCAAATATGCTAATGAGCTGGTTAAGAAATTTGGCATGTCTGAGGCATCTTGTATGAAAACACCCATGCCTACCAATGCTGTATTGGATGCTGATGAACATGGGAAACCTGTTGATCAGACAACATATAGAGCAATGATTGGCTCTTTACTGTATCTTACAGCTAGTAGACCAGATATAATGTTTGCTACATGCATATGTGCTAGATTCCAAGTTAGCCCTAGAGAGTCACACCTCACATTAGTAAAGAGGATTCTTAGGTATGTTAAAAGTTGTCCAAATCTAGGTCTCTGGTATCCAAAAGATTCAGCATTTGAGTTAACTGGATTCTCTGATGCTGATTATGCTGGATGCAGAATTGACAGGAAAAGCACCAGTGGAACTTGTCAGTTCCTTGGTGATAGACTTGTCTCTTGGTTTTGCAAGAAACAAACATCTGTGTCAACTTCAACTGCTGAAGCTGAATATATGGCTGCAGGCAGTTGTTGTTCACAAATACTGTGGATTCAAAATCAACTCCTAGACTATGGTTACAACTTAGAGAAGTCAAAAATCTTTTGTGACAATACAAGTGCTATCTCCATAGCTCAAAATCCAGTCCTCCATAGTAGGACAAAACATATAGAGATTAGGCATCATTTCTTAAGGGATAATGTTGAAAAGAACAAAATTGAATTGCAGTATATCCCAACTGATTTACAAAGGGGAGATATTTTCACCAAGCCTTTGGATGAAAAGAAACATACCTTCTTCCTAAATCAGTTAGGAATGTTAGATGGAGGAAGTCTTAAATAATCCCCAAGATTTTGAAAGCTAAAAATGGACCAAGACTAGGCAAAATTCTGATTTTCCTTAGTGTCTAGGATTTCTCTGATCTCTGAACTGCGCTCGACGATTTCCCCACAGATCGTCGAACGGAGTTCGACGATTTCCAGAATCGTCGAACTGAGTTCAGCGCTCCTCAGATAGTATGAACTATCTCCTCTGGTCAACGATCGTCGAACGGCGCTCGACGATTTGTTCACTGAACGATCGTCGAACGGAGCTCGACGCCCTTCCAGATCGTCGAACGGAGATCGACGATTTTGGAGTCTCTTCAGATTCCTTTAGAAGCCTCGATCGTCGAACTGAGTTCAACGATCTTTCCTTTTCTGCGTCGAACCCTAATATAAAACTCTTTTTTCGCCGTCGTTCTCTCTTGCGCTTTCAATTTCTCTGCAAACTTTTCTTCCCTCCAAACAGTTCTACCTTGGTCGTTTTGTCTGTTGATTTTTGCAGGTACCATGGCCGTTTCAGTTGCTGTACTCTCTGCAATGAAATTTGATGCAGGCTTTGACATCGATCTTGACTCCTTCAACACAACCGATCAAATCTTCCAGGATATTCTCAGATTGTTCAAAGATCAGCAATTATCTGCCCTGATGACAACCAGAATCAAACTTGCATCTGATGAGATTAAAGAATGGGTATACACTGCCCACAACCTGGACAACAATACCATAGTTGGTTCTATTGGTGGCACCCAGGTACCTCTGACCCCAACAGTACTCACAGAGGTTTTTGGTTTAAGAAATGGTGAAGATTCTGCTGAACTCTCTGGAGATGAGTTCTCTGATATTCTTGCCAGGATGGGTCATCCTGAGGGGAACCCTAGCAAGCTGTTTAAGAGGAACCTGTCTGTGGAATACAGGTTTATGGCTGATGTAGTAGGCAAGGTTCTCTTGGCCAAGCATTCTGCTCATGACACAATCTCCAGATATCAGCTTTGCCTTATGGGAGCTCTGGTAGATAGAAAAAGCTTGAACTGGGGAGAAGTATTTTTTGATCTGTTGAAGAAAAAGATAAACAAGACATTTGTGAACTTTGGAAGAATACTGGGAATCTTCCTCCAGGCTAAGTGCCCTGCCCTGCTAGTCTCCTCTGGAGTGCACATCAATGCCTCCAAGAGACTCACCTGTGCCCTTTTTGGGAAATGGGACAGGCAAATCTCCAAGCCCAGCAGGCCCTCTTCTTCTGGCCCTTCAGGCACCAGGACTCTAAGAGTCACTCCACCCCAGGTCTCTGCCCCTGCAGAAGACCTGCCTGCTGCTAGTGCTGCTGCTTCTCCTCCTCCAAGCTCAACCCTACCTCCAGCTCCATCCACCTCTCCAGCCACCTCCACAATTACCATCTCCAGCCCATCTCCAACTTCTATTCCATCTCCAGCAACAATTTCCTCTCCACCAGCAGACCACTTCCACCCCCTATTCTCTTATCCCCCTCCAGATGTCACCTCATCCCCATCCCTTCCATCCTTCACACTTTTGGATGAATCCTACATGGATGATTCCCCCTCCTCTCCTCCAGATTTGCCATCCTCCTCCACATCTTTCCAAGACCTTCTCCACCAGATTATTGATCAACCCACCTTCACTCCCTCCATTTCCATCCCTCTATCCTCCATCTCTACCATCCCCTCTCCTGAGCCATTCATTCCACCCTTCAGCCCTCCTCCTCCAGCTCCCTCAGCCATCCCTCAACCCTCTACCTCTGCTCCTCTCATTGAGCATGTAGATCTCCCAGCCCTTGCTGATCAGTTGTATGAGCTCCTTGCACCTAGGCTCTCTCTTCTCATGGAGGCCTCTTTAGCTCCTCTACAACAATCAGTGGCAGCTCTCTCTGCCAGGCTTTCCTCTTTCCTTACTCCTCTAGCAGCACCCCCAGCAGTGTGCCTTGATGCACAGGTATCTGCATCCAGGCAGGGGGAGATGCCCTATGAAGCTGTTGCTGCTGCTGCTGCCCCTGCTGTTGTTTCTGCTGCTACTGCTGCTGTGTCTATTTCTGCTGCTGCTGCTACACCAGTACTAGCAATAGACCTAAGGTCTCTGCTATCTACTTTTGATACTGCTTACTTCTGCTGCCTCCCAGAGCCATATCCTGTCCAGCCTCCAGAGGTTCTTGCTGCCCAGTCAAAAAATTTGTCCAAGGCTCTAGTGCCCTTCTCTTGCTGTGACCCCAGAATCATTTCTGATTTTATTCTGTCAGTGACTGCTGCTTCTGATGTTACTGCTGCTGCTGCTGCTGAAGACAATGCTGTGTCTACCTCTGAAGTTATATCTGCTGCTGAAGTCACTGTTTCTGCTGAGCCCTCATCTCAGGATGTTTTGATGACAGAGGCTGTTGATTTTGAGCCTGCTGTAGAAGTTGTTGTTTCTGAAGCTGCTGCTGCTGCCCTCATTCCTGAAGCAATCTCTGTTGTAACATCTGCTGCTCCAGTACCTATAGTTACATCTGCTGCTGCTCCTGTTGCTCCTCCTGCTTCTGTATCTTCTGCCCCATCAGCTGCTGTGAAATTAAAAGAGGATTTGATGAAGAAGATTGATGTCTTGTATGATGCACAAAGCTCTGAATCTGAGGATTATAACACTGCTTCTGATGACTCATCTGCCACAATTGCAAAGAAAAGAAAGGCAAGAAGTAAGGCCTTGAAGAGAGTTCCTCCTGCCAAAGTCAGAGATGACAATGATGTCCCCTATTATATTCTGCACAATTGCCCAATCTCTGAGCATTGGATGCAATTCTCTAAGAACCAGTTAAAGGCAATGAAGAAGAAAAGAAAGTATGATAAAGATTCCACTCAGTTCAAGTACCCTCATCCTCCTCCACCACCTCCACCTGATGCAGGTGCAGGTGGCAGCTCTGCAAGATCAGGCCCTGCTAGAAGCCAGGCTCCCTACCAACCTCATGCAAGAACATATCAAAGGGAAAGCCAGTCTAGGGGGTCTTACTCTAGAAGGGGAGGATATAGGGGAAACCAAAGAGAGACTCAGGTTTACTCCAAAGGACACTCCAGGCAGCATCCTTACTCTAGGGGAGGACATGTTTCTGCTGATACATCTTCTGGTCCTTTCCCCTACAAGCTCAAAGATACTGTGACTGCCAGGACTCCTCAAGATACTACTTCCAACAGGTATGAGCCACCTGTTCCATTTGAGGACCCTGAGAAAAATCCTATGGCTTGGACTGCAAGAATGAAAGAGCTGGCTGCTTTAGATCAGATAAAGAAAGCAAAAGAACAAGGGCTAGACACTTCCAACATATCTACCATGTCAGAGCAAAGGCAAAAAGAGTTAGAAAGATATGCCTCCAGTAAGTTCTTTGATGCAGACAGATACATGGAGTTGCATCCAGCTGCAGTGGTTCCCAGGGCTTCAAAGCAAATTTATTTGGGTGCAGCTGATGATACCAGATCCAAACAACAAGCTTTAGATCCAACAGAGAAATTAAAATGGTAAAAGGCAAAGAAAAGGAGTAACTCTGTAAGGTGACAACTTTTGGTTTTTCTGACTGCCTTCTGGATATCATGCTTTTATATATATCTCTGTGATGGTTCTGCTCTGTGTCTTGCTTTTGTTGTTTTTATGTTTCTGTGATTGTATGATGTTGTTTGATTTTTCAAAGTCTGTAAATAGTTTTCCTAACCCAAATAGGGGGAGATTGTTGGAACACCCTATTACTAATTTGGGTCAGGATCACTATGTCTCTAGGAATTTATGCTTTGACCTTCTGTATAGATTATAGGTCAATTAGAATTGAGTCTAAGGGATCAGGAGTCTAGGTTTGGAAGCTGGCCTGAAGACCCAAGTTTTTCTGGAGACTAAGTCCAAATCGTCGAGCTCAGCACGACGTTTCGTCGAACTCCGGTCGACGATCGTCTAGCTCAACTATTGACAGATCGTCGAGCTCCATTCGACGATCGCTGAGCTCAACCATCATAATATCGTCGAGCCCCGGTCGACGATCGCTGAGCTCAACTTCTCAATATCGTCGAACTCCATTCGACGATCGCTGAGCTCAGGTCGACGATTTTGACTCGCACTCTGGATCCTTATCTCTGAGCTCAGTTCGACGATCTTTGAGCTCAGATCGACGATTTCTTTGCTGCTTGCATTTTCCAGTTCGCTGAGCTCAGCTCGACGATAGCAGAGCTCAGTTCGACGATTTCAGTTATCTTTCAGAATTCAAATTCAAATCAGATAGAAGTTATTCTGCATTTAATTCAGAAGATCTGCCAGCCGTTTTCATTTACTTCTGGAGCAAGTTTCAAGGGACTTTTCAAGGAATAATTCAGTGGACTTTCCTTCAGAACATTTTATGCAATTAAGGCTGTAATTAATTCAGACCAACGGCTATCTTTGACAGAGCAATTTTCTATTCAGACTCAGAGAATAAAAGACAGAATGTTTTTTTGAATCAAAAAGAAGATAGACAAGAACAAGAGAATAGAGATAGACAAGCAGAGGACACCTCTCTATACACAGAGACTCTCTCAATCTTCTGTCAACAAGAATTCAGAAGAACACTCATCAAGAGATCAAGCTTTCAAACATTCTTCAGATCTCTTCAGCTCTCAAGTGTTCAAGGCCAACATCATCTCAAGACTCCAGACACTCAACATTTCAGCTTGCTGAAATCATCTTTTGCTGGAGATCTATCTTTGAAGGCCTATCACCCTCAGCAAAGCTCATCTTCCTGAAGATTTCAAGGACTCAGGGGGAGCTTTGACAACATCACTGAATCCACATAGTCTTCTCAGTTGCTTGAGAAAGAGAAGACTGCCATCACTCTCTCACCCCCATTCTGTAAAGGGTTTTTTCAAACTCCCTTCAAAAGTTTGAAGCTGGTTTTTGAGCACCTTGTCAAAAGCTCATTGGTGGCAAGACACCTGATCAAAAAATCTGATTTGGTTTTTGAGCACCTTATCAAAAGCTCATTGGTGCCCAGGACACCTGATCAACTCATCCTGCAGTGGATTCCTACCTAGGGTGGTAGAAGAGTGGATGTACCCAAGTTGGGGAACCACTATATTTCCTTGTGTCATCTGGTTCTGCATGTTTTCTTTTTTGTTTCTGGCCTAGATTTTCTTGTGCTTAATATCTGCATAGCTTAGTTTTATTTCTGCTTCCCTGCTTACACTCATTACAACAATTGTTGTAAAGCTTTGCAAAAAGTTTTCTTTGTGTTTTTAAAAAGCACCATATACTCTATTCACCCCCCCTTTAGAGTATATCAGATCTAGTTTCCCCTTTCAAAGTCCTAGGAAACTTCGTACGTCGGTGGCTTCCTTCAACGACGGCCAATCCCGAACTTCCTGAATCTTCGCCGGATCCACTACCAACCCGGCTCCACTGATAATATGGCCTAAAAAGCCCACCTCCTTCAACCAGAACTGACATTTGCTAAACTTTGCATATAAGTGATTCTCCCGCAGTCTTTGTAGGGTCAGTGCCAGATGGCGAGCGTGCTCCTCCTCCGTTCTCGAGTAGATGAGGATGTCATCGATAAACACAATGACAAACACATCTATATACTCCTTGAAAACCTGGTTCATGAGGGTAATAAACGTCGATGGTGCATTCGTGAGCCCGAAGGGCATCACCGTAAACTCAAATAATCCATATCTGCTACTAAAAGCAGTCTTCTGAATATCCTCCTCTCGAATCCGAAGCTGGTAGTAGCCCGACCTCAAATCTAATTTCGAAAAGAACTGCGCCCCCTACAACTGGTCGAACAGCTCGTCTATCCTTGGCAGTGGATAGGTATTCCGGACCATCAGCCGATTTAGTGCTCGGTAGTCGATGCACAATCTGAGTGTCCCGTCTTTCTTTTTGACGAACAATACCGGTGCTCCCCATGGTGAAGAGCTTGGCCGGACAAATCCGGCTTCCACTAGCTCCTAAAGCTAGCTCCGAAACTCTGTCAACTCCCATGGAGCCATCCGGTAAGGGGCCTTGGATGCCGGCTTGGCCCCCGACACAAGCTGTATCTGAAAGTCCTGCTCCCTGTGTGGGGGTAATCCGGGTAATTTTTCTGGAAAAACGTCGGCAAAATCCCGCACCACCGGAATATTCGATATAGACCCCGTGGCCTCCGACATTTCAAACAACACCTCATAGATCTCCTCCCCCTGTAAATAGGCCTTAACGGCCGGTACTGAAGATAAGGGTATACGAGGAGCAGGTCTTATACGTTCGATGATGATGCAGAGTCCCCGTGCCTCACGGTGATCCTCTTTATCAATCTGGGCATGGTTCCAGTGTAACCAAGCCATGCCCAGGATCAGCTCGAAGACTGGCATCCTTAGGACCGTTGCCGATACTTCGAATGGCTTTCCTCCAATCTCCTCCTCCATTCTGCAGTGGGCAGAGGTGAGTATCTCTGATCCGTCGGGTAGACGCACCCTCCCCATCCTGCCTGTGAACCGCTCCACTCCTTCCAGCCCTTCCAGAAAGTCCTCCGACACAAACGAGTGCGAGGCACCCATGTTGAACAGAGTATAGGCGGGCTTGCCCCTGATGAAGACTATACCTGGGACGGTTAAATGTCTTAGTATTTATAATGAGTTTTCTTTCATATTTATTCTACTTAGGGCAGTTCTACTTATTAGGAAATTGAGAAAGGGAACTCTATTTAAATAATTTAAATATCTTGGCATACCTGCTATGACCTGCTATGTGTTCCGAGGCTACGCCAGGTCCAAAGCATACACCTACTCCCTTTCTTGTCTACGATCCCCTCCCTGGTAAACACGTCCTCAGCCGTGACCTCGGCCTTCAAAATATTACGCCGGCTGGGTAGCCGGTGGTGCTGGTGGGGGTGCCCCCCCTCATGGGGCAGTTCCTCCTGCTGTGACCCACCTGATGGCAATTGAAGCATTCCAGCATGGGATGTGCCATTCCCCCGGGTTTCTGTCCCTCCCGTGTCTAAAGAGGTGGTGGGGCCACCACCACTGGCTCCCTTGTCTCCAGTCTTGCCTCCTGACGAGGCTGGTCCTCGACCCTCCTCCTGTCTGTGATACGAGCTTGTCTCTGATCGTTCCTTGCTCCTCGACCCTGATCCTCCACTGGCCATTTCCAGCCACAAGTAGCATGCCAATCTTCCTCAATCCTCTTTGCCATCTCCAAAATCTGGGAGATAAGCCCGTCGGATACAAATAACAAGGCCTCCCTCAACTCCTCTTTCAGACCCTTATAGAATATCTTGATGTATCCTGCTTCGTCCAGCTGGTATGAACCGGCATATCGAGACAAATGGTCAAACTCCCGATGGTACTCCACCACCGTCCTGGTGCCCTGCTTCAGCTGTAAGAACCGCTCCTCCAACTCATTCTTGGCCGACTGTGGAACAAAATGCTCCAACAGCATGACCCTGAATTCTTCCCAGGTAATTTCTGCAACCTCCCTATCGGCAATCATCGTGTCCAACAGAGTCTTCCACTACCTCTTGGCATGAGACTCCAGGCAAGATACCACGAAAACCACCCTCTCCTCCGAGGGGCACCGTATCCCGGTCAGCATCTCGTACATAATATCCAGCCAAGCCTCTGTCTGCACCGCCGACTCTGTCCCTAAGTAGGACGGGGGAGAGAGTCCTCAGAAGGTGATCAAACAGTTGGCCCCCAGGTTTGGCTACGGGGCCGGAGCCTGTTGAGTCCGAAAGGCATCAAGGATAGCTGTAAGAGTTTGCCCCATGTCTGACTGAAGGAAAGGAGTGGGGACCGGGGGAGGTGGTGCAATGTCCGGAGTCTGCTGAGCTCTGCCTTGTGGGGTGGGCTGAGCTGGGGGCTGCAAAACGAACTACATTAGTAGGTAATCGACTCAATACCTAATAAGAAGTGTAAAATTTACATGTGATCCCACATATGGGCACACCATTGCTTCCGCTACTTAGTTTGTCCCCAAACTAAACTCGCGCGGGGGTGACCCAAGGTTGTGGACTGCTACTTTTCGATCAAGGTCTGCTTTGATACCACTTGTAAGACCCCTTCCCCCATTTTTTTTCTTTTTCAACATCGGGGTCTTAGGCCCAGAACCGCCGTTTTACGGTGACTCCTTCATGCCCTGAAGGGTCATCACAACAAAGCACCGATTCTGCGGGCCAATTCGATCACAGAAAATTAACAAAACAAAGTAAACGCAAACTAGCAGTCCACAAAAAATCACATATCATATAGATAATCTCCACGAAGGGAGTGTCCACAGAATAATATATCAGAGTACTAAAATACGTGCTTATGCCCGGTACATCATGTCCTCACTACAAATCACTCATGTGGAAGGAAAAGCAGAAAATCTACTCAAGGTCGAGACTCACGGTCCCGGCTGTAAGAACTCCGGAGCTAGGCTGCCCCATCTCCAAGTGCACCGGTCTCTGGGGTTGCCCCTCCATGCTGGGCTCCATGATTCCTTAAAATGATGCGGTTCGAAACCGTTAGTCTAAAAGACTAAACCATATCATCCCCCACCCCTTACCCCATGGCTCCTAGGCACTGAGCAGAGAGGAAGAAAGGGGAGGGCTTGAAGGTGGAGAATAATCAAAAACAGATGGCAACGGACCTATACTAGCAATTCTAGAATAGGTATGGACACTAAGCTGAAACATGAAAAGTAACCTTCACTTATATTAGAACACATAAGTCAAGGGGTCTTCTGCAAGGCTCCCATCCTATAAAAAGTCTCATACCAATTTATACGTTGGGGTGACGGTTATCAAACAACAGTAAATATATATCAAAATTGACCTTAATTTATAAACTTGCCCACACAAGCTTATAGACCATGGGGTCGTTTTGCAGGGCCTAAAATATAAGCGTCCCATTCCACTTATGTTGGGTACATTGGAATAAATGTACCAGATTTGAAGAAGCCTCACCCTACTCAATGATATACATCATGGTGTATTTGATGTGTTTTTGAGTTGATGTGTGCAGGTTAAGTAATTGCAGGGAAAGCTTAAAAGTTTCTAAGTCCATGTGTCGACACCTAGAAGAAAAGTGTCAACACTTAAGAAGACTTGTGTCGACACCTAGAGAAGCAGTGTCGACACTTGGAGTAATTGTGTCAACACCAGGAATGCAGAGTCGACACCAGAAGGATAGTGTCGACACATACAGGCTGTGTCGACACTCAATGAAGAAATGTCTACATAATCAGTGTCGACACTTAGAAGCAGTGTCGACACCCAGAGGAACTTTGTCGACATCAAAAGTGTCGACACTAGGAGGCAGTGTCGACACTCAGCAAACTTCAACAAAGTTCAAGTACATGTGTCGACACTAGGAGGCTGTGTCGACACTCAGCAAATTTCAACAAAGTCTAAGTACAAGTGTCGACACAAAGGAGATGTGCCGACACTCGGCCAAAGTCTCAACACATGAAGAATGTGTCGACATAAGGGAGATGTGTCGACACTCAGTAAAAAGTATCAACACAGAAGGCATGTGTCGACACCAAGGAGATGTGTCGACACTCAACAAGTATCAACACAAGAAGATGTGTCGACACAAAGGAGTTGTGTCGACACTTAGCAGAAATCAACTAAGTATTGAAGAAGAAGGACTTGTGCCGATACACAGGATCAGTGTCGACACATTTTGAAGAAGCAGTGTCGAGAAGTAATTTCTACAACACAAGGAGTTATGTCGACACCATGAAGGCTAGTGTCGACACTTAGTCTACTTGTGTCGACGCTTGGTCTATTTGTGTCGACACTTAAAAACTATCTGTCTCGACACTTTCAGACAGTGACAGAGTTTTCAAGAAGTGACTGGATGACTTGACAGCTGCCATTTTAACCAGTCAACTGCTACTGTCAGAGCTATCAGAAGTTTGTTAGGAACCGAATCAGCCGGTCAGCATGAAGAAAGCCTATATAAAGGCCTATTACTTCAACAGTAGAAGATGGAGTAATAAATCATTGAAGTACAACACAACAAGAAGAAGACCTTCAAGTGAAGATCTAAGAAGTTGGAGAGAGAGAGCTCCTTCTAAGAAGACAGCTGTTGAACCAGGCTGTGAAGAAAGTTTCAGATTGAAATCTGATTCTTAAGTCAGCAGTGATTGAAGATCATCTGCATAGAGAATCAACCCTATTGTGTTCTAATTCAAGAAGCTTTGAAGAAAGCCAAGGGAGGTTGATCTCAGCAAAGTTCTTTCAAGAACTCTTTAAGAAACCAGATAACTCTTCTCTCTCAATCAGAGTTGTGATTATATTCTTTGTAATTTTAAATTTCTTTAGGATCCTTAGGGATCTGAGTTGTAAGCCTATAATTATAAAGGCTGAGTGGTAAGGCTTGTGTGCCTGAGTGTAGGAGATACTTTTCTCTGAGTGTAGGCCTTGTTGAAGGCTAAGTGTAGGTCTTAGTGAATACTGAGTGGTAGGGCTTTGAGCCTAAGTTGTAGGAATGAGATCACTCTGAGCTGTAGGAACCTATTTGGGGTTCTGAGTTATAAGATCTGAGGATCTGAGGAATAGTGGAGAAGTTAGGCCGAATCTAGTACACTACTAGATAGGCGAAGGGGGAAAGTGGATGTACCCAGACCTTGGGGAACCACTATAAATCCTGTGTGCTCTCTGTGATTTTATGCTTGTGTGAATGCTGTGTTAACTGTGCTGAATTGCTGTGAAGAAGTGCATATAATTCTGTGTTTCTACCATAAAAATTAAAAAGATTAAGTGCACCTATTCACCCCCCCCCCCCTCTAGGTGTTTAGGCACTAGTTCTTTCAAGTGGTATCAGAGCCAGGTTGCTCAAAAAGGACATAACAGTCTGAGTAAAGATCATGTTGGCAGATTTAGTATAATCAAGAATCAAAAAAATGGGTTCAACTGAGAATCACAAAGAGCTAGGATTCATGAAGTTGCCAATCTATAGAAAGGAGATTTTTGGCATTTGGAAAGAAAGGTTTAGACTATTTATGGAAGCCTCTGACCCTAGAATCTATATCACAGTCAAAGAAGGGTCATATGTGCCAATGAAAGTATCAGTTCTGGATGCAAACCAGAGGACTCCAAAAGACTATTCAGAGATGACTAAAGATGAAATTATTCTGGCAACTATGGACAAGAGGGCTCAGAATATTATTGTAAGTGCAATAGATGATGCCACATTTCAGAATCTGATTTATTGTAAAACATCAAAGGAAATATGGGATACACTGATAGTCTATATGGAGGGATCAGAAGAAGTAAGACAAGACAGAAAGTCATTGTTAAATCAAGAGTATGAAAGCTTCAGACAAGACAGGTCTGATAGCATAACTGAGTGCTACAAGAAATTCTATAGGATTGTCAATGAGTTGATGTCTTATGGAAGAGAATTCAGCAATTACGAATTGAATGATAAGTTCTTGAGATCCCTGACTAAGGACTGGGATACCAAAATTTGTGCCATAAGGGAAATGGCCAAATTAGCAGACATACCTCCTCCAACATTGTTTAGAAAACTGTTATTATATGAGATGCAGTTAATGGTAAGGAAGGAGGAGGAGAAGACTACAAGAGTTGAGCACAAAGAAAGAGTTGTGGCTTTCAAGACTGAAGCCACTAGGAAATATAAAAGCAAGTCTCCATCTCCAACTCCAAAAGTTGCTGAGACTAAGACAGATGAGTCAGAAAGCAAGAATTCTAAAAGCAGTTAGAGTGATGAAGACTTTGCAGCTTTCACTAGACATTTTCAGAAGTTTCTAAAGAAGAAATAGTGGAGGTCTAAGCCATCCACTTCACAGAATTCATCAAAGATAGACAGGAGAAAGCCCAAGTCAAGTAAAACTACATTTTCAAAGATAGTTTGTTATTGTTGTAACAGACAGGGACATGTTGTTGTTGACTGTCTAGAGAAGAGGAAAGAGTCAACTGATAAGAAGAAGACTCAGATCAACAGCAAAAAGGAAAGGTCCTTTGTTGCTAAGAAGGACAAAAGTCTGTCGGATATGTCTTCTTCAGAAACTGATTTAGAAGTTGAAGCTTATATTGGACTGTTTGCTGAAGAAGAGAAAGATGAGTTCATCCAGTTAATGAACTCTATATATGAGCATGAGGACAATTAGTGCCAGGGACTGATGGCCTTATCAGAAGGAGACAAAATCCAGGATCAGCCTGGACCAAGTCAGGTACAAAATTGTTCTGCTAGTTCAATTTCTAGTACTGAGTCAGATTCAGATACATCAGCATCAAGTGATGTTAGTGGATCTGAATCTGAAGGAGACATTCATCAGTTGATTGATGAATATAAGGTAGTGTTGCAAGCTTTGAAGAAAAGCAAATCCTTGGCCAAGAGTCAGGCTAAGGAGATTGTTAATCTCAAAGTGGCTGCAACAGATTTTGATAAGTTGATTGATCAGAAATTAAATAAAATAGCCAGACTGAAGCACATTACTGTTATTCAGATGGGGACTATAACATTTAAAAATGATCAAATTAGAAATATGGAGATTAGTCTTCAGAAAGAGAGAGATATTGTTGCAAGTTTTTCTAAACCAAAATCTATTTTACCTTTGATAGATGAATTTGTACATCAAAAGGGTAAAACTGGATTGGGGTTTACAAAACCTGCCAGGACAGTACAGTCCAAGTCTAAGGGCAAAGCTCCAGTACTCAACAAGAAGCCTGCTGAAGGTAAAACAGCCAGGGTTGTACCTAAACAAAGGTACAACAGATTTGAGTGCTGGTGTTGTGGCAAGGTAGGCCACTTTTCCATAGACTATTGGCACAATTCAAGTGTCAATGAGAGTAGCAAACTGCCTGTTAGAAGATCTACAGGTAGTTTTGTTAAAAGGCAAACTAACCAGCACCAAGGACCCAAGAATTCTTTGGGTTCTAAGGTTAACTAATCTGTTTTGCAGGTGAGTCCAAGTTACCATGCCCCAATATGGTACTTGGACAGTGGATGTTCCAGGCACATGACTGGAACTAGGGGATTGCTAAAGGACAATACACCAATCAAGGATGGTCCTAAGGTCACCTTTGGTGGTTCTGAAAAAGGAATCATCAAAGGCTTTGGTAACATTTCTAGCAACCTTATTACAATTACTCAAGTGGCTTATGTTAAAGGTTTTAAACACAACCTCATTAGTATAAGTTGAAAGTCCACCTAGTGTCGGCTATGTGCACCTATGGGAGGGGGAATAGGTGATGTGTGGTTCTTTTGCGGAATTTACAGATGTACCTGCACAATAAAAACAACAAACACAGCACACAGAAAACACAGCAAATTTATAGTGGTTCCCCGACTTGGGTACATCCACTTTCCCCCTTCGACCTATCTCCCCAACAAGGGATGACTCGGTCACTTCACCAACGGGATTGAAATCCAATCCCTGCACTAACGGAAGGAGCCCTTCCACACGTGAGAGTCAACACGCTCACAAATCGGGTTGCACCCAACCCTTACAACACGGAACAAAAGTTCCTTTACAATAAAATAAAAGTAGAATGTACACGTGATACAAACTTCTCTTGGAGACTCCGGTGTTCCTCTTTGTTCGACGACGTGTTCTTGAAGTCGATGAAGAGTCTACGACCTTGGTCTCTCTTGGAGAGGATTTCCCCGGAACCGGCGGCGGCACACGAGCGGCGGCTAGCTTCGGGATCGGCGGCTACGATGAAGAGCAGCTGCTGAACTTGGAGATCCAAACTTCGTTGCGAAGCAAGCTCGGTCTACCAACGGTCACACGAGGATCGGTCGTCTCGATCGATTCGGATGGGAAGTGTTTCCGATCAACAAATCGAGAGACAAAGGATCTCTGGATAGACGCGTGAGACTCAAGCCTTGTTAAGCTACTGTCGCCGGAGATCGGGAAGAAGATCTATCGGTGGCGGCGACGGACTTGCGCGAGCGGCGACGGAGGCGGCGGAAGGATTTCGCGATCTTAGGGTTTCCGTGAGCTCGGCGTCCTTTTCCTGTTCAAAAGTACCTGAGTATAAATACTGTAGCTACCCCCAATAAGACCGTTTGTGGGACCCATAGAAATAATCCCCAAATCCTGGTCCAGATATTAAACAGCGGCAGAATCCGGTTCAGGGAATTAGCTGAGACAGAATCCGGTTCAGGAAATTAACTGAGAAAGCGCCAAGTCAAAATCGACGAGAATCGCAGACGATTCTCGACGAATCGGCGAGAATCACCAAGTGATTCTCGACGATTCGTCGAGAATCGTTTGTGATTCTCGTCGAATCACTTGTTGATTCTCAGCGGATTTTACTTGGTATTCATGGGCTGCTTGACCACAGGTTCGGCGGGAATTACAAGTGATTCTCGCCGAATCTTACTTGGCACCATTTTGAGATGGCCAGAAGGAGTCGGCGAGAATCACTGACGATTCTCGACAATTCGACGAGAATCGCCTAGTGATTCTCGCCGATTCGGCGAGAATCACTTGGTGATTCTCGTCGAATTTGCCTTGGACGATTTTTCGTCTTCCACCTAGGAGCTGCTCCTTGATCCTCCATGCTCCTTGTCTTCTCTTGCATATGAGCGGCCCTGTACTTGAAAGTAAGTGCACTCCAATAGAGAGAGTACACATAGGCCAACACACTGATCTGCTCAACGAGGGATTACGTCGTGCAGACCCGTGTATATTGACCTACTGCACCCTGACATTGGTGTGCACTTAGCGTGAAGAAACTGCAAGTACACCTTGAAAAAGTTTATCAAATACATAGTCTATTGACCTTAGCTTGTCCAGGGGCTTCTTCAAATCAGGTACATTGTGGATACAATACCCAACAATCTCCCCCTATTTGAAGAAGCCTAAACCCTACAAGCTAAGGTGAATAGAGCAAATGAAAAGGAAAGCAACTGAAGACCATAAACGTAACATCATTAAGTGGAGACATCTCTTACCAATACCGAGTGCTTGGGAGCAAGCTGGAGCCACCTTAGCCTTGACCCCGAGAGGGTTATCACCCCCTTTTCGGCTTCGGCAAATCGGGGTCAGGAACCTTTGGCCCTTAGCTCCCCCTCAGTTCTTGCATCTGTACTCACGCTGGAGTTCCCGGCTCCCCCTCAGATTATGCACGAGTTGGGAGCCTCTGTAGTCTTCATTCTTCATAATTGAGCATCCCCAATTCTGTCTTGAAAAGATTGAACTTTGCCTCGTCTAGGGGCTTTGTGAATATATCAGCAATCTGCTTGTCCGTGGGGACATAACATAGAGAGATATCCTTGTTCTCCACGTGCTCCCGAATGAAGTGGTAGCGTACTTCAATATGCTTCGTTCTGCTGTGCGACACCGGATTGTTGGCAATGGCAATTGCACTGGAGGAGTCGCAGTACATTGGAACTTCCTTGAACTGAAGGTTGTAGTCGGCCAACTGATTTCTGATCCAAAGGAGTTGTGCGCAACAGCTTCCTGCCGAGATATACTCGGACTCTGCTGTGGAGGTTGCAACACAATTCTGTTTCTTGCTGTTCCATGAGATAAGCCTCCTGCCGAGGAATTGACACGTCCCGGAGGTGCTTTTCCTGTCATCCCTGCTCCCTGCAAAATCAGCATCTGAAAAGCCTATTAGCTCGACATCATTGTTCCTCGGGTACCACAAGCCAAGATTAGGAGTACCTTTAAGGTATCTTAGAATTCGCTTTGCAGCGACATAGTGAGATTCCTTAGTGTTCACCTGATATCGGGCACATACACATGTGGAGAACATAATATCCGGTCTACTGGCAGTACGGTAGAGCAGGGATCCAATGATGCTTCTGTATTTGGTTTCATCTAAAGGTTTACCTTTCTCATCCTTATCCAGAGACATGGTGGATCCCATTGGAGTCCTCATAGAGGTTGCACTCTCCATACCGAATTTCTTAAGGAGTTCATTTGTGAACTTCGTCTGAGAGATGAAGATTCCATCCTCAGACTGTTTCACTTGAAGGCCTAAGAAATACTTGAGCTCTCCCATACTGCTCATTTCAAACTTTCCTTGCATAAGTTTGGAAAACTTTTTGCAAAGATTGTTGTCCGTTGAGCCGAATATTATGTCATCGACATAGATTTGCACCAGCAAAATCTTGCCTTTGACTTCCCGGAGAAACAATGTTTTATCTATTTTACCTCTGGAGAACTTGTTCTCAAGAAGAAAACTAGATAAAGTCTCATACCAAGCTCGTGGAGCTTGTTTCAACCCATATAAGGCCTTATTAAGAAAATAAACGTGATTGGGATAAGTAGGGTCGACAAAACCTGGGGGTTGAGCGACGTATACTTCCTCTTTCAGGTCTCCGTTCAGGAATGCCGATTTCACATCCATTTGGTAGACAGTGAATCCTTTGTGTGAAGCATATGCCAGGAACAACCGGATTGCCTCGAGCCTTGCGACTGGTGCGAAGGTTTGGTCGAAGTCAATCCCTTCCTCCTGTCTGTAACCTTGAGCCACCAGCCTGGCCTTGTTCTTTATGATGACACCATGTTCATCCAGCTTGTTTCTGAAAATCCACTTCGTGCCAATGACATTCTGCTTGTATGGTCTGGGAACCAGCGTCCAAACCTTGCAACGTTCGAATTGATGTAGTTCCTCTTGCATGGCCAGAATCCATGCCGCATCCTTGTTCGCCTCATCGAACTTCTTTGGCTCTACCTGTGACAGGAAGCTGAGATGCAATACTTCGTTAGTTGTACCTCTTCGAGTTCTGACGCCTACACGAGGATCTCCGATGATCTGTTCTCTAGGATGATCCCGCACGTGACAGAGCTCTAGAAGTCTGGCGACTGGAGCTTCAGCTACTTCTTGTGCTTCTCTTTCTTCTAAAAGATTTGTTCCATCTTGATCTTCAACATCTTCAGATGACGTGGAGGTGGAAACTTTGATGTACTTGGGTGCGTCATCTTTAGGGGTCTCATCCAGATTCAGCTGGTCAAGTCTAGCACCTGCATCTTCAAGAAGACTACTGGAAGAATGACAGTTAAGCAAACTTCCTTCATCAAATACAACATTTATTGATTCTTCTACCACTAGGGTTTTCTTATTGAAGACCCTATATGCCCGACTATGGGAACTATAGCCCATGAATATGCCCTCGAAGCATTTTTCACCGAATTTAGTACGCGGGTACTTCCCATTATTCAGTACATAGCATCTGCAACCAAAGATCCTCAAGTAGGACATGGTTGGTTTCCTGCCTTTCAGTAGCTCGTAGGGTGTCTTACGATGATGTTTGTTGATCAAAGCTCGGTTTTGTACATGACATGCCGTATTGACACCCTCTGCCCAGAAGTATTCCGGGAGAGAAGCATCTTTCAACATAGTCGTGCAGGCTTCAATGAGAGTTCTATTTCTCCTCTCCGCAACTCCATTTTGCTGAGGAGTGCGCGGGGAGGAAAACTCATGAAAGATACCTTGTTCTTCACAAAATTCTGTCATAGCACCAGATTCGAATTCTGTTCCATGGTCACTTCGGATTTTGACCACGGAGCAGTTAAATTTGTTCTGAACTTGCTTGACAAAATTAGTGAAGATGTCAAAAGTATCTGACTTTCGTTTCAAAAAGAACACCCATGTAAACCGTGAGTGATCATCAACTATCACTAGCGTATATGACTTGCCTCCCAAGCTATGAACTTGCATTGGGCCAAACAAGTCCATATGTAGCAGGTAAAGACATCGGGAAGAGTCTTTGTCTGCAATGCTCTTAAAGGTAGCCCGTGTCTGTTTGCCCATCTGGCATGCATGATAGGGGCTATCCTTGATGCACTTGATACTGGGAGCATCTCTTACTAAATTCTTAGAAAATAGCATACTAATTGTCTTATAATTAATATGTGCCAATCTCTTGTGCCATTGTTCACAAAGAGAAGCACTGCCTGTTGCCACAAGGCATACGGGGGTAGATGAATCTATACTAAGAAAATCTAAGCAGAAGATATTTCTGCTCCTAATGCCTGATAATACCGTCTCAGAGGAGGTACGTGAAATTATCAGACATTTATCCTTGCAGAACTTAACGTCATAACCTTTATCACATAACTGACTTACACTGGTCAGGTTATGGTTTAACCCTTCAACATAAGCCACGTCGGTGATAGAGATTATACCATTGGAAATCATACCATAACCTCTGGTGACTCCTCGATCTGACCCTCCAAAGATGACTTTGGGTCCATTCTCGACTGGAGTGTAATCACGCAGCAGGCTTCTTGTCCCGGTCATATGCCGGTAGCATCCACTGTCCAAATACCAGATTGGCGTTTTGGTGGCCTTTGGACATTCCTGCAAAACAAAATTAATTTGCCTTAGGAACCCAATCGAACTTGGGTCCTAGATTCCTGGTTAGCACACTCCCCCTCGGTCGGTTAACCCTACGAGTGGTCGGTCTCGCATTGTTAACATGGGGAGTCTCGTAGTTCCTTGGATTAAACCAACAATCCACGGCAAAGTGACCGACTTTGCCACAGCACCAACAGTCGAACCTGTTGTATCTCTTCCGAGGCTCCTGCCTTACCCTGGGAACAACGGGTACAGCTGGGGCCTTGGATCTGGAGGTGGAGGCCTCATGGTGACGGCAGTCACATGACTTTGTCACCTTCTGAATAACAGGCTTGACTTTTGGCGCCTGCTTTCCATTATGGCCGCTAGAGAACGGACCATAATTTCCTATGTGGATCTCCTCATAAGGTGCCTTGAAGGCACTCTCTCCAAAGTTCCGGGGGAAGTTCCAACCGTCATACCGGCTCTTAGGCTTTGCAACCGAGGGCCGGAAATGATGCCCAAATGTTGACTCAAAGTCATGTTGGTTGCAAGGAAAGCCAGGCTTTCTGAACGCAACAGGACTAATAGGAGCCTTCCCCTTTTCATCAGCAGAGGCCTTCTTGGCGGCCTTATTCTTCCTCTGGTTCTTGTTCCTCCTAGATGAAGAACCAGATGCCCCAATATGCCCCAAGCCAGCTCCTTTGGCCTGAGCAGAGAAGGTGTCAACGACTGGAAGCACTGTTTTTGGCATAGAGAAGCTCTGTACGATCTTCCTTTCTGCCGCAAGTAGTTCTTCCAATTTGTTGACTTCCTCCTGCTTGAGATCAAGGAGCTGCAAAGACTCTGAGTGCTTTGAAGTCAGGTCAAGGTGTTCCTGCCGGAGAGAAATCAAACTAGTGACCTCTTCCCTTAGGGATACACACTCACCCTTAAGTAATTTTACTTCCTTCTTCTCAGCCCTCAGTCTCTTACGGCACTCGTCGAAAGTGTTGAGCAGAAGCTCATACTTCTCGAGGAGTTCAGCTTCGCGGGCCGAAGGGCCATCCTCAGGTTCATCATCCTGAGACTCAGGATCAGAGTCGGAGTCGGAGAGAGGGGTGTGAGCTTTTACCTTCCCAGTAAATGGGGGCATTCTCCTTCTGAGTCCGAGCGACCCACCAGCCCGAAGTAGGCTTCCTCATCATCACTGGAGTCTGAGGAGTCAGACTCACTTAGTGTCTTTGGTCTTCTAGCGATGTAGCTCCGCTCCTTCTTCTTATCTCTGGAGGATTTGAGCTCCTCTCCTTTCCCTTTATCTCTTTTGCTTTGATGGCAGTCGGCCACAACGTGACCTGGCTTATTGCATCCAAAACAAATGATATCAGAAGAACGATGTTTGTTAGGTTTAGATGCATACCTGTCAGAAGAGTAGTTTTTCTTCTGATGTCTGGAAGAGGAGCCGTCTCTTTTTCTTTGATTCCTCATCTTGAGGAATTTCTTGAACTCTCGAGTGATGAGGGAGAAATCCTCTTCTGACAGTTCTGAGCTGGAGGAGCATGGATCAGAGTCCTCCTCTTCTTCCTTATTTCTGGCACGGTATGACACCGCACCCTTCCCTTTTCTGGAGTGACTGGCTTTTAGGGCCACAGTCTTTTCTTTAGCAGCAGCCTTCTCTGCTTCTTCCTCTGCCTTCCTGGTGTTCAGCTGAAGTTCATAGGACATCAGCTTCCCGAACAGGATTTGTGGATCAGTTTTTGCTAGTCTGCCAAATTCTCTGATGGCGCAGATCTTTGTGTCCCATTCCTTAGTAAGGGACCTAAGGAATTTGTCATTGAGTTCACCATTGGTGAACACTCTTCCATAGCCCTTGAGGGCGTTGACAATCTTCAGGAAGTTCTCGTATGTGACTCCGATCTCTTCCTTAGGCCCTTGCCGGAAGGCCTCATACTTCTGGTTCAGGAGGGATCTCCGATCATCCCTTACTTCATCTGTGCCCTCCATTAGAATGATCAGACACTGCCATATCTCCTGAGCTGTCCTGCAGTTGCTGAAGTTTTGCATCATCGAGTCATCAACTGCACTGACCAGGATGTTTCTTGCCTTCATGTCAAGGCGCACTAGGACCATCTCATCCTTATCCATTTCAGAGAGTGTCTTCGGCACTTTCTTGGTGGGATCAATGGTGGAGGCCTTAGTGGGGACATAAGGTCCCTCCAGCACGATCATGAACAGTCGAGGGTCCACTGCTTCCATGTAGAACCTGATTCTTTCCTTCCAGATAGGAAAGTTGAGTCTGTTGCACACTGGGATCTTGCCGGAGTACTTGAGCCCGTCCATAGTAAATGTATGTCTCCTTGTTGACACTAGTGGCAGGATTCACCTCAAGGTGTTAGCCTTTTTGTTGAGCAACCTGGCTCTGATACCACTTGAAAGTCCACCTAGTGTCGGCTATGTGCACCTATGGGGGGGGGGGGGGGAATAGGTGACGTGTGGTTCTTTTGCGGAATTTACAGATGTACCTGCACAATAAAAACAACAAACACAGCACACAGAAAACACAGCAAATTTATAGTGGTTCCCCGACTTGGGTACATCCACTTTCCCCCTTCGACCTATCTCCCCAACAAGGGACGACTCGGTCACTTCACCAACGGGATTGAAATCCAATCCCTGCACTAACGGAAGGAGCCCTTCCACACGTGAGAGTCAACACTCTCACAAATCGGGTTGCACCCAACCCTTACAACACGGAACAAAAGTTCCTTTACAATAAAATAAAAGTAGAATGTACACGTGATACAAACTTCTCTTGGAGACTCCGGTGTTCCTCTTTGTTCGACGACGTGTTCTTGAAGTCGATGATGAGTCTACGACCTTGGTCTCTCTTGGAGAGGATTTCCCCGGAACCGGCGGCGGCACACGAGCGGCGGCTAGCTTCGGGATCGGCGGCTACGATGAAGAGCAGCTGCTGAACTTGGAGATCCAAACTTCGTTGCGAAGCAAGCTCGGTCTACCAACGGTCACACGAGGATCGGTCGTCTCGATCGATTCGGATGGGAAGTGTTTCCGATCAACAAATCGAGAGACAAAGGATCTCTGGATAGACGCGTGAGACTCAAGCCTTGCTAAGCTACTGTCGCCGGAGATCGGGAAGAAGATCTATCGGTGGCGGCGACGGACTTGCGCGAGCGGCGACGGAGGCGGCGGAAGGATTTCGCGATCTTAGGGTTTCCGTGAGCTCGGCGTCCTTTTCCTGTTCAAAAGTACCTGAGTATAAATACTGTAGCTACCCCCAATAAGACCGTTTGTGGGACCCACAGAAATAATCCCCAAATCCCGGTCCAGATATTAAACAGCGGCAGAATCCGGTTCAGGGAATTAGCTGAGACAGAATCCGGTTCAGGAAATTAACTGAGAAAGCGCCAAGTCAAAATCGACGAGAATCGCAGACGATTCTCGACGAATCGGCGAGAATCACCAAGTGATTCTCGACGATTCGTCGAGAATCGTTTGTGATTCTCGTCGAATCACTTGTCGATTCTCAGCGGATTTTACTTGGTATTCATGGGCTGCTTGACCACAGGTTCGGCGGGAATTACAAGTGATTCTCGCCGAATCTTACTTGGCACCATTTTGAGATGGCCAGAAGGAGTCGGCGAGAATCACTGACGATTCTCGACGATTCGACGAGAATCGCCTAGTGATTCTCGCCGATTCGGCGAGAATCACTTGGTGATTCTCGTCGAATTTGCCTTGGACGATTTTTCGTCTTCCACCTAGGAGCTGCTCCTTGATCCTCCATGCTCCTTGTCTTCTCTTGCATATGAGCGGCCCTGTACTTGAAAGTAAGTGCACTCCAATAGAGAGAGTACACATAGGCCAACACACTGATCTGCTCAACGAGGGATTACGTCGTGCAGACCCGTGTATATTGACCTACTGCACCCTGACATTGGTGTGCACTTAGCGTGAATAAACTGCAAGTACACCTTGAAAAAGTTTATCAAATACATAGTCTATTGACCTTAGCTTGTCCAGGGGCTTCTTCAAATCAGGTACATTGTGGATACAATACCCAACATAAGTCAACTGAGTTATTTAGGATATGACATCTCATTTGTCAAAGATGGTTGTCATATCAGAAGGTCAAATGATCAAAAGATCATTCTGACAGGTTATAGGAAGAGAAATGTCTATTGTCTAGACATTATGTGTGAGAACAATGTTTCTCCTATGTGTCTTGTAGCTGATGAGAAAGTCTCTCATTGTGTCAAATGACACAAGAGGCTAGCCCATATTAACTATAAGACAATTGGTCAACTCTATAGTAAAGAGTTAGTGAGGAATGTTCCTCAGGTTAAGTGTAAAATGGTTGGGATATGCTCAGCTTGTCAAAAGGGCAAGCAGACCAAATCCACCTTTAATTGCATTGAGAACAAAGATGCTGTGAGGTGCCTATACCTCTTGCATATGGATCTTTTTGGTCCTATGCCAGTTCATAGCCTAGGTAGGAAGGTCTACACATTTGTGGTTGTAGATGACTACTCAAGGTTTTCCTGGGTGTTCTTCCTTAGACAGAAATCTGAAACTCCAATTATCTTATACAGTTTTGTTAAACAAATTCAGAATGAATTGGATAGTACAGTGGTCAAAATCAGAAGTGATCATGGTACTGAATTTCAGTCTGACAGTATGACAAAACTGTGTGAAGAATTTGGAATTTTTCAGGAATTTTCTTCACCAAGAACACCTCAGCAAAATGAAATTGCTGAAAGGAAAAATAGAACCTTGATAGAGGCTGGTAGAACCCTATCGAGTGACACATCTCTCCCAGAATATTTCTGGGCTGAGGCAGTTAATACTGCATGTCATGTGATCAATAGGGCTACTATCACCAAGAGCCATAAGAAGACCCCCTATGAGATTGTGAAGGGCAGAAAATCAAATCTATCCTATTTCGGGATCTTTGGTTGTAAATGTTATATACTTAACAATAGTAAGTCTTATTTAACCAAGTTTGCTGCCAAATCCCAAGAGGGGATCTTTGTTGGGTACAACAACAATAGTAAGGCTTATAGGGTCTACAACTTGATTACTCAAGTTGTAGAAGAGTCAGTACATGTAGTGTTTGATGAAGCTAGACTCATTAACAATGAATTGTCTAGAAGTGCTTGCAACTCCACAGGTGTAACTGAGAAGATGGACAAGCTTACTATTGAAGAAGGATCTACTGCAAGTCAGCATGTGGATGATAGTGGCTGCTGTCCAGGGGGAGTACAAGATATTCCAGTTAATGAAGAAGATCAAGAGGAGCTGCAGAATGAAGCAGCTGAAGGTGTATAACCTAAAGACAGGCTGCCTCCAGCAAATAGGCATCTAAAAGATCATCCAGCCAATCAAATTATTGGTGATCAAATACAAGGGGTACAAACAAGGAGCAGAAATCTAAGTTCAGTACTCTACTCCAGCTTTCTATCCCAAGTAGAGCCAAAGAAATTTGAAGAAGCAGTCCTAGACCCTCATTGGATTGAGGAAATGCAAGAGGTGCTGAACCAATTCAAAAGATGCAATGTCTGGGAGCTAGTTCCTAAACCAAAAGACCACAACATTATAGTAACTAAGTGGATCTTTAGGAACAAGTTGGATGAAAATGGAGTTATTATAAAGAACAAAGCAAGACTGGTTGCAAAAGGTTATAGGCAGGAAGAAGGTATTGACTTTGATCAAACCTTTTCTCCAGTAGCTAGACTGGAAGCTATAAGGATGTTCCTGGCTTATGCAACCTATCAAGGGTTTAAAGTATACCAAATGGATGTTAAGTCAGCCTTTCTGAATGGAAATCTGAAGGAAGAAGTCTATGTAGAACAGCCATCAGGTTTTGTTGATTCTATCAAACCTAATTATGTCTATAGACTTAGGAAGGCTTTGTATGGGTTAAAACAAGCCCCTCGGGATTGGTATAAAACCCTGTCTAGTTTCCTCATTGAGAACAAATTCTCAAGGGGGAAAATAGACAAGACTCTATTTCTTAGGGAATCCAGAGGCAAGATTATCTTAGTCCAAATATATGTAGATGACATTATATTTGGGTCTACAGAAAGTAGTCTTTGCAGAAAGTTTGCAAAACTTATGCAAGGACAATTTGAAATGAGCAGTATGGGGGAACTTAAGTTCTTCTTGGGTCTCCAAGTTAGATAGACTGAGGATGGTTTATCCATATGCCAGTCTAAGTTCACCCTAGAATTGATAAGGAAGTATTGTATGGAATCATCCAGTACCATGAAAACTCTTATGTGGTCAAGTATGTCTCTTAGCAAAGATGATGCAGAGAAACCTGTAGATGAGACTTTATATAGAGGGATAGTTGGCGCCCTATTGTATTTGACTGCTAGTAGACCAGATATCATGTACGCTACATGTGTCTGTGCTAGGTACCAAGCTTGCCCTAAAGAATCTCATTTGACAGTAGTCAAAAGAATTTTGAGATATCTAAAGGGCACACCTTATCTGGGCCTTTGGTACCCTAGTAATGGAGACTTTATACTGACAGGTTATTCAGATGCAGACTTTTCAGGCTGCAAGGAAGATAGGAAGAGTACAACTGGTACCTGTCAATTTTTAGGTGGAAGGCTGGTCTCATGGAGTAGCAAGAAGCAAACCAGTGTGGCTATCTCCACAGCAGAATCAGAGTATGCGGCTGCAGGAAGTTGCTGTGCTCAACTTCTATGGATTCAACATCAGCTAGAAGATTATGGTATTCAAGTAAGTAGAACACCTTTATATTGTGATTCTACTAGTGCTATTTCTATTGCAAATAATCCTGTCTCTCATAGTAGGACTAAGCACATAGAAATAAGGTACCATTTTCTAAGAGAACATATGGAAAAAGGAGATATTTCACTAGAGTATATTAATACAGATAATCAGCTAGCTGATATATATACTAAGCCTTTAGATGAAACCAAATTCAATAAATTTAAAATTGAATTAGGGATTATAAACTTAGAATAGTTTACAAAAATTTGCTAAGTAAAATGGTGTCGACATACAGAGTTGTCTGTGTCGACACATAATAGTGGTGTCGACACTTCAGAGAAAAGGTGTCGATACATCTAGGAAGTTTGTGTCGACACTTCAGAGAATTAGTGTCGACACATGCAGGGTAGGTTTCGACACATCCATGGTGGTGTCGACACCTAGATTTATACAGAATTAGTCTAGTGAAGTCTCGACTAAGTGTCGAGCTAAGTGGTGTCAACACATAAACAAGTGTCGACACATATTTTGTCGACTATACTTGTGTCGACACATAGTTGTCGAGACATTATAAGTAAGTGTCGACACTTTTCAACAGTGTCGACACAATTTAAGTATTTTGACGCGCCCTTTCATCTTCGATTCTAGAAAGGTATAAATAGATTTTCTCCATTGTTTGTCGACACGCTCACCATAGTTTCGAGGCCAAACTTGTGTGTCGACACCTCTCTTCTCTAAATTCAAAATTTCTTCAAACCCTAATGGCCCCCAAGCTATAAGAGAACATCAATGAAGGATATGAGCTCGTGTGACACGCTTTTGATGAGGCAGAACCTGAAATCAAAGGTGTTGTAACCCTAATAGCAGAGACTGGGTTAGAATTTCTTGTTTCAGAACCGATCAAGATATGGAAGAAGGAAGTCCTTGAGTTTCTGAATGCAGCAAATCTAGATGAATTAGGACTCAAGATTAAGTCAAGAGTTCATGGGGCCAAGGTGAAGGTCACCCTAAGACTCTAAGAAAAGTTCTTCAACTACCAAGGGCAAAGGAAGAAGATGTTTCTTCTTCTAAGACTAGAGAAGCATTGACATGGTGTGGTTTGGACTCAAACCTGAAGATAGGATCTGTGTTCAACAGAAAAGGAATGAACATGCAAGGCAAGTTCTTATCTGAGATAGTGGGCAAGGTAATACTGAGCAAGCCTGGAGGGCATGACAGGATTTGAGCTTATATGTTCAATTTGATGACAAGTATTATCTTCAAACTAGACACTGATTGGTCGGCAGTTATGTTTGAAAAGATAAAAGAGAGTATGAAGAAGCCCAATCTGGGAAGAATTCTAAGTCTTTACCTAGCTGGAAGTATTCCAGAAGTGATGAATCAAGCAACTGGTTCCAAGATTAACCACATGAGGAGAATGGATTTGAGAATCTTCTCTAGGTGGGATAGAGTATTGACCAAAAAAATTCCAACTCCAGTAAAGGACACACCTCAGAAAAAGAAGAAAAATACAGCCCCTGTAGCTCAGGAATCCTCTAGCAGCTCTGAATAGCAAGTAGTGTTTAGTTCTGAGATGAACAAGGAAGGAATGCTGGACAGTCTCCAGCTAGACAAGAAGATGCACCAAGGCAGGGGGAGCTACAACAAGCCAGCCCAATTCACCTGGATCCACTCTAGGGGGAGCCTCTACTGGTGGATGAGCCAACTCCCTTAGAGAGTGAAAGGGCTACCCACACAATACTTGAGGTAATAACTGAAATTAATAAATTAGATTTCCCTATTGAGGATGATGTTTTGTCTCATTCATTACCTAATGTTAATCAGCAAACACAGACACATAGCCAACCCCAAGATGTGGTCATGGAGGACACATCTGTAGCTGAGAAAAAGGTATCAGCTGCTCCTGAGATCAGGGATTCCCCAAGTCACCCTCAACAAGAGTTTACATTGGAAGAGCTGTTCCCAGACTTTTTACAGACTAACTTTGAAGTGGAAAAAGCAGCTGTTGAGGGGGAGCAGGTAGATCTTCAGGGGGATCAGGTTAGGTCTCAAGAGGAGACAGCAAATAAAGAACCTGAAGTGCCAAAGGATGCTGAGCAGGTTCCTAAGACTGACAAGGATTTACCTTCTAGCCCTAAGGACATGGTTGATATAGCTAGCACATCTACATCTGAAGATGAAGAGGCTGTTAGAGCAAAGAAGAGGAAGTTCTAGGTCTTCAAAAGAAGAAGCCAGACTTATAAAAAGGCTTTACAAACAATTGCACCACAGCCTGCACCATCTACTGACTATAATTCTCTGAGGGTGGCAATGCAGATTAAGCTGGATGAGCAAAGAACATCTCTGGAAAAGTGTATAGATGAGGGGCATAAGTCACTGCAATTTGATCTGGCCCAAGACATCAAGTCAATCAGATTTGAAGTGAATCAAAACAAGAAGGAGATGACTGACTGTTTTCATAAAGGAGGAAATGTAGTGGTCTATTTGGCTACACATCAAGAGAAGATTAAGACTCAAGTGGATGACATGACTGTCAAACAAGGATATGTACTAGAGAATCAGATAAGAATGAATGATAATCTAACAGCTTCCCATAATGCCATTGTCACTGAGATAAAGAATATAGTCACTGCCCAACTTGCAGAGAGTGCAACTGCCAAAGCTGAGTTTGATAAGAAATTCCAGGAAAGCCTGAATGCTTTTAAGACTGTTCTTGAAACTTCTCAGAAGGCCATTGTAGAACAACTTCAGAAGTTCAAACCCTTCTATAAGGATGGAGTTAATTATCTGAATCATCAAATAAGATTCCAGAAAGATGATCTTAAGGATCACATTGTTAGAGAAGTCATAAAGGGGAGAGGGTGTTAGTCAAAGCCAGCTCTGATCATGCCAAATGGATTTCAAATTCCATCAGAGGCACCCTTGGATATCCTCCATTATGTGATGATGATAATGTGGCAGAGTTTGGAATAAATCCTACTTACTTTGGAGGAGAGTCAGCTGAAGTAGCTCAGGTAATATACCCTCCAGCAGACTTTGATATGATACATCAGGAGGTACAGTCTATGTATAGTCCTCCTGATGGTAATCTGAATGTTATTTTGGAGAAAGTAGTACAACCAGTGCCAGAGGCAGTTCTAAAAGAATAAGAAGCACAATTATCTAACAAAAGGTTCAGAGAGCAAGCTGAACTTAGGCCTGATTTTGAACAATGGAGCTCCACCTACAGGAATATCATTTTGACTGCTTGGAAGGCTGCTAAAGATAATATCCTGGATAGAGGCAAGTGATACTCTGAACAAGAGTGGAGGAAACATGAGAACAGGCAAGGGGCTATTGTTCAATATAGAAGAAAGGCTAAGTTGGGAAAGCTACCTCCTACTGCACAGGAGCCTAGCAAGTACTTCCCTAAGCCTTATCATTATTTTGAAAGACAAAAGATAAAGGCTGAAGAATTGAAAAAGAAAGATATTAAGGGAAATAAGACTGCTGCTGATGATGATACTGAAGCTCAAGTTCAAGCAAAGATTCAATCTGGAAAAGAGATTGTAATCAAGGAGCCAGAGCAGCAATAGGATAGCATTTTCTTTAGTTTACAATTGTAATCATTTGTATTAAAATTCTATGTAAACTTTTGAATAATGAAATTGTTGAAGTTGTTAGAACAATGTGATATGTGTTAAATCTATTACATTACTGTTCTGAGATATTTGTGTATACATGTTTCGTTTATACATGTTTAAGTTTTTACCCTGTCATGTATTACTGTTTTACATCATACTGTGAATTTGTTATGTATGGTGTATATCATTGACTAAGGGTTATGACTTCTCCAGATAGGGGGAGATTGTTGGGTACATTGGAATAAATGTACCAGATTTGAAGAAGACTCACCCTACTCAATAATATACATCAAGGTGTATTTGATGTGTTTTTGAGTTGATGTGTGCAGGTTAAGTAATTGCAGGGAAATCTTAAAAGTTTCGAAGTCCATGTGTCGACACCTAGAAGAAAAGTGTCGACACTTAAGAAGACTTGTGTCGACACCTAGAGAAGCAGTGTCGACACTTGGTGTAATTGTGTCGACAGCAGGAATGCAGAGTCGACACCAAAAGGAAAGTGTCGACACATACAGGCTGTGTCGACACTCAATGAAGAAATGTCTACATAATCAGTGTTGAGACTTAGCACCAGTGTTGACACCTAGATGAACTTTGTCGACATCAAAACTGTCGACACTAGGAGTCTGTGTCGACACTCAGCAAACTTCAAGTTCAAGTACATGTGTCGACACTAGGAGGCTGTGTCGACACTCAGCAAAATTCAACAAAGTCTAAGTACAAGTGTCGACAAAAAGCAGATGTGTCGACACTCAGCCAAAGTCTCAACACATGAAGAATGTGTCGACACAAAGTAGATGTGTCGACACTCAGTAAAAAGTATCAACACAGAAGGCATGTGTCGACACCAAGGAGATGTGTCGACACTCAGCAAGTATCAACACAAGAAGATGTGTCGACATAAAGGAGTTGTGTCGACACTTAGCAGAACTTAACTAAGTATTGAAGAAGAAGGACTTGTGTCGACACACAGGATCAGTGTCGACACATTCTGAAGAAGTAGTGTCGAGAAGTAATTTCTACAACACAAGGAGTTGTGTCGACACCATGAAGGCTAGTGTCGACACTTAGTCTACTTGTGTCGACACTTGGTCTATTTGTTTCGACACTTAAAGACTATCTGTCTCGACACTTTCAGACAGTGATAGAGTTTTCAAGAAGTGACTGGATGACTTGACAGCTACCATTTCAACCAGTCAACTGCTACTGTCAGAGCTGTAAGAAGTTTGTTAGGAATCGGATCAGCTGGTCACCATGAAGAAAGCCTATATAAAGGCCTATTACTTCAACAGTAGAAGATGGAGCAATAAATCATTGAAGTACAACACAATAAGAAGAAGACCTTCAAGTGAAGATCTAAGAAGTTGGAGAGAGAGAGCTCCTTCTAAGAAGACAGCTGTTGAACCAGGCTGTGAAGAAATTTTCAGATTGAGATATGATTCTTAAGTCAGCAGTGATTGAAGATCATCTGCATAGAGAATCAACCCTACTGTGTTCTAATTCAAGAAGCTTTGAAGAAAGCCAAGGGAGGTTGATCTCAGCAAAGGTTTTTCAAGAACTCTTCAAGAAACGGGACAACTCTTCTCTCTCAATCAGAGTTGTGATTATATTTTTTGTAATTTTAAATTTCTTGTAGGATCCTTAGGGATCTGAGTTGTAAGCCTATTATTATAAAGGATAAGTGGTAGGGCTTTTATGCCTGAGTGTAGGAGATACTTTTCTCTGAGTGTAGGCCTTGTTGAAGGCTGAGTGTAGGTCTTGGTGAAAACTGAGTGGTAGGGCTTTGAGCCTGAATTGTAGGAGTGGGATCACTCTGAGCTGTAGGAGCCTATTTGGGGTTCTGAGTTGTAAGATCTGAGGATCTGAGGAATAATGGAGAAGTTAGGTCGAATCTAGTACACTACTAGATAGGCGAAAGGGGAAAGTGGATGTACCCAAACCTTGGGGAACCACTATAAATCCTTTGTGCTCTTTGTGATTTTATGCTTGTGTGAAAGATGTGTTAACTGTGCTGAATTGTTGTGAAGAAGTGCATATAATTCTGTGTTTCTGCCATAAACATTAAAAAGATTAAGTGCACCTATTCCCCCCTAGGTGTTTAGGCACTAGTTCTTTCAACTTATACTTTAGGTTTCAGGGTTAAATGAATCGATTATGCTATGACATTCAAGTTGGTATGATGGATCATGCAAGTGCAACACACACCTGACTCTGTCCACACAGACCTTTAGTTTCCCCTTTTTGAAGCCTCACCTCCTAGGATACCTCCGTAGTGGCAGATGGAAGCGGTGGGTTGTTCCTTGCCCACCTCTAAACCAGTAAAGCACTACCGGTCAGACCTATCCTATGCCTCAACGCTTGGTGCACGAAGCGGACTCCTGCATACTCTTGCCGGCTGGCGCACCGGACTTCTGTTGGCGACCTGCTAACCATACTTGTCGAGTCAGCATATTGGCGTCGGTGCATCGACCTGAATTTTCTTTCCTTTCATGCACATGCAAATTTATCATATCATACCGAGCCAAAGCTCCCCGGACAATCCCGGCCGTCACAAATATCAACCGAGCCAAAGCTCGCCGGACCAAAACGTCCGTCTCTTAACCATCCAAGCCGAAGCTTCCAACTATCTTCCTGTGCTATCTGTGTTCGTGAAATGTGCAACCCTAATTACTAAATTACTCTTTTCAGCTTGTTAATACAGTTTACGTTAACCCAGGACTGCCCCCGGTATTCCCTGTGAAGGGCTCTGAAGGGGCACTAGGAATTATGTTGGGATTACGCTCAGCGTTCCCTTTTGCAAGTTACTTATTATTATTATTGGTTGATTCCCTTACCCATTACCTTCTCATATTACGATAGGCTAATTCTAGGGTGATTTGACTCTACCTCGCCTCGGGAAGGACGATCTTTCATCGAACCCGAGCGCCTCTAAACTCTAGCCAAACCAATTCCTCACCATTCTTCCCATCCTTCTAATGTGAACTCACCCACCTCTATCCAAAAGGACTAACTCCTACACCATGTCCCATCGTGACTTTTTGCAATTTACCCATGCAGATCATCCTAGGCTATATGTCGGTCCGGACAGGATATAATCCAAATACTCATCCAAATGGCCTACCTTATTTACTAGAGACTTATCATGACACAAATAGACTAAATCCAGGAAAATATAATTTTCCTAACTTATCTGGTATTTAATTATTTTCCTTAAAGCTTCCAAAGGCTTCCAGTTTGAACATGAACTACCCTAAGTACACATGCAAGATGTCTAACAAAATTATGATAAATATTAGGTTATCTCAATATGGTAAATCCATAGTATCATAATTTTTCCATCATCAAAAGGGCTCTAAAATGTTTTTTGCAATATTTACTGTCTTCCGTTATTTATGAACCAAGTATAGGAAGTATCCATCCAAAATTATAAAATAATTATACTATGCAGATAAAACTTTAAAAGTAGCAATGGCCAAGTTTCATAATTTTTTAGCAAGAATTATTCTCTGAATAAATTAATTATCAAAAATCTTAATATTATGGACTTGTAAATGAAGTACTGTAAACAGCCATCTAAAAATTATGAATAAATTCCTACAAGTATATTTGCCCTGAAATCAGCAGTACCTAAGTCTCATGAGTTTTCAACAGTTATATCACCTATAAATAATTTTATACCACCGAAGACCCTTTTTGAAATTAGTGAAGGAAGTACCAAATATAGTCAATTAAAACTTGTAACAAAATTCAGGGATATTCACTTAGACCTAGATTATCTTCTGACCAAGTTTCATCAGATTCAAATGAACAGAATAATCAAATTAATTAAAACACCATTTTGAGTCTTTTGGTATTTAACAAATAAAGTGCCAGAAATATAATCCATAAAATTCTAATAAATTTACCAGGGGTTCTGGATGGTCTAAAACTTACTTTACCCAAGTTTCATAACCTTTAGTTAAGCTTTAGTGGCTGAATTTACAAAATTGTGCTTCTACCCTAAAACTAGGGTTAGGGTTTTGAGGTGCCTACCTTCCTCCCAGTCCTCTAAGATTTCTTCCAGATAACTTAGGTTACACTACCTTCAATTCTAGTGAGTTTTCAAGGTCATACAAAGGCATTAGCGCCCATGTCCTTCACAACCCCCAAAAGTCCTTCCTTAGGGTTTGAGGTTGAACCGTAGGGTAAATCAAACCTAAATCATCTCATTTTCTTTAAGAGGGTGACATTGAGCATACTAAGTCAGTGTCCAAAACCTCAGCCTCTGTTGAGGGGAGGTGGCTACCCTAAGCCCATGGTGCACGTTTAGTCAAAAATACCTCCTTAAGGCCAAACTAGGGTTTGATGATTCCCTAACCAAACCCTATCCAAATGAGTTGAAATTTTGTACAGAGCTATGTATTGATGCCAGGGACCACTCACCAAAATTTGGGACGGTTTGGAGGTCATTAGACCACTTAATTAAAATACCCTAGCTTTATTAAATAAAAGTAAACCTTTAGGCAAAGTTTCTCAAAACAAAAATCTCAATTTTGGGCAAACCCTAGATATAGTTAAGACTGATCCCCTGCCCAAATTTCAGCCCATTTGGCCAAGGGATGAAGGGTGGGAATCCATTTGAATCTCAGGACAGCCCTATGTACAGGTCCCACCAAAATGGGTGCCTTGGTCAAACCAGATACCCAAATTGGTCCAAATCAATTTTGGATTAACATAGACCCATAGGGCTACAACGTTCATGTTGAAAGTTTTCCCACCAGGTGGAACTAAGTATTGTTTAAAATTAAAACCATTTACTGTAAATAGTGTGATAGAAATGAAATAATCATGATATTAAATCCTATAGTTTATTATATCCATCTGCACGAATCTTGCCACGTATTTCACGGAATCTTATCATCTTCTAGCTCCAGCCGACGGCTGCGACTCGTCCCTCCTGGATCTCCTTACATCCGCTGCCGCCGGGGATCCGGCCACCTCCCCGGCCGGCCACCGCCACCACCACCTCCGATGAGGTGGTGGCCGTCGCTAGACGGTGGCTTGACCGCCGGAAAGCACTATTCCGGCAGTTTTAGCAAGAGAATTTTCGGCAAAAATCCATGGAAATCCCGAATTGGATCGGGCTCAATTGAGCCCGAACGTTGGACCTAGTGATTGTTGTGATCTATACATGAGAGAAATAGTGGAGGAGGACCTTTCTGGTGGTCTGGAGTTTAGTCAATCTTCAGGTTGTCATGGTGGTGGTGCCGCCGGCCGGATTTCTGCAATAGTGTAGTCAAGCGCTCGAATTCCTCATGTAAATGGTTGGAAGGGTTCCTCTCATATCACTGATGGTGTTTAAATCATCAGTTGGGGGAGGGGAGAGGCCAAACATCAATGGCCATTATTGTCCATTGAAGGCTTTGTTCGGCCAAGGTGGTGGGGAGGTGAATCTAGCTTGGGGTGGCCAAGAAACTGCTGGAAACTCCTCCCCTTCTCCATGGGAGTTGAATTCAGTCATCAAAGATGGCTCTTTGCCTCCCTAAGCCATGAATGGCTTCTTCCTCCCTCTTTCTCTCTCCTCCATTAAAGGGCAAAATGGAGCTTTCTCTCTCCTAGTCATCATGAATGAATTTGTTCATCTCCCTAGCCTATTGGTAGCCCATAACATCATTATAATTATGAAAAGTGAGGTTAGCCTAAGGGAAAAATGGCCTGAGCTTGTGTTAGCCCATTTGGGCTAGGTTTGACTTGGCTTAGACTAGGGTTGACTTGGGTCAATTTGATCATTTGGATTGACCCCAATGGATCCTTGGTGACCCATTGGCCTCCCCTAAGGTCTATGTAGCATTGGGTAGGGTTAACGTGGCACCTTGGAGGTCACTTGACCCTTAGTAAGGGCACTTTGACCACTTTGGGGCTTGAGTTGACTTGGATCAACTTAGCCACTAGGTTTGACTCCAATGAGTCCCTAGTGACCCATTGACCTCACTTTAGGTTTAGGAAGCCCTAAGTAAGGTTGGTTGGGCACCTTGGTGGTCACTTGACCCTTAGTTAGGGCACTTTGACCAAATTAGGGGTTAGAGTTGACTTGGGTCAACATGACCATTTGGGTTGACCCCAAGGGGTGCTTGGTGACCCCATGGCTTCTCCTGAGGTCTAGGAAGGGTTATGTAGGGTTACCTTGCACATTGGAGGTCACCCACCCTTATTAAGGGTACTTTGACTAGATGAGGGGCCTAAGTTGACTTGGGTCAACTTGGTCTCTAGGGCTGAACCCAATGTGTCCTTGGTGACCCATTGACCTCACTTTAGGGTTAGGAGGGCATGGGTGGTGTCTTCTTGGCTAGTTGAAGGTCAATTGACCCTAAATAGGCTAGTAGGACCCCTTTAGGGTTAGGGTTGACTTGGGTCAACTAAGTCTCTTTGATTGACCCCAATGGGTCCTTATGGCTCTAATGGGCCTCCCAAAATGTTTAGGAGTGTTGTGGTAGGGTCTTGGGGTCAAGGTGTAGCCCCATGGTCCTCCTAAACTATTGTTCAGAATCCTACTATTTGCAGACCATGATGATTTCCAACTTCATGTCTAAGCTCACTTGGTCTTCTTAAGCTTCATAGGGTTTTATCATGACCTAGTCATGGCCAAAACCACTCTTCGGCGTCTAGTTGGAAATGGGATGTTACATACAGGAGGGGTTGGGTACCGATTTAAGGTATTCCACCGCCTATCATCCGTAGACAAATGGTCAGACGGAAAGGGTAAATCAGATCGTAGAAGATATGATCAGATGTTATATTTTGGATCATGGTGGTGATTGGGATGAGCATCTCAGACTCATGGAGTTTGCTTACAATAATAGTTATCAAGAGAGTCTACAGATGGCCCCGTTCGAGGCCTTATATGGGAGGCGTTGTAGAACTCCATTATTTTAGGGTGAAGTCGGTGAGAGGCCGTTGTTAGGTCCGGAAGCTCTTGAAGAGATGAATTGTGCCGTGACCCATATTCGGGAAAGGCTTCGTGTCGCTCAAGAGCGCTATGAGAAGTATGCTAATCTTCGAAGGGTCGATCTGGAGTTTGCGGTTGGAGCTTGGTTTTTCTGAAGGTTTCTCCGAAGTCTGGTGTTAAAAGATTTGGTAGGAACCACAAGTTAGACCCCGGTATGTGGGATCTTTCCAGATTCTTGAGCGCATCAGAGTGTTAGCTTATAGGTTGGAATTGCCTGGGACCTTCCCTGGTGTCCATGATGTGTTTCATGTTAGCCAGTTGCGGAAGTGTGTTCGTAGTGATCGTCAAGTCCTCGACTCGATACCCCAGATTCAACACAACCTTACTTATGTGGAAGAACCTATTCGTGTTCTGGATTTTCGAGAGCGTGTGTTGCGGAGAAAGACCATCCCTATGGTCAAGATTCTTTGGAAAAATCAAGACGTCGAGAGCGCGACGTGGGAATTGGAATCAGCCATGAGAGAATCTTATCCACACCTCTTCTCTTAGTTTTGGGTATGTTGTTATGTTTTCAGTTATACATGGTTTTATCGATTTTGGTTTGGTTTTGGAGTTGTGATAAGTTTCGGGACGAAATTTCTTTTTAGCGGGAGTGACTGTAATGCCCCCGATTTTTCGATGATTTGATTTGTTTGGGCAACGCCAGACTTATGACGTCGTGGCACTACTTTTAATGTCGAGTGTTGGATTTGAGTAGTTTTGGATGTGCTCGTCCAGTTTCGTCGCAACCCGAGCATTTTTGGAGTCTCGGCACGCAATCGAATTTTTGGGTTTTGTTTTTGTTCGCCGCATGTTTTGGCGGTTAATATCTCGGGAATGGCTCGTAGGATTTTGGTTTTCACTTTGCCGTTGTGTCTGTAGCTGCAGTTTTCGCCTACGACATGAGTTTCGTTTAATTCGGCACGTTTGAGCCATTGTTTTGAGCTCATAGTTCCCTGTTCAAAAATCTGAACACGTTAATTTTTTTATATTAATGTGTTGTCTGCTTGTGTTTATTTTCTGGAAGCTCTCCTAAGATGTAGGTTTTTCGTCGAACCGAGTTTTTTCGGTTTTTGTTCTGAGCGCTGTGTCGGGTTCGACGACCGTCGAGCAGAGCTCGGAGATTGTATTCCCTTTTTCGGGGCTCTATTTTGAGATCGACGATTGTCATTTTCTCTGGGCGCTAGGTTGAGGTCGACGATCGTCGAGCGGAGCATGACGATTGTCACTTTTACTGGGCGCTGTGTTGAGGTTGACGATCGTCGAGCAGAGCTCGACGATTGTCATGCTGTGCTCGACGAAATTGTCGAGCGGAGCTTGCTGTAGGTCTGGCCCTGCATGTTGAGTTCAACGATCAGGCCCTGTGTTCTGCATTCGACGATTTTCAATTTGAGTTTGATGATTTTCGATCAGATTTCGTCGAGTGGATCCTCCCTTGTACTCGAGTAAGTCCCTTGTACTCGAGTTGTTTTCCTGTGCTGATACTGGTGTAATTGCCTTGTACTCGAATAATCCCAGTGCCGTACTCGTGTATTTCCCTTATACACGAGTACTCCTTTCCTGTTACTCGAGTGGTTGTGGTGATCTACACGAGTAGGTTGGTGTTACTCGAGTGGTTGTGGTGAGCTACACGAGTAGGTTGCTGTTACTCGAGTGGTTGTGGTGAGCTACACGAGTAGGCCTTCTGTCACTCGAGTTATTGTATTAAACTACTCGAGTAGGTCTTCTGTACTCGGGTGGTGGTATTGAACTACTCGAGTAGGTTTGTCCGTTACTCGAGTAGGTTTCTGTTACTTGAGTAGTAGTATTGAACTACTCGAGTAGGTCTTTTGTACTCGAGAGGATGCTTTGATCTACCCGAGTAAGTTTTTGCTTGTTACTCGAGCAGCCCTTTCCCCTCTACTTCGGGAAAACCGGTTCAGCCGAACCCGATTTATTTTGTTGTTCTTCCTGCTATCACCCTTTGGTATAAATACCTTCTTCATTTTCTTCATCCTCTCTGATTCTATGCATCCCGAACTAGAGCGGCGTGAGGGAGTAAGAAGGGGTTTGTCCTTGTTCCTTCCGGTGGCTGTTGACGGTTCTCCAGTGCTCGGAATTTCAACCGATCGTAGATCTGGAAAGCTCTCATCGAGATCTTTGCCATCGTGGTAATTTCTGCCCCGTTTCATGAGATTCTCTCGCTAGGGTTTTTCGGCCTTAATCCCCTATTCGACCCTTTTTGTCTAGATTTCAACTCGTCTCGCAGTCTTTTGCCCCGATCTTCGACGTGGAGCGATTCTGATGACTTTTCTGGTAAAACCAAGGCAAGTGGTGGTTTTCCCCTCGTTTCTCTTTGTCCGATCTGATGGTAATGACTATACTTTCATGTTCCTTAGTTCCTTAAATTTTTTGCGCTTATTCTTCCCAATCATTGTTATGTTTAATCGTGTCAACAATCCTTTGTTGTTGTAAGGTGTCGTCTTGGAAAGCCCGATTTTGTCTGGTTTTTGGTAAATTGATCCTGGTATGTTTTAATAATGGTTGTGCATGTTTTAGGTTTCGTTATTTACCACCTTAGAATTTATCTAGGACTGTAAATTGCTCCTAGAGGTTGATCAACCGCGTCTTGAGTTTGGTAATGTCAAGTAGAATCTGTCGAGCTAAATCTCGAGGTATTTGTGTTGTGGTTTCTTCGGGTTTCTTGAATGTGGGAGTTAGTGGACGATTCCACCTCCGCGGTGTTTGTTACCATCGTTAGTGCCCTGTGGAAGTCTACCTGGCTTCTAGATGTCTGCGGTGTATGGTGGAGAGTATGAGACTCCCTCGCAGTTAGACGGATTATATATCCATTTGTTTTTGGGTGGTGTGTCCAAGAGTGATCATTACACCTGTGTTTTTGGGTGGTGTGTCCAATAGTGATCACTACACCTGTGTTTTTTGGTGGTGTGTCCAAGTGTGACCACTTCGCCTGTATTTTTGGGTGGTGTGTCCAAGAGTGACCACTTCGCCGTGTTTTTGGGTAGAGTTGACCACAGGTGCCTAATGAAGGTTTTGTATTCTCTTTTAATTAAGGTTTGTATTTTCTTTCTGGAGAAATATTTATGTAGTCACCTTATAGCCTTGTGCGTCTGGTGCACCCTGGTGGAACGTGACAAGTCACGTAGGAGTTCTTTTCCTGTTGATGCACTGTTTTCTTTTGTACTTTACTTCAGTACTTTTGGTCTTGGGTTGGTACCCACGTTGACCCTTTGTTTATTTTGGTTTATTACTTTTCCTGCCACTACTTGTACCTTCTTGCTGAGGTGTTCTTTTTTTTGGAATGCCTCAGGTTCAGAGCAGTAGCAGTTAGCAGTGCTGGTGTTAGTTTTCTGGCGCCAGTGTTGGCCGTGGTTGTTGCCTCGTCTTAGCGAGGTAGTTTGTTGTTGGTTTAGTTTCACTAGTTCAGCCATACTTTTGTTCATGGGTTCGTGTCAGCTTGTTGGCGCCCACTAAATTGTTAGTTGTTGATACTTGCTAGCCGCTATTTTCTCTAAATGTGGATGTGGACTACTTGTTCTCTGGGAGGATTTATGTTAGGAATGCATGTTAGGTTTTTTCAACTATGAAATCTACTACTATTACTTCAGGCATCACATAATTTTGAAACTCTAACATGTTATTTTTAGCGACCGTAAAAGCTACTTTTCATACTATAATAAATTTAGAGTCTTGCATGGCATGAGTTGTCTTTTAGGGACGTTTTTACTCATGTAGGACGTTTGAGTTAATCTAATAAAGTATTTTTCCGCGGTGTATAATATATTTTGATTCGTGGAGTAGATTAGCCACTAAGCTGAGGGATACAGCCAACTTCTGCACTTAATTGATTTTCCTTAAAATAACTTAAAAAGGAACCTTTCTTCATGTTTAGTTTAGTGTCTTCTTGAGCGTCCGCAGTTATCCTCTGTTGGCGTGGCATCATGACACGCATTTTCCCTTACTATGATAAGCTGTTTATGCGGTGAAAATGCGGGTTATGACAGAAATGGGAGAGTATTTCAATGTATTTTATCACCGGTCTACCAAAATCTCCCTGTGGGCACAACTCTATTTGTGTGATAGTTGATAGATTGACAAAGTGTGCTCACTTTGTCCCGTTTAAGATTGGGTATTCGATAAAGAAGATAGCCGAGATATATCTTGAAGAGGTCATCAGGTTGCATGGAGTGCCTGTTAGCATTATATCAAATCGGGACTCCTGATTTACGTCACTCTTTTGGAAGAGTTTACAGGAGGGGTTGGGTACTGATTTAAGGTATTCCACCGCCTATCATCCACAGACGAACGGTCAGACGGAATGGGTAAATCAGATCGTAGAAGATATGATACAGTGTTATATTTTAGATCATGGTGGTACATGGGACGAGCGTCTCAGACTCATGGAGTTTGCATACAATAATAGTTATCAAGAGAGTCTGCAGAAGGCCCCGTTTAAGGCCTTATATGGGAGGCGTTGTAGAACTCCTTTGTTTTGTGCTGAAGTTGGTGAAAGACCGTTGCTAGGTCCGGAAGCCCTTGAGGAGATGAATTGTGCTATGTCTCATATTCGAGAAAAGCTCCGTGTGGCTCAGGAGCGCTATGAGAAGTATGCTAATCAACAAAGGGTTGATCTGGAGTTTGCCATTGGAGACTTGATTTTTCTGAAGGTTTCTCCGATGTCTGGTGTTAAAAGGTTTGGAAGGAACCACAAGTTAGAACCCTGGTATGTGGGACCTTTCTAGATTCTTGAGCGCATCGGAGTGTCAACTTATAGGCTGGAGTTGCTTGCAACCTTCCCTGGTGTCCATGATGTGTTACAAGTGAGCCAGTTACGGAAGTGTGTTCGTAATGATCGTCATGTCCTTGACTCGATACCCCATATTTAGCCCAACCTTACGTATGTGGAAGAACCTATTCGTATTCTGGATTCTCAAGAGCGTGTGTTTCGGATAAAGACCATCCCTATGGTCAAGATTCTTTGGAGAAATCAAGACGTCGAGAGCGCAACGTGAGAATTGGAATCGGCGATGAGGGAATCTCATCCGCACCTCTTCTCTTAGTTTCAGGTATGTCATTATGTTTTCAGTTATGTTTGATTTTATCGTTTTGTTTTGGTTTTGGAGTTGTGTAAAGTTTCGGGACGAAACTTCTTTTTAGGGATAGTGACTATAACGCCCCCGATTTTTCGATCATTTTATTCGATGGGCAACGTCATATTTATGACGTCATGGCGTTACTTTTAGCGTCGAGTTGACGACGCAATACCGTTAAGGCATTTTCTCGTCCGTGCGGTCAAGTCGGCCGAATTCTTGTTGTAATGGGAAAATTTTGCATTTGGAATTTAAGTTATGTAATTTTGGGCTTTGCTCGTCAAGTTTCGTCGCAATCCGAGCATTTTTGGAGTCTCGACGTGCGATTGAAGTTTTGGATTGTTTATGTTCGTTGTATACTTTGAAGATTAATATCTCGTGAAAGGCTCGTCGGATTTTGGTTTTGACTTCGTCGTTGTGTTCGTAGCGTCAGTATTCGCCTATGGCGTGAGTTTCGTTTAATTTAACGATCGTTTGGGCCTCCGTTTTGATCTCGTAGTTTCCTTATTCAAAAATATATAATATGATTATTTTAATATTATAGTACTATTCAAAAATGTCCTTTACTATTCATTCATACAGTTTGATCAAAAGGTTACATTTGCAAAGAAAATGTTTTCCTGCAAGGCTTGACTCGAGTGAAATTCCTGCGTCTCAAGTATGTCTCTTCTTGTACTCGAGTAGTTGCCTTACTACTCGAGTAGTTCTTTTCAAGTACTCGAGTATCTGCCTTATAAGTACTCGAGTAGGTCTCTTCTTGTACTCTAGTAGTTGCCCTACTACTCGAGTAGTTCTTTTCGAGTACTCGAATAGCTGCCTTATAAGTACCCGAGTACGACTCTTCTTGTGCTCGAGTAGTTGCCTTACTACTCGAGTAGTTCTTTCTGAGTACTAGAGTAGCTGCCTTATAAGTACTTGAGTAGGTCTCTTCTTGTACTCGAGTAGTTGCCTTACTACTCGAGTAGTTCTTTTCGAGTACTCGAGTAGCTGCCTTATAAGTACTCGAGTAGGTCTCTTCTTATACTCGAGTAGTTACCTTACTACTCGAGTAGTTCCTTTAGAGTACTCGAGTAGGTTCCTGACACTCGAGTAGGTCTTTTCATGTACTCAAGTAGTGATTTACTACTCGAGTAGTTCTTTTTTCGAGTAATCGAGTAGTCCACCTTACTACTCGAGTAGTCTTTTCTGTACTCGAGTATCCCTTGCTGTACCCGAGTAGTACCCCTATAATACTCGAGTGCCCGTTCCTTCTGTCTCGGAAAACTGGTTTTAGCTAAACCCGGTTTATTTCTGCTGTTTGAGTATAAATACTTTCTTCTTCTTCATCATCATTAAACCGAACGAGAATTTCTTCTTCTTCCCGAACCAGAGCGGCGTGGGAGAAATAGGTCGTCTGTCCATACATCATCTAGTGGCCTTCGATGGTGCTCCGGTGCTCGAAATCTTCAACCGAGTATAGATTTGAAAAGCTCTTGCCGAGAGCTACGCCATCGTGGTAATATCTTCCCCGTTTCTAGAGATTTCTCGTTAGTGTTTTTCGGCCCTAACCTCCTTTTCGGTCGTTCTTGTTCAGATTTCAACTCCTCCTGCATCCTTTTGCCCCGATCTACGACGTGGAGTGATTCAGTGGACTTTTCCGATTAAACCAAGACAAGTGGTGGTTTCCCCTCGTTTCTCCTTGTCTGATTTGATGGTAATGGCTATATTTTCATGTCTTTAGAATTTTCAACGCCTATTCTTCCAAGTTATTTTTATAATTAACCGTTTCAGCGATCACATGATGTTGTTATGGTTTTGTCAAGGTAAGCTATTATTTTCTGGTTATGTTAAATCGTTCCAGATGTGTCTTAATGATGACTATAAATGCCTTAGCTTTTGTTATTAAACGCGTTAGAGTTTATCTAGGATTGTAAATTGCTCCTAGAGGTGATCAACCGCGTCTTGAATCTGGAAATATGTAAAGTAGAATCTGTCGAGCCAAATCTCGAGATATTTGCATTGTGTGGTTTCTTTGGTTGTCTTGATGCGGGAGTTAGTGGACGATTCCACCTCCACAGTGGTTGTTTCCTTCATTAATGCCCTATGGAAGTCTACCTGGCTTTTGGGTGTTTGCGGGTGTATGGTGGAGAGTATGAGACTCCCTCGCAGTTAGATGGATTTTATATTCGTGTTTTTGGGTGGTGTGTCCAAGAGTGACCACCTCGCCCGTGTTTTTGGGTGGTGTGTCCACGAGTGACCACCTCGCATGTGATTTTCGGTAAAGTCGACCACAGGTGCCTAATAAAGAATTTGTATTTCTTCCTTACGAATTATTCATGTTTTCACTGTATAGCCTCGTGCGTCTGGTGTACTATTGTTGTACGTGACGAATCACGTAAGAGTTCTTCTTCATGATGATGACTTGTTCCTCTTTTATACTTTATTTCAATTATGTTGGTCTTAGTTGTGGTACCCTTTGACCTTTGTTATTTGGGTTATTAATTTCTAACACCATTTGTTCCTCTTGTTGAGGGTTCTGTCTTGGAATGCCTCAGGTCAGAGCCAGTAGCAGATAGTAGAGCTAGTTTTGGAGTTTCTGGGCGCCAGTGTTGGCCATGGTTATTACCTTGTCACAACGAGGTAGTTTGTTGTTTATTTAGTTACTGGTTCAGACATACTTTTCTGTATGTGGGTTCGTGTCAGTTTGTTGACACCCACAGTATTGTTACTTTTTGATACTTGCTAGCTGCTTAGTTTTTCTATATGTGGATGTGGATTGCTTGCTCTCTGCGATGATTTATGCTAGGATTGCATGTTAGGTATTATTAAGAATAAAATCTACTACTATATTATTCTGCACTGTATAATTTAAAAACTCTAACTTGTTGTTATTTGGCGATGATGTAAAAGCTATCTTTACTACTATTATAAATTCAGAGTCTTGCATAGCATGAGTTGTCCTTTGGGGACATTTATACTCATGTAGGATGTTTGAGTTAATCTAAACAAGTATTTTTTCACAGAATAGGGGGCGAGTAGAGTTAAAATTGGGATTCAGAGTTAGAGTTTTTAAATTATGCGTTCAGAGTTCATCGAGTAGAGTGTCAACGAACTGTTCATGTTTCGGCGATCTGAGTTCGACGAAATCTGCTGAATCTTGTTTTTACCTAAGGTTTTCAGATTTTTGTTATTTTAACCATTTAACATGGGAATATCTTCTATGGCTTGTTTATAGTTTATTTTTTCCTTCCCCTTAGCTGAAACAAATTTAATTCGGGTAGTCAAATGATCTTCTTGAGAATAGGGGCTAAACTTGACGAAGCAACCAAGCCTAGAATGCCATTCATATAGTCTAAGTGCTTGCATTTATCAGCATTAGCTTGTGATGTCCAGGCTTGAGGCTTCTCCAATTGATAGATTCCTCAAGTTGTTTAACCTCATATAGCTCAGTCTTTAACAATATAATTTGTTCATTAGCTAAGGTTAATTCATCCTTTTAAGCTATTATTTTCTGAATTAACATTCTCTAGGTTTCCTAAATTTTTTCCCTAAGAGTCTTAATTTCCTTTTCTGAGTTAATTAAATCTATGCAGATTGTTTTAAATTCAGATTTAAATGAATCAGAACTGTAATCAAAGGAAGATAATACCTTTTCAGCTTCAGAATCTGAAACTCCTTTATTGTCTGAATCTTCTTCTTCTGAATGGCTCCTAGAGGCATCAATGGCCATTAGGCAGACTTCTTTGGCCCTTGGCCTCTTCTTCAACTTCAGTGGAGCTGGAAGATGTTGATTCATCCTCAGTCTCACTCCAGGATTCAACCACACAAAACCTTTCTCACCTTCTTTCTTGTATTTGTTGGAGAAGGCCTGTTGTTGTGCTGTCTTCTTGTGTTGTCCTTCTTCTCTCTCTTCTCCTTCTTCTGATTCTCTGGACACTCATAGATTAAGTGTCTAAGTTTCCTGCAACCAAAACACACCACTTCTTTATGTGGTGTTTTGTTATATTTGTTTTGTCATCCTGCCTTGATGACTTTCTCCTGAATTCTTTCCTTGCCATTTTGTAGAATCTTTTGGCAAAATGACTCATCAGCTCTTCATGTGTGGTTGAAGTCTCTGTCTCCTCAGTAGCCTTGAATGCCATACTTTGTTCTTTTCTTGCTGGAGGAGGTGTTTCTTTGCTCAGCCGCCTCTCTGGATTGATCAGCTATTCATAGGACTTAAGCTTTCCTAAAAGAGATTCAGTGGAAATCTCATTTAGGCTTCTGGCCTCCTTGATGGGCCAGATCCTTGAATACCATGAGCTTGGGAAGCACATAAGGATCTTATCATTCACCTTAGTGAGGGTGATGTCCTTATCCAGGTTTTTTGCTCATTGATGATTGAGCATAACCCATTGTAAATATTGTATCATATCAACTACGTCTCAGCTCCTCCTTCTTGAAATTCTCATATAGGGATATGAGATTGGATCTACTGTTCCTTACTTTCATCTGCAGATCAATCCACCATTTGATTTAGAGAGTCCCAGATGGCCTTGGCTGATGTGCATTCAGCCACATTTTGAAAAATATCACCTGACATTGTTTGTGCCAGTATATTCATTGCCTTGGCATCAGCAAACTTTTCCTTTTTCTGGGCTTCAGTCCACTCAGATGGTGGAATTGCATTTGTGCTTGAAGCTACTGTAGATGTAGAAGCAGTGGCCTGAGGTGGAACTGTCAAAATAAAATTAAAGATATCCTCATCAAAGAGTTTCATGTACAATTTGATTCTTACCTTCTAGATGAAACCCTACTTATTCAGATTGCTACTGGAGGTCTGTGCTTGTATAATCTTTGTTATGTGCCATGATGTGTGATAATAAATCTAATAGGAATGTAAGACAGATCTAACTCAGGATCTTTGGTTCAAGGGTTAGCTTGTTCAAACCAAGGGAATCCTGCTCTGATACCAATTGAAAGTGATGTGTTAGATCTGAAATACTCTAGAGGGGGGGGGGGTGAATAGAGTATCCTAAAATCCTTTAGAAAACTTTACAGCTTTTGTTGTAAATAAATACTGCAGAATAAAGAAAAAAGAACCAGAAACAGACAGCAGACCTTTTTAGCACAAACACAGCAAGAACAAAAGAAAGGGAAACCAGACAACACAAGAAATTATAGTGGTTCCCCAACTGGTGCATCCACTCTTCTACCACCCTGGTAGGAATCCACTCAGATTTTGATCAGGTGCCTGACACCAATGAGCTTTTGATCAGGTGCTCAAAACAAAACCTCAAGTCTTTGGTCAGGTGACTTGCAACCAAGAATATCTTTTGAAGGAGTTATAACCCTTATATACAGTGGGGGGGGGGGGGGTGAGAGATGATTGTATCTTCTCTTTCTCAATAAATAACTAAGAAGACTTAGTGGATATGATGTTAGCAAATAGCTCCACCTGAGATGTAGAATGGTTCAGGAAAAACTGGAGCTTTGCTTCAGGGTGATAGACTTTAGTGTTTATCAGCCTTGACCAGAAAGTATTCAGGAACTCCTTGACAGATGGATTTGTTGTTGTCCTTTGAAGTGGTCCTGGAGTGTTGAAGAAGGAAGACTCTGATTTTGATTTGGTGTTCTTCTTCTTCAGATAGAAGATGTTCTTCTAGTCTAGGTTTTCTTCTTATCAGAGTTCTTTATCTTTTAATCAGAGATCTGTCAAGAGAGAATAGCAGAGAATTCCTTGTTGTAGACTGACGAACTGTGTATCTGGTTGTCTGAGTATCTCTGTATATCTGTATGTCTATTTTCCTCTCTAGGAATGAAGAGAACATTTATTTTATGTTTCCTGTCAAGAAATTCTCTTTCGAAATTTGAATTCCTCTGCTTATTGCTGATGGCCTTGAAAAATAAACTGCATTGATTAATTTCCCCAACTGTCCCATGGAAAAATGCAAACAATAATCCTGGTGAAGACCATAAACAATGCTCTGTCTAACGGTTATATTCAGAGAAATTTTAGCATTGATTACTCAGGAATTATTACAATAGGAAGGGACAGAATGAGGAAATAACTAAGTCTGGATTCGTTGAACAGAGAACAGAAATCATCGAGCTGAGTCCACAGTTCATCGAGCTGATAAGCTGTGTTCGTCGACCAGATGGCTTCTATTCGTCGAGATGAGTTCCAAGATCGTCGAGCAGAGAGTAGAACTGTATTGATTAGAAACTTTTACAATTCTGTGTATGGAGTTCGTCGAGTTGATAACTATTTTGTCGACTGAAGTTCAACAAAGTATTTCTGGACTTCAAATATTTTAGATGCTTTTGGAATGAAGTGTTGAAGTGAAGTATACAGAAATCGTTGACATGAGAATTTGTTTCGTCGACCAGAGAACCACTAACTACTGCTTTCATAACTCTGCCAAAGTGATCAAAGTTCGTCGACCTGAGAATTTTGAATTCGTCGACTGGAGATGATTCTGGACTTAGGAAACTGAGATGCTTCTGGATTTAATAAGTTGAAGTAGAGAATCCAGAAATCGTCGACCAAGAGAACTAAGTTCGTCGACTGGAGTCTAGAGAATAAAGTCTGGACTTGGAATGCTGAAGTTAGAGTCCAAGATCGTCGACCTGAGAATCAAGTTCGTCGAGCTCATCTCAGAGAATTTTCTCTGAGATCGTCTCGCTAAGCACGATAATCGTCGACCTGAGTTCGACAAACATCAAACTCATTTTACTGAGTCTTTGGAAAATCTCTAAGTCTTGAGTCTCTGGCAGTCTGATGATGGCTGGTCCATGAGATGTTGAAACTAAGGACTTGGGCTATACTCTAGGACACAATTATGACCCTGGCGATACAAGATGGGTCACAAGATCCTAACTAGTGAACCTAGCCCAAATCAAACTAAGGATCCAACACACATATTATATATACATATATAAAATCAACTAAACAAATCTAGCCTAAAACAAGGCACAAGCCTTACCAAGCTTGGCCACAAAGGCTATGCACAACAAAGGCAACAACCTGGTAACACACTACTAGTTAATTCAACAAACGCGAAACGATGCAAAAAACAAACGATCTAGGAATTCGACGAAACTCCCACCATAGATAAACACCCAAGCTACGAAAACAATGGCGAAGTCGAAAACAACATCCGACGATCAAAAATCGGCTAACACCTCCCAAAGCCAAAGCACAAGCATTCCCTAAAAGGCTCTGCCAAGTCCCCAAAACAGACTCTGGCTAGCTGGAACCTTGCAAATAGGCGACAAACAAGCCACTCAAAGAACCTAAAGAGCTGATACACGCTATAACAACGGCAAAAGGCCGGAAACGCGTCATCGTAACGCCAAACAAGGATTATACAAATAAAAAAAAAAAAATTGGAGGTGTTACATCGCCTATATTTGCAGTATACTAGATTCGGTCTAACTTCCTTCCACCTTCTCAGATCTCAGATCTTACAACTCAGAACCCAAATGGTTCTTACAGCTCACACTTCAACAAGTGCTATAACTCAGGCTCATCCCAAGATACCCTACCTCAGAGTGAGTCTCACTCTACCCCCCACTCAGGCAATCAAGCCCTACCTCAGCCTTTTCAACAGGACTATAGCTTAGAGAAATCAATCAATCTCCTACCTCAGGCAAACAGCCCTACCTTAGCCTTTATAGTTACAGGCTTACAACTCAGTGAACTTAATCTCTTACACTTAGATCTAGATTACATCCTACAGGAATTTGATTAAGAAGATGTTTCTCCCTTCACTCTAAAAGAGATGAAGGAATCTTGAACAGATCTTGTTGGATCTGCTTTTAACTATTTTTTGCAGTGATGAATATGATTCAACCTGACTTAGCTTATTCAAAGCTTCTTGAAAGAGAGAACTTAGGTTGAATGTTCTTGAGAAGTTTGAGTAGATCCAGCTTTTCCCACCTTGCTGAATTAATTCTGCAATCTTCTAAAAGATCTGCTGTGAAGCAATCTCCTTATCTGATTTTGAATCAGAATCTTCTGCTATACTGGAAACCGTGAATTCTTCTTGGAGTATTCCTCTATTAATTTCGCTTCGTCTTCAGTTGTTGTATATCTCTGATATCTCGACCCTATTTATAGTTTACATCAGTGGTAACCGATTGATCCGGTAGTTGACTGACATCTGACAGTTTTGTCATGTCTAATGGGCCATGATAATTCTGCCAGCTGTCATGTCTTCAGTCTTGAGATTTGGTACTTAGAGATATTTAACTCAACTGAATGTGTCGAGACACAAGGACAAAATGTGTCTACACAGATGGAGTATGTATTGATACAATTACCCGGGGGTTGACACACTTCCTTTGACATTGTTGACAAACATCAGCACTGCCAACATAGCTCTTCACTTGGTCTCAACAATATCTTTGTAGACTGTGTCGACATACTTCAGAAAACAGTCGACACAGCTCCTTCAAAAAGTTCTCGACATACAGCCTTTGTAGAATGTGTCCACACAAGTCCTGCATGTCAACAGAGCCTCTTTGTCAAGTTATTGACACAACTTTTGTAAAATGTGTCGACACAAGTCCTGTGTGTCGACACAACCTCTATTAAGTTAACGACATAGCTTTTGGAGAATGTGTCGACACAAGTCTTGTGTGTCGACACAGCCTCTCTAAGTGTCGGCCCAAGTCCTGAATGTCGACATAGTTTCTTCTTTACACTTGTCAGCTCAACAGTCTAAGTATGTCGACACAAGTTATAAGTGTTGACACAGATGATGTCGACTTAGCTTTTGAGTGTCGACACAAGTCCTGTGTGTCGACACAGACTTGCTTCTTGTCTCGACACATCTCCTTCAAAGGTGTCGACACAAAAATAATTGTCTTGACACTTTTGTACTTAGATTATTTTCTCCATTCTTCTGCCTGCACAAACTAACTCAATACACCATCAAATACAACTTGATGTATATCATTGAGTTATGTGAGGCTTCTCCAAATCAGGTACACAAATTCCAATGTACCCAACATTCTCCCCCTATTTGGAGAAGTCATAACCCATAGTCAATGATATACACCATATAACAAAAACAAATGATAAGCATGATATATCCAAATATTCCAACCAAATTTATTTAAGAATAAAGACATCATATTACACACAAATGTTCAGAAATGAAATAACATAAGGAAAAACATGTAACTTAGAGATATAGATATATAAATAATTATCCACTTAGAATTTCATTCCCATGTAATCAAGGTTAGATTTCAAGGTTAATGTTTCCTTAAGAACAAAAAATACACAGTTTTTCAAATTCTAGTCAATCTAAGGTTAAAGTTGACTAGGTTCCTTAATGACTATCCCTTTGCCTGCCTGAATGGTTGATTTGACATCAGCTTCAGTATCAATAGCAGGCATTTTTCCTTTAATGTCTTTGGCCTTGAGTTGTGCTGTTTTCAGCTTCTGCCTCTCAAAATAATGAAATGGTTTAGGGAAGTACTTGCATGGCTCAATGGAGTTTGCAAGGATTCTTCCAGCCTTCATGTCCTTCCTGAATTTATGAATCTTCTCTTGTTGAGCAAGATATTTATCCCATTCTTGTTTAGAGTACAACTTTCCTCTATCATACTGATTTTTCAGCAACTGCATTCCATGTTGTTAAGATGATATTTCTAGAGGTTGAACTCCATTTTTCAAAATCAGGCCTAGCCTCAGCCTGTTCTCTAAATCTCTTCTTAGACATTTGAGCCTCTTGTTCCTTCAGTAGGACTCGGTCATCCATATCCACCTCCTCATAAATTACTAGCATTTTGACCTATGGAGGGTTGTATATAGTCTGAACATTCTGTTTGATTTCTTCAAACCCAGAAGGGGGATATATGACTTGTGCTACCTCTTGTTGCATCCCCTCTAAGAACTCAGGCTGGTATCTAGATTCGGCAGTGTTATTATCATCACATAAGGATGGATATCCCAAGGTAGCTCTCATACTATTTGTTACCCATTTTGCATGGTCAGAAGGGGGATATATGACTTGAGCTACCTCTTGTTTCATCCCATCCAAGAACTCAGGCTGGCATCTAGATTTGGCAGAGTTATTATCATCACATAGGGGTGGATATCCCAAGGTTGCTCTGATAATATTTGTTACCCATTTTGCATGGTAAGAGCTAGCTTGAACTAGTACCCTCTCCCCCTTTATGACTTCTCTATAGATATGATCTCTGAGATCATTCTTTTGAAATCTGATTTGATCGGTGAAATGATAATTTCCAGTGGTGTAGTAGTCTTTGAAGTTTTTGAGAAGAGCAGAAATTGCAGATTCAGAAGTCTTTATTATAGTAGAAACTGCTGCCAAGTCTAGTTGAATCTACTTTTCTATAGCAGATACTTGGGTCTTCATATTGGCTTGAAGGGCAGTAGTTTGTTCATCCAACTTAGTCAGGGAGATGGTGTCGAGTTCCATCAAGTTCTCATTCAGTCTCCTCTGATTTTCCAGAACAATTCCTTGCTTGACCACGAGATCATCTATTTCAGTCTTAGTGGTTTGTTATTGTTTAGCAAGATACACCACTGCATTTCCTCCTTTGTGGAAGCAATCTGTCATGTCCTTTAGCAGGTTGATCTCAAATCTAATAGATTTGATATCTTGAGCCAAAGTGAACTGTTGCGCTTTGTGGCTTTCATCTATATATTTTCTATGCTTGTCTTAGCTCATCAATTTTTACTTGGAGCTGTACTAATAGGGAACTGAAATCTATAGGAGAAGCAGTAGAGGAGGAGCCTGCCTTGAAAGCTTTTTTTATAGCCGACACTTTTTTTCTTGATTTCCATTAGTTTTTTTTATTACGAATTGAGGCTGCTTCCTCATCTTTAGAATCAGATGAAATTTCAAGTTCCATTATTGCTCCTGGAACATTTTCAACCAGTCTAGGGGCTAGGTCTCTTGCCTCCCCCTCAAACCTTGTAGCTGCTGATACACTTATAGACAACTCTTCTTGAAGTACTTCATCTTGCTCCTTCTAGAAGTCACTTTCCAAAGCCTAAACTACTTCTATCTCAGGAGCCTGAAGTTTTTCTAGCAAATCATGAATATGGACATCCTGTGCCTCTTTGTTAGAAGGATCAGTTGCCATGTTGATGTCTTGAACCACTTCCATGATAGTGAGATTCACAGTCTCACAGTCAAGCTGGGTTTCAATGACAGTTTCAGCTGGGACTGATGTCTCAGGAATATTCATCTAATGGATAGCCTCCCCCTAGATCTGAGCTTCAGTTCCAGGTGTATGGGTTGGATACATCCTTGGTTGGTTAGGGGGCACTTCATCAGAACTGAATTTGGCTCTCTCTTCAGAGTCAATAGAGGACTCCTTAGCTGGCACTTGATCTTTCTTGGAAGATGTGACCTGTTTGGATGGCTGCTTTGGTGCTGGGTCATCTTTGGACAGAACTCTGTCCCACCTTGATTTGATCCTTATGTCCATTCGCCTCATGTGATTAATCTTGGTGCCAGCAATTTGATTCATCACCTCAGGTATTCTTTTAGTGAGATACAAACTTAATATTCTTCCAATATTTGGTTTTTTAATGCTTTCCTTAATCTTGTTGAAAATTACTGCACTCCAGTCAGTCGTCACCTAGAAGATGACTCTGGTCATAGGTAGGATGAATATGTAGGAAGAGACCCTATCATGCCCCCCCCCCCAATCTTGCAGAGTACTACCTTGCCAATTTTTTCAGAGAGAAATTTCCCTTGGGAGTTTATTCCTTTCCTTGTCATGGACGATCCTATGTTAGTTGTTGCGGTCATCATACACCATTTAAGGGCTTCAGAAGTCAAATTCGAATCAACCTCTGCCTCTACTTTTATCCTTGGAAGATGAAGGGTTTTACTCAGACTTTTGTGGGTTATTTTGACCTTCTCCCCCTGAACAGTGGATTTGATCTTGTTCCCCTTCGAGTTCAATGAAGTGTTGAAATAGAACTCAAGAACTTCCTTATTCCAGATTTTGGTTGATTCTGAAACCAAATATTCCAGTCCGGTTTCCTGGACTAGGTCTACAACTATCTTGATTTCATGTGCAACAACAGTAAATTCCCCCCAGACGAGCTCATAAAATTCGTTCACATTGTTGTACAATTTGGGCGCCATTTGAGATGAGAGAGAGAGAGAGAAAATTAAAGAGAAGAAAGATGATCTTCTTGTCAACACAGACGGTCTAGTCTCGAGATTCCTCAGAGCGTAGTCGACAAGGTCTCGTCGCCACCTATTTATACTTTTCTAACAGGGAAGGCCAAAAGGCGGGCAGAGATTAGTTTAATATGTGGACACTGTTTGGATAGTCTTGACACAGACTACTAAAGTCTTGACAGAGAATTTACAGTCAGGATAACACTATGTGTCGACACTGACAACCTTAAGTGACAACACTAATTTCTGTGTGTCGACACAGACGACCGTACGTGTCGACACCAATAGCTATGTGTGAATAAATCTATGTGTCGACACCAAATTCTGAGTGTCGACACAATCTTCTTTATGTGTCGACACAAACATCTCAGGGATAATAATTCTATGTGTCGGCACCAAATCTTGAGTGTCGGCAAAATCTTCTTTATGTGTCGACACCAACTACTAAGTGTCAACACAGAATACCTTATGTGTCGACATAAACTTACTTAGTCATATTTTAAGTAGAATTTTTCTTAATTTACCATTCTATTCCAAGTTCAACATGCCTAATTCAATTTTAAATAAATTGAATTTTGTTTCATCTAGAGGTTTAGTGAGTATATCAACTACTTGAGTATCAGTAGAAATAAACTCTAAAGTTATGTCATCTTTCTCAACATATTCTCTTATAAAATGGTACCTAATTTCAATGTGTTTAGTTCTACTATGTGAAAAAGGGTTTCTAGCAATTGATATAGCACCAGTAGAATCACAATATAATGGAGTATTACTTATCTTGATGTCATAGTCCTCCAGTTGATGCTGTATCCATAGCAACTGAGCACAACAACTTCCAGCTGCAATATATAATGCCTCTGCTGTGGATATAGCAACACTTGTCTGCTTTTTGCTGTTCCATGACACCAGTCTTCCTCCTAGGAATTGGCATGTACCTGTGGTACTTTTCCTGTCTTCTTTGCAGCCTGCAAAGTCTGCATATAAAAAGCCTGTTAGCAGAAAATTTCTATTCATAGGGTAACATATACCAAGATCTGGTGTGCCCTTAAGATATCTTAAAATTCTCTTGGCAGCAAAATAATGAGACTCTTTAGGGCATGTCTGGTATCTAGCACAGACACATGTATCATACATGATGTCAGGCCTACTTGTAGTCAGGTATAGTAAGGAGCCAATTATCCCTCTATAAAAAGATTCATCAACAGGTTTCCCTGCCTCATCTTTTCTTAAAGGCATACTTGTCCCCATTGGAGTTTTCATGGTGGAAGCTGTCTCCATGCCATATTTTTTTATCAACTCCCTGGTGAACTTAGACTGGGATATGGACAATCCATCATCAGGCTGTTTTACATGAAGTCCCAAAAAGAACTTTAGTTCACCTATGTTGCTCGTCTCATACTTCCCTTGTATAAGTTTGGCAAACTTCATGCAAAGGTTGTTCTCAATAGATCCAAAGATTATGTCATCAACATATCTTTGGACTAGGATGATCTTGCCCTTGGATTCCCTCAGGAATAAGTTCTTGTCTATTTCCCCCCTTTAGAATTTGTTCTCAATGAGGAAAGGGGACAATGTCTCATAACAAGCTCTAGGTGCTTGTATTAAACCCATATAGAGCTTTCTTAAGTCTAAAGACATGATCAGGAAAGTGAGGATCTACAAAACCTGATGGCAGGTCCACATATACTTCCTCTTTTAGGTCTCCATTTAGGAATGCTGACTTGACATCCATTTGAAAGACCTTGAATTCTTTATATGCTGCATAGGCAAGGAATTGTCTTATTGCTTCTAGCCTTTCTACAGGGGCAAAGTTCTGGTCAAAGTCTATTCCTTCTTCCTCCCTGTAGCCTTTTGCAACCAGTCTAGCATTGTTCTTGAAAATAATTCCATTTTCACCTAACTTATTTCTGTAGATCCATTTAGTCCCTATCACATTATGCTCTTTAAGTCTACGAAATGGTTTCCAATCGTGGCATCTCTTAAATTGATTCAGCTCTTCCTGCATTGCATCAATCCAGAATGACCTCTTCAAACTTATTTTATTCCATTTGAGACAGAAAGCTTGAACATAGTGCTGAGTTCAAGCTCTTGATTCTGGTCATTACACCTTGACTAACATCACTAATGATTTGATGAGCAGGATGATCTCTTAAATGTCTCAAGGCTAGAGGTAATCTTCCTTCAGCTTGTTGATCTTCTATGTCTTCTGCTAGCTGTTCTTCATTTACAATTGATAAGTATTGAGCTCCCCATGGACAGTATCAATCATCTTCAGTCTCTTAGCTTGTTGGTTTATCTTCCCTGATGGTCAGATTGTTCATCTTATCTTTTAAACCTGCAGGACTAGAAGTAGTGCTTGGCAGCTCACATTTAATTAACTTAGACTCATCAAAAACTACATGGACAGACTCTTCTACAACTTGTGTAGTCAAGTTATAGATCCTATATGCTCTACTATTATTACTGTACCCAACAAATATCCCTTCTTGGGATTTGGCAGCAAACTTAGTCAAATGAGATTTACCATTGTTTAGTACATAACACTTGCTGCCAAAAATCTTAAAATAGGATAAGTTTGGTTTTCTGCCTTTCAGAATCTCATAGGGATCTTTTTGTGGCTTTTAGTGATGGAAGCTCTATTGAGAACATGACAAGCAGTATTTACTGCCTCAGCCTAGAAATATTCTGGGAGAGAAGTGTCATTTAACAATGTTCTTTCTGCCTCAATCAAGATTATATTTTTCCTTTCAGCAATTCCATTTTGTTGGGTAGTTCTATGTGAGGAAAATTCTTGATGAATCCCAAGCCCTTTACAGGACTTTGTCATGCATTCAGACTGAAACTCAGTCCCATGATCACCTCTAATCTTGACCACAGAACTATTAAATTCATTCTGAATTTGCTTGACAAAAGTTTGGAAGATATCTGGGGTTTCGGATTTTTTCCTTAAGAAGAATACTCAAGCAAACTTGGAAAAATCATCAACCATAACAAGAGTATAGACTTTCGAACCTAGACTATGAATTGGCATAGGACCAAATAGATCCATATGCAGGAGGTATAAACACCTCACTGAGTCCTTGGTATCAAGACTTTGGAAGGAAGACCTGGTCTGCTTGCCCTTTTGACAAGCTGAGCAAATTCCCTCTCTTATGCACTTAACTTCTGGACCATTCCTTACCAACTCTTCCGTAAAGAGTCTACCTATGGTCTTATAGTTAAGGTGAGCTAGTCTCTCGTGCCATTTGACATAATGAGAAACTTTCTCATCTGCAACTAGGCATATAGGAGATTCCTTTCTCTCACACTCAAAGTCTAGACAGTAAACATTTCCTCTCCTAGTGCCAGTCAAGATAACTCCTTGTTCACTTGACCTTCTAATTTGACACTTATCCTTGAGGAAAGAGATATCATAGCCCAAATCACATAGTTGACTTATGCTTATAAGGTTATGTTTCAAAGCTTTCACATAAGCTACTTGTGTGATTGTTACTATGCAATTTGTTATCTTACCAAAACCTTTTGTTACTCCTTTTTCTGAGCCCCCAAACGTAACTCTGGGACCATTCTAAATGGGAGTATAATCCTTTAACATGCTTCTTGTTCCAGTCATGGGACTGGAATTTCCAATGTCTAAGTACCATGTAGGGGTATGACCACTTGGACTTACCTGTAATAAATATATTATCTAACCTTAGGAACCCAAATCTGATTGGGTCTTAGGTGCAAGTTAGAATTAAACTAAACATGCCTACCTACAGTTCTTCTGACAAGTAAGCCACCAATACTTCTCTAGACACTCTTATTGTGCCAACAATTAATGGCATAGTGGCCCAACTTGCCACAGCACCAGCATTAATGCACATTATACCTTTTTTAAGAATTGGCTTCACTGCAATGTTATTTACAGCTCTTAATCCAGCTGGTACATCAACTCTTTTGTTTGGTCTTTCAGCCATATCTTGCTTAGGAACCTATCTGGCTGTAGAAATACTTGGGATATCTTGAACCCTATCTGCAGCTGCCTTCTTTTCAGAAAGCATACTCTGGATAGCTTCAGATATACCAAAGTCTATTTTGCTAACAGACTTTTCCTTAGCTTTCCATTTAGCAGGCAGATCTTGTAAATCAGCTGACACCTGGATCTTGAGTGTTGAGGCTGGTATGCCAAACACAAATGGTTCATTGTGAGCCATTTGGGTTTTATCATGGGCTGCCCAATAGGCACTTGCACCCCTGTCATTTCTTCTACCTTGCTCACAGTGACCATAGATACTATCATGGCCATATATATTAGAAGGCTGCACCACCTTTTTAAAAGAAATTTGAGGCCAAGAAGCAAGTGGCTGAGTTAGAGCATAACCTTTTCTTTTAGAATTGGCATCATTTGTTCTTCCTTTGAAACCTAAACCCTTCTTACCCTTTTGGGAAGAAAAGAATCTATCAAAGATAACATAGAACTAGTTTTAGAAAACTTGGCCACTAGCTCACTCTCCTTTTGGAGTCTACTTTCAAGATTCTTAATATGATTGTTCTTCAAAGTAATGGTATCCGTCTTAATAACAGTTATGTTTTTCAGTTTGCTAATTTCTTTTAGCTTCAGATCTAGCACTTTTGCTGAGTCTGAGGCAGCCAACTTCAGACTGGCATTTTCCTTTGCCAACTGTTTGGCTAAAAGCTTGCTTTCCTTAAAGGCTTGCAGGAGCTCACCATAGTCATCAATCAGTTGAGTGATGTCTCCTTCAGATTCAGAGCCATCTTTATCTCTTGAAGAAGATTCTTCTGAGTCTGGGCTAGTAACATAATCTGACACTGAAGATGAGGGCTGTACCTTACTAGGACCAGGCCTCTCCTAGCTGTGTCCATCCTCAGCTATAGCCATCAGCCCTATATATTACTGTCTTCTATTTTATTGATATCATCCAGCATCTGCAGGAATTTTATTTCTATAGAATCTTCCTCAGTAGAGAATATCCCAATGTAGGCCTCAGCATCCTCCTCATTTTTCGACTATATTGAAGAAGAGTCAGTCAAAATTTTCTCCTTCTTGGAGACAAAGGATTTTTCCTTTTTGCCTTTATATTGGAGTTTCTTTTTCTCACCAGACTCCTTTCTTTTTACATGATAGTCTGCTTTGACATGTCCTCGCTTGCTGTAGCAATAACAGATGATTTTATTAGATGTTTGTTTACTAGGTTTAGAGCCATACCTTTCCTCCTTAGAGGTTTTCTTCTTTACCTTGCAGTTGTCATCCTTGGAGTGAGATGAAGATGAAGGCCTTCTCCTCCAGTTTTTTTAGAAACTTCCGGAATTGCCTAGAAAAGGCAGCAAGCTCCTCATCAGAATTATGGCCATCTGTTGTGCTAGTATCTGAACTTTTTGTCTCAGTATCAACAACTTTTTGGGAGGATAAGGAGTCTTTCTCCTGCCCTTCTTTGTAGCTTCAACTATGAAGGACATATACTTATCTTTGCCATAAAGCCTGCTGGACTTTTCCTCTTCCTTCATGGTCATCAACTGCATCTCATAGGATAGCAATTTTCCAAACAAAGCTGATGGAGGAGTATCTGCAAGTTTGGCCACTTCTCCGATGGAACAGACTTTGGTGTCCCAATCCTTGGTTAAGGATCTGAGAAACTTGTCATTGAGTTCATAAGTGCTGAAGACTATTCCATAGGTCATCAGCTCATTGACAATTCTAAAGAACTTTTCATAACATATAGCTATGTTATCTGTCTTGACTTGTCTGAAACTTTCATATTCCTGATTGAGCATGGATTTCCTATCCTCTCTTACTTATTCAGTCCCCTCCATGTAGACAATTAAGGTTTCCCACATTTCCTTTGAAGTTCTGTAGTAGACTAAATTCTGAAATGTAGAATCATCTATGACACTCACAATTATGTTCTGCGCCCTCTTGTCCAAAATAGCTAAGATGATCTCATCTTTGGTCATCTCAGAATAATTCTTTGGTGTCCTCAGATTTGCATCTAAAACAGATGTCTTTATGGGGATGAATGGCCCTTCTTGAACTATGATGTACATTCTTGGATCAGATGCCTCCATGAATAATCTGAACCTTTCTTTCCATATACCAAATGTTTCTTTTCTGGAAATGGGAAGTTTCATGGATCCAAGTTCTTTGTGATTTTCACCTGAACCCATTTTGGCTATCTTATTACTGTCTTAAAGATACACGCAGACTGTTAAGTCTTATTTTGAGCAACCTGGCTCTGATACCACTTGAAATAATTGGTTTCAAGATTGTCTAAACACCTAGAGAGGGTGAATATGTTCAATTCGTTTCCTACTTGGACGGTAATTAATTTGATCACAGCACAGATAAAATCTATAGTTACCACAGCACACAAACAACCAATCAGAGCATACACACAGGTTTTATAGTGGTTCCCCAAATGATGGGTACATCCACTTTCCCCCTTCGCCTATCTAGCAATATACTAGATTTGTCCTAACTTCCTTCCACCTTCTCAGATCCTCAGATCTTACAACTCAGAACCCAAATTGGTTCTTACAGCTCACACTTCAACAAGTGCTACAACTCAGGCTCTTACCAAGAACCGTACCTCAGAGTGAGTCTCCACTCCTATAACTCAGGCAATCAAGCCCTACCTCAGCCTTTTCAACATGCCTACAGCTCAGAGAAATCAATCTCCTACCTCAGGCAAACAGCCCGACCTTAGCCTTTATAGTTACATGCTTACAACTCAGTGAAATTAATCTCTTACACTTAGGATCTAGAATAGATCCTACAGGAATTTGATTAAGAAGATGTTTCTCCCTTCACTCTAAAAGAGATGAAGGAATCTTGAACAGATCTTGCTGGATCTGCTTTCAACTATTCTTTGCAGTAATCAATATGATTCAACCTGACTTAGCTTATTTAAAGCTTCTTGAAAGAGAGAACTTAGGTTGAATGTTCTTGAGAAGTTTGAGTAGATCAAGCTTGTTCCACCTTGCTGAATTAATTCTGCAATCTTCCAAAAGATCTGCTATGAAGCAATCTCCTTCTCTGATTTTGAATCAGAATCTTCTGCTATATTGGAAACCGTGAATTCTTCTTGGAGAAATCCTCTTTTAATTTCTCTTCGTCTTCAATTGTTGTATATCTCTGATAGCTCGGCCCTATTTATAGTTTACATCAATGGCAACCGACTGATCTGGTAGTTGACTGGCATCTGACAGTTTTGTCATGTCTAATGGGCCGTGACAATTCTGCCAGCTATCAAGTCTTCAGTCTTGAGATTTTGTACGTAGTGATATTTAACTCAGCTGAATATGTCGAGACACAAAGACAATATGTGTCGACACAGATGGAGTATGTATCGATACAATTACCCGGGTGTCGACACACTTCCTTTGACATTGTTAACAAACATCAGCACTGCCAACATAGCTCTTCACTTGGTCTCAATAATGTCTTTGTAGACTGTGTCGACATACTTCAGAAAACAGTCGACACAGCTCCTTCAAAAATTTCTCGACATGCAGCCTTTGTAGAATGTGTCGACACAAGTCCTGTGTGTCGAAACAGCCTCTTTATCATGTTCTTGACACATCTTTTGTAGAATGTGTCGACACAAGTACTGTGTGTTGACACAGCCTCTTTATTAAGTTCATGACATAGCTTTTGTAGAATGTGTCGACACAAGTCTTGTGTGTCGACACAACCTCTCTAAGTGTCAACCCAAGTCCTGAATGTCAACATAGTTGCTTCTTTACACTTGTCATCTCAACAGTCTAAGTATATCGACACAAGTTATAAGTGTCGACACAGTTGATGTCGACTTATCTTCTGAGTGTCGACACATGTCCTGTGTGTCGACACAAACTTACTTCTTGTCTCGACACATCTCCTTCAAAGGTGTTGGCACAAAAACAATTGTCTCGACACTTTTATACTTAGAATATTTTCTCCATTCTTCTACCTCCACAAACTAACTGAATACACCATCAAATACAACCTGATGTATATCATTGACTTAGGTGAGGCTTCTCTAAATCAGGTACACAAATTTCAATGTACCCAACAGTGGGCCCTTATTTGGAGAATAATCCAAAAAATGAGTTTTTAGGGTGGGTTTGACCAAGTCAATCCTAGGTTGGGTCCCCCTTGCTGTTCAAAGTCAAAGAGGGTCCAAGTCATCGGGGTCAGGTCAAAGTTCGGGTGTCGTGTCACAATTGGTGTGCACACGCTTTTCGGTGCACGACTATGCTTGATTTGACCACGAGTTGACCAATTGTCATCGAAATTGACTGCGACGACTTCCATTTACTTCGTATTGACTACACACGTCCAACGCCACTGACTGGGGTTGAATCGGAGTCCATTTGGCGAAAGTCCAAAATTTGCGCGTCGCAACGCGCTAAAACAGTTAAAATGTCTAGATCTGTCATTAGATCTTGGATTGTGCCATGACGTGTCTCGATGCACCTATCTAGGTTATATGAGGTTACAGGAATTGACAGAACTTAATTCGGAGTTCTCTAGCTCGATATCCAAAATCTCGCTCTCGTTACGTTTTACGAGGAATGGTCACATCCACTATATGACCCCGGGGACCAACTAAACGAGTTCTGATGGACTCGTATCGAATATACGAGGTCACAGGAATTGACAGAACTCAATTCGGAGTTCTCTAGCTCTATTTACTCCTGGTGTTATCTCCCACCGGGTCATGGATATGGTTCGGGCCACTTTTATTGGGCCCATTAGGGCTCTGGTGACCCAATAAAAGTCGGGATATTACAACCAACTTCTTCATAGCAGCTCATCTAGTGTTATTGGGGCAGATGCATGTACCAGGTTCAAGGAACTTAGCTTAGATGAAGCTATCAAGAAAGAAGCTCCAAGCTCAGTCAAGCACATCAATCTAGGCTTGGTGAATGAAGAACCCTTAAAGGAAGAATTGCTTCAACCTACAGAGGCAGCACCAGATGCTGTAGAGCCTGTTGGAGGAAGAGCAATGAACCTAGGGTTCAGATACCTAATAGATCATCCAGCTAATCAGATAAATGGAGAGATACGAGACAGTGTTAGAACTAGACAAGGTACATCTAATGAAATTATGCATCTCAGTTTTCTGTCTTAGGTTAACTAAAGAAGTTTGAGGAAGCGAACAAAGATCCCTCTTGGATCATGAAAATGCAAGAGGAGCTCAATGTTAAATTTTCTCAACGTGGTCAGCAAGATAGCCCAAACGCCAAATTAATATCTTCAGAACTACCCAGTTCGCACGTTGAACCTGCGGAAAACCCGAGGACTAGAGGTTTCACCCAACAAACAATGGAAGCACAAGGTCTCTTTTAAACATTCACTTCTTTACAATCCGAGGCATACATAGCGAGACATGATTTCGCTAGTATTATAGCTGTAAATAGAAAGCACCAAAAACAAGCCTGGCGGACAGAATCGGAGTCCGCCGAGACCGCCAAGGTCGCCGAGGTCGCCGAAGCCGCCCGAACTAAGCTGCAATCTGCCGAATGCCACGGAGTCCGCCGAAGCCGCGAAGCCGCGCGGACACACCGTTATTCGCCTCCTGTTGAACCCGAACTGAGGAACACCCCTACCCGCCTGAAGCCGGCGGACAGTTATTGAAGCTGGCAAAGTTGAAACAGAACTGACAAGCCGCAGAGCGGCCTCCTGCTGAGTCCGCAGAGACCGCAGACTTCCAAGCACTTGACCGAAGTCACAGCCAAACTCCTGGCTCCTTGAAGTTATCTGCACGACCTGCACACAGCAAACCGTCAGCCTGAAACAATCCGCGCGGACTGCCAAACACAGACCGCAGCTCCTCGCACAACTCAACTTACTGTTCACTCACATTACTTAGGTTACTGTAGATGTGCCAGGGGGATCATATTTATAGGCCAGGTGAGGAGTGTGGTCACCGCCCAAGAGATAGCGACACCGCCCCAGCCCGCGCGAATAAACACCACCGTCCGCTGAGTCTGCGAGGACTTAGCCGGTCACCAAAGAAAGCCGCCAGGAGGAAGGCAACCATTGACGAACCCTCTCCAGTCCGCCCAAGCTAAGCGGACAAGGCATCAGCCCGCAAAGCTCCAACCACTGCAGGACAGCAACCCCCTTCAATGGCTATCCACACCAACCCGAGGCAGTCCGCAAGACTCACACCTCAATCCGCCACAAGTCCACGACCAAAGGCAGTTAGCAACAGACCGCCCGGTCACAGCGGACTTGGCGGATACGGCGGACACCATAAACTTGGCACAAAGTGTGACCAAGCCCAAAACCATCAAGGATTAATGCGAGCATGGCGGACACAAGTTCCCATCCGCCAAACACCCTAGCATAGACCGCCATTAGTCCGCTAGCTCCCCGCACTCCTGCCCCATTGCAGCGGTCTTATCCCGGAATCCAAAGACAGGCCGCCAAAATGATCTCCACAGCAAAGCACCTGCTGTGCCACCAGAGCTCGACAAGGCCTCAGCCAAGCTCTAGGCATTGTCCGCAACAACCCAAACCGCGGACACGCCAGTCCGCAAGCTACCCGCGAACTCGAGCCAACCCGCCTGTCAGCACAAGCTTGCACCTGCGGCCACTAAGCAATGCACCAGTCCGCTAGCCTCTCTATCCGCAGATACCAGGCCGCACAAAACCACGGACACCATGCAACAACCCGCTCAGAACACAGCCGGCTTCCCACTAGACTTTCCACCAGGCCGCACAACGCAGTCCGCCCAGTCCGCCCAGTCCGCCAAAGCTGTCCGCCACAGGCCGCCCGGCCTGTCCCGTCACCTACTTCCACTTCACAAAATTCAACACTCCCCCTTGAAGTGAGAAGTGGTGACCAAGCCCAACAAGCTGCGCAAGCGTTCAAAGGGCCCCTTCGACAGTGGCTTCGTGAAGATGTCAGCAAGATTATCTTCACTCCGAACATGCCCGACCTGCAGAGATCCTTCCAACACCTTCTCCCTGATGAAATGGTGATCAATCTCTATATGCTTGGTCCTGGCATGACACACTGGATTGTTAACCAGTTTGATATCACTCTCATTGTCACCCCGGAGTAAAGTAGGCCCTTGCACTTCTTCATGGACATCCTCTATAAGCCTCCTCAACCAAACGGCTTCCCGAGCAGCCAAGGCCGAAGCCTTATACTCCGCCTCCGTGGTTGAAACCGACACCGAGTCTTGCTTCTTGCTACACCACGAGATGCTAGCTGAACCGCAAGTGAACACATAACCTGAAGTAGACCTTCGATCGTCCGAATCACCGCCATAGTCAGCATCTGTGTACCCGAGCAACGCAAACTCCGCATCCCTTCCATAGAGGAGTCCCATCTCAGAAGTCACCTTGACATACTTCAGAATTCCTTTTGCCTCCACTAGATAAGATTGCCTTGGTTCATCCATAAACCGACTTACTCTGCCAACAACATAAGCTATATCCGGCCTTGTAATCGTCAGATAAATCAATCTCCCAACAAGAGACCTGAACACCAAGGGATCATGAAGAACCCTTCCCTCATCTCGTCGAAGCTTCAGCCCAGATTCCAGTGGAGTAGAGCACTTCTTCCCTTCGCCCATGCCAAACCGCTTCACAATGCGATCAGCATACCCTTTCTGGCTGATGAGAATCCCGCACTCCTTCCTCTCCACTTCCAGACCGAGAAAGTGATGCAACTCTCCCAAGTCTTTCATCTCGAAGCGTATAGCAAGCTCAGCCCTGAGCCTTGCTACTTCCTCCTCCGAATTCCCTGTGATGATCATGTCATCCACATACAGCAGGACCAAGACCCGAAGCTCTCCCTTCTTCTTGACGAACAAGCTTGAATCCGAGTTAGAAGCAAAGTATCCACAGAATTGTAGGTACTCTGCAATCTTCCCATACCACGCTCTAGGAGCTTGCTTCAACCCATAGAGAGCCTTCCTGAGTTTGCAGACATAGTCCGGATGCTTCTCAGAGACAAAACCAAGCGGCTGATCCATGAAGATATCCTTGTCAATCTCTCCGTAAAGAAAGGCATTCTTCACATCGAGTTGCCACAACCTCCATCCCTTGCTAGCAGCCAAGGCGATCACCACTCTTACAGAAGTCATCTTCGCAACTGGACTGAATGTCTCCTCATAGTCTTCTCCATACTGTTGTGAGAATCCTCTAGCAACTAGGCGAGTCTTGAAACGATCAATGCTCCCATCAGCCTTCTTCTTCAACTTATACACCCACTTGCAAGTAACCGGAGTAATGCCATCAACCTTGGGCACAAGATCCCAGGTTTCATTCTTCTTCAGAGCATCAATCTCTTCCTACATGGCACCTTCCCACTCCTTCACTCCAGTGGCCTCGTTGAAGTTTGCAGGCTCTCGCTCATACAGATGACCTGCAAAGAATCAGGAGACAAAGCTCACTGCATTCCCATCACAGTACCGAGCCAGTGGCTTAACCACCCTCTTCGATCTCCGAAGACATGGCTCCTTTCTCACGGCTTCCGTTGCTTCTTCAGGCTCCACTCCTACCTGGGGCAAGCATTAAGCAGTGCTCCCCCTGCTTCCTGAGCCAGAAGGATCAGCCTCGGAGTTCGAAGCAACAGGAGCTGCTGGTGAAACAGCAAGCTCCTCTTCCAAGCCTTCAGCAGCCACCACTAGTGCTTCCTCAACCTTGCTACTTCCGGTTAGCTCCACCGAGCCACCTCCATATGACGTCAGCTCGTCAAAGACCACATCTCTTGACACTACGAACTTCTTCGTCACAGGGTCCATGCATTTCCATCCCTTCTTCCGCTCATCGTAGCCAACAAAGACAAGTTTCCTTGCCTTCGCATCCAGCTTTGTCCGTGAAGCATCCGGGACATGCACGTAGCAAGTTGAGCCGAACACCCTAAGGTGTCCAACACTCGGCTTCTCCTTCAGCAACAGCTCAACAGGAGTCTTCATGTTGATAGGGCTGAGTGGCATCCGGTTGATAACATAAGCAGCACAAGACATTCCCTCCGCCCAAAAGGACCTTGGGATATCTTTCGCATGCAGCCAGCATTTGCAGGTCTCCGTCAGATGACGGATCTTCCGCTCCGCTACCCCATTTTGTTGTGGAGTGTGGGCACAAGTAAGCTCTCGTTGGATCCCATACTTCCTGCAGAAGTTAGAAAACTCGGAGGAGACAAACTCACCCCCGTTATCAGTTCTAAGCTTCTTAATCTGCAAGCCAAGCCGGCCTTCTACCTTCTCCTTAAACTCCACGAACAAATGGAAGGCTTCTGACTTCTCCTTTAAGAAGTACACCCAAGTATACCTTGAGTAGTCATCAACCAAGACAAGCATGTATCTGCTTCCACCAAGGCTGGCAGTAACCGTCGGTCCCATCAGGTCGCCATGAATGCACTCCAATGGTTTCTTGCTCCTTGTTTGTGATTTATCAAATGGGAGGCGATGTGCCTTTCCATATTGACAGCCCGCACAAACATGCCCATCACCAAAGGAGGACAACTTCGGCAACCCCCTCACCAGACTTCTACTAGCCATCGCCTTCAGCTTGTCCATGCCAACATGCCCCAGCCTCTCATGCCAGATAGCCACACTATCATTGGCTCTCATTCTATCAACATAAGCATTGGTGGAAAGAACAAACAAGTTCTTCACCCTCCTCCCAACATGAGCAACATCAGCCTTCACCGCTGATACGTTGCGAAGGAACCTCACGTCTGTTGGCCCAAACAGAACGTGATACCCAGCGTCCACCGCGTTGGTCACCGAGAAGAGGTTCTTCTTCATGCCCGGTACGTGATACACACTCCTTAACGTGCGTGGCCCCTGATCACTACCCAAAGACACAACCCCCTCTTTCTCTACTGCATAAACAACATTATCAGCAGTGATAATAGCTTCATTACCTGAGTATGGCTGCATGGAGGTGAACTTGGACTTGTCTCCGGTGAGGTGATGACCACACCCGGAGTCCACAATCCACTCTCCATTGAAGTCCTCAGCAGACAAGGCCCGGACACAAGTGCCCGTCATAAAAGCTCCACCCCATTCTGCTTCTTCACTTCTCGAGCAAGCTTCCTCCTTTCTCGCAGCATGCCCAGGCTGCAGTTTGACCTTGCAGTCCCGGTTGAAGTGCCCTCGCTGATGACACCGGTAGCACTTCAGGTTCTTCTTCCAGTCCTTAGGAGCATTGCTCCTCTCCGGCGGATATGAAGTTGAAGTCTCCTTCTCACCAGCGGCCTGCACCTTCTTCTTCTTCTTCCCTTCCCATCCCGTCTTCTTGCCTGAGAAGAGGGCTTTGCTGCCTTCCTGATTCAGATTTACTCCAGCCATCTGCCTTGCTAAGCTCTCCTGCGAGGCAAGCAGATTCTCCAGCTCCAGCAGAGACGGCTGAGTAGCCCACCCTTGAACAGATGTTACAAAGGCCACATACTCCTTCCGCAAGCCGCGGATAATGTGCCTCTTCATCTTAGCCTCAGAGATAGGCTCATCAGGATCCAGTGCCGACAGCTCAGCACACAAGCTCTTCATCTTTAAGAAGTACTTGGAGATGGAAAGGTCTCCCTGAGTTGCCCTGGACAACTCATTCTCCAGGAACTGAAGTCGCGCCACATTCTTCCTATTGAACAACTCATCAATGGTTGTCCAAATATCAGCAGCCGACTCACACCCAACGATGTGATCAAACAGTTCCGGAGACATGGCTCTCTTCAGAGTGAACTCTGCCTTAGCATTTGTTCTTCTCCAGAGCCTCACCTGCTCAGCAGTACCGAAAGCAGCAGTCACTTCCTATCTGTCGTCACCACTGACGACTTCCCACAGCTCCTCGCCAAGAAGATAACTCTTCATGCACGACTTCCACTTTTTGAAGTTAGTCGGCGTTAAGAGTTCAATGCCAAGACCTCTTGCAAAACTCCCTTCCATTGCAAACACCTGTTGGTACCCTTCAGCAGCTTCGAGCAACAACACAGGTTGATCACCACTCAATCACTGAGTCACAACACTGGCTGACTTCCGCTCACGCAACTGACCCTCCGTAATCTCAGGAACCTGGCTCTGATACCATGTTAAATTTTCTCAACGTGGTCAGCAAGATAGCCCAAACGCCAAATTAATATCTTCGGAACTACCCAGTTCGCATGTTGAACCTGCGGAAAACCCAAGGACTAGAGGTTTCACCCAACAAACAATGGAAGCACAAGGTCTCTTTTAAACATTCACTTCTTTACAATCCGAGGCATACATAGCGAGACATGATTTCGCTAGTATTACAGCTGTAAACAGAAAGCACCAAAAACAAGCCGGGCGGACAGAACCGGAGTCCGCCGAGACCGTCGAGGTCGCCGAGGTCGCCGAAGCCGCCCGAACTAAGCTGCAATCCGCCGAATACCACGGAGTCCGTCGAAGCCGCGAAGCCGCGCGGAAACACCGTTATTCGCCTCCTGCTGAACCCGAACTGAGGAACACCCCTACCCGCCTGAAGCCGGCGGACAGGTTATTGAAGATGGCAAAGTTGAAACAGAACTGACAAGCTGCAGAGCGACCTCCTGCTGAGTCCGCAGAGACCGCACACTTCCAAGCACTTGACCGAAGTCACAGCCAAACTCCTGGCTCCTTGAAGTTATCCGCGCGACCTGCACACAGCAAACCGTCAGCCTGAAACAATCCGCGCAGACTGCCAAACACAGACCGCAGCTCCTCGCACAACTCAACTTACTGTTCACTCACATTACTTAGGTTACTGTAGATGTGCCAGGGGGATCCTATTTATAGTCCAGGTGAGGAGTGTGGTCACCGCCCAAGAGATAGCGACACCGCCCCAGCCCGCGCGAATACACACCACCGTCCGCTGAGTCCGCGAGGACTTAGCCGGTCAACAAGGAAAGCCGCCAGAAGCAAGGCAACCATTGACGAACCCTCTCCAGTCCGCCCAAGCTAAGCGGACAAGGCATCAGCCCGCAAAGCTCCAACCACTGCAGGACAGCAACCCCCTTCAATGGCTGTCTGCACCAACCCGAGGCAATCCGCAAGACTCACATCTCAATCCGCCACAAGTCCACGACCAAAGGCAGTTAGCAACAGACCGCCCGGTCAAAGCGGACTTGGCGGATACGGCGGACACCATGAACTTGGCACAAAGTGTGACCAAGCCCAAAACCATCAAGGATTAATGCGAGCATGGCGGACACAAGTTCCCATCCGCCAAAAACCCTAGCACAGACCGCCATTAGTCTGCTAGCTCCCCGCACTCTTGCCCCATTGCAGCGGTCTTATCCCGGACTCCAAAGACAGGCCGCCAAAACGATCTCCACAGCAAAGCACCTGCTGTGCCACCAGAGCTCGACAAGGCCTCAGCCAAGCTCTAGGCTCTGTCCGCAACAGCCCAAACCGCGGACACGCCAGTCCGCAAGCTACCCGCGAACTCGAGCGAACCCTCCTGTCAGCACAAGCTTGCACCCGCGGCCACTGAGCAATGCACCAGTCCGCAAGCCTCTCTATCCGCAGATACTAGGCCGCACAAAACCGCGGACACCATGCAACAACCCGCTCAGAACATAGCCGGCTTCCCACTAGACTTTCCACCAGGCCGCACAACGTAGTCCGCCCAGTCCGCCCAGTCCGCCAAAGCTGTCCGCCACAGGCCGCCCGGCCTGTCCCGTCACCCACTTCCACTTCACAAAATTCAACACTCAACTAGTTTGATCGATGCAAAGTCTGCGAGCTGGGACCCAGACCAAAAAGACACAACATGATCGACACCTAGTGGATATTCAGAAACAAGCTCGACAAAGAAGGAGTAATAATCAAAAACAAAGCCAAGCTTGTACTACAAGGTTACAGACAAGAGGAGGGGATCTACTTCGACCAGACATTTTCTCCAGCGGCTCGGCTCGAGGCGATTAGGTTGTTTCTTGCATATGCTTCCCTCAAAGGCTTCACCGTCTACCAAATGGGAGTGAAGCCAGCATTCCTCAATGGTAATCTAAAAGAGGAAGTATACGTAGCGCAACCCCCAGGTTTTGTCAACACTTAATTCCCTGATTACGTGTACTCTTAAAATAAAGCATTATTTGGTTTAAAGCAAGCTACCCGAGCTTGGTACGAGACGTTGTCTAGCTTTCTTCTTGATAACAAGTTCGCAAGGGGAAAGATAGACAAGACATTATTTCTTAGGGAAGTCAAAGGCAAGATTCTGCTAGTACAAATCTATTTCGACGACATCACATTTGGCTCTACAGAAGACAACCTTTGCAAAAAATTTTCCAAACTTATGTAAGGAAAGTTGAAATGAGCAGTATGGGTGAGTTGAATTATTTCTTCGGACTTCAGGTGAAGCAGTCTGAAGACCGGATTTTCGTCTCTCACACGAAGTTCACCAAGGAGATTCTTTAGAAATTTGGAATGGATAGCGCAACCTATATGAGGATTCCAATGTGTTCAACCATGTCTCTACACAAGGATGAGAAAGGGAAACCTTTTGATGAAACCAAGTGCAACAGCATAATTGGATCCTTGCTCTACCTAACTGCTAGTAGACCAGATATAATGTTCTCAACATGTGTCTGTGCTATATATCGGGAGAACACTAAGGAATCTCATTATGTCATTGCAAAGAGAAGTTTAAGATTCCATATGGGTACACCAAATATTGGCTTATGATACCCAAAAAGTAATGACGTCGAGCCATTTAGCTTTTCAGATGATGATTTTGCAGGTATCAGGGACGACAAAAAAAGCACTTCCGGGACGTGTCAATTCCTCGGAAGATGACTTATATCTTGGAGCAGTAAGAAGCAGAATTGTGTGGCAACATCTAGTGCTGAATCAAAGTATATCTCTACGGGTAGTTGTTGCGCACAGCTTCTATGGATAACGAATCAGCACGAAGATTATAACTTTAAGTTCAGAGAAATCCCGATGTTTTGCGACTCCTGCAGTTCCATTGCAATCGCAAACAATCCAGTCTCCCACAACCAGACCAAGCACTTCGAGGTGACCTAGCACTTCATCCGGGAGCACGTGGAGAACAAGGACATAGACCTCAGCTATGTCCCGACGGACAGGCAGGTTGTTGATATTTTTATGAAGCTGCTGGACGAGACCAAGTTCTGGCTTTTAAAAACAGAGCTGGGTATGCTGAACAAGTAAACATGAAGATGGCCAAAGTGGCAGAAAGTGTCTCATGATCGACTTCAACAAGGCACGAATTTTTCTTTTGCAAGTCAAATTTGGTGAACTTCGGCCAACTCGTCGCATAATCTTGCGATAGTCGCTAAATCAGACCCCTCAAACAACAAATTTCGTTGAATGCTATTTTTTGCAAAATATCAATTAACTTTATTGGATCCGAAGATTCGATGAGCAAAATCGAGGTATGCGCCGTCTTAGTACAATTTAAATCTTATATATATATATATATAGAAAAGGGAGGGCAAAATCCCGTAACCCGCCAAAATAAGCCAACTCGCCGAACTGCTGGAATCCTGCCCCTTCGGCTTTTGGATTTCGCCGAATCCACCTCACTGTTCCCGTCAAAGATCTCCTACAGCACGTGCAATAAGGATTATGCATCTTCTCCAAGGCCTAGCCGACTGTCGTACATCCTCTCCCATTGATCCCGCACAGTTAAGTTTCCCGATCGCCGACTTTCGACACTTCGATAGTCCAGAACAATATGTTACCATTCTAAACAATCTATAGGGGAGATGTTGGGAATTCAGAAGCTTCAGTGCTCAGAAATAATGTTCTACAGTGATTCAACCCATTTTCAGATTCCTGCCTTCTAGAATTCTGTGTTTTTATTTCCTTAATGGCTCCTAGAACCACCTCTGGTCTACTTGGGGGAAGTCAGTTGGTTCGCACCAGATTTGCTCATGCCTTTGAAGAATTCCATAATGCCATTCTCATGCTGGAGACAGTGGGACTCTCCTTCATCCTCGAACACCGGTGCAAGGTGCTAGACAAGGAAGTTATTGAATTTTACCAGAATGCAAAGCTCATGCAAGAGGATTATGTGATAAAAAGCAATGTTCAGAAGTACAAGGTCAAAGTGAAAGATTCTCTCCTATCTAGGTATCTACGACTTCCAGTCTGTGAAGAGGACGACTATCTAGACGAAGACGATTTCACTAGGGCCCTACTATTTTGTGGATTGCCCTGAGGCACAAGGGCCATCAAGTGCATGGGAATGAATGAGTAAGGTAAGCTTCTCTCCGACATCATTGGCAAGGTTCTCATCTACAAGACCGGCTTGCATGACTACTTTTCTACAGAGATGTTCAAACTGCTTGTCGCTATAATCTGTAGAAAGAGGTTGGAATGGGGTGCATTGCTATTTGATAAGATAAAGGATAGCCTATGCTCTCCCAACTTTGGAAGGATTATCAGCCTATACCTGAACCAACTGGACGGTGATAGGTTCGATATGACCAAAGGCGTTCCTATTCATCATTTGAAGAAAATCGACTATTCACTCGATGGGATAGGAGAATTATCGAGAGGGGGGGGGGGGGGGTGCCCCTGCACCCCCAATGCAGGAGGAAGAACATGTTCCTGATGACAGGATCACTTCTCCACACCCAGTGAGATTCCTGATAGCATGAGTGCAAGAATTGAGGGGGAGTCAGTGATTCCAGATTCAGTCACAGTTATAGTGATTTCAATTCTAGATAAAATTTCAGTTTTAGTGGCCCCTGATAAAAGTGCTTCCAGTTCTAGTGCCAGATCAAGAGAATCTGATGGCAGAGGTTCCTCAGATTGCTTAGACTGCTGTTGAAGAGTTGATGCCTGAAGTGGTCGAGGTTGATACATCTCAAGAGGACGCTATTGTTATAGATGATTAATTTTCTTCTAATCATGAGGAGCATGTTGTAGCTGAAGTGGAAAAGTATGTTGTTGTTGATGATGATGATGTTATAGTTTCTGATGAGGATCTAACTATAGAGGATTATGAGATTGAAGTTGCTGCAAAAGAGATTGTTATTGCTGCTGATACTGCCATAGTTGTTTCAGAGCATATGATAGTGGACAATCAGATAGTTTCTCTCCCTCAGATGATCACCTATATAGTGTCTGAGGGGTAGCCAACTCCGTCCTGAATATTAGTTTCCAATGAGGTTGCCAGACTCATGCGCAACCTGGACAAGAGACTTGGTAAGATGTCGTTGGTGCCTGACGAAGTCGTTGATCTTTCTAAAGGAGTTGTGGCTGTGCATGCACCTAACATGGGTTATGAGGAACCAAGTATGATTTCTGCAAATGTTACTATTCCAGTGCTACCAGCTGTTCCTAGCTCAAGTTCTAGTGATCAGCTCCTGAAAGCTATTGAAGTCATGCTGGCAAAGCAACATGCACAGTTTGATGCCTCGTTGGTGAAAGTGGTTAAAAGAGTCAAACAATCAGAGAAGTTATTGTAGATGGGCATGTTGAGGTTAAAGTCAAAGTTGATAAGTTAGAAACCAGATTTGATGCATAGAATGAAGAGGTTGAAACTATAGTAACCATTATGATGAGAGGACTTAAGCAGAATGAAGGAGTACTGAAAAATATTGACACAAATGCTCTCTCTCTCATCGAGGCTCATAACAGATCAATGGTACATTATGACTGTTCTTTGAAATCTTAGGCCAATGCAATTAATCCAGAAGCCAAAAAGGGGGAGGATGCCATTACAGCTAAGGTCGCCGGTGTTGAAAATACTATGCTCGATCAGTTGAAACAAGCAAATGATTATAGTTATATGACAACACCGTGTGGCTGCATGGACAGCTATTACCTCCTCCAGCACCTGCTGAGCCTGTTCTTCCTGACGTTCATCTGGTTGAACCTGGGTATAATGGTGTTTATCTGGCTCCGGACTACACTCAATACTGGACAGACTCACAAGACATCTCTCAGGTTCATGGTGCTGATGTGACTCCAGATGTGCAAGCTGCTATTGATGCTACTCTTGATGCATTCTGAGAGGCTCAGGTTCTCAAGAAAAGGAAATTTGGAGAAGGTACTTCTGAAGTCAGACCAGAATCCTCCAGGCTAGCTCAAGTCAGAGAAGGACCTAACCGTGAAATGGATGAAGTTTGGAGCCCCACTTCAAAAGGAATTATCTTTGACACCTTTTTCATGTACGAGCTCGGAGCAGAGAAGCATCAGGATCATTACAGTCCAGAAGAATGGAACAAATATAAAGAGGCCTACACCAGGTGGAGGATTCATTTCTAGAAGTACAAGAACGTTGATCCTATGCCACCTCCTCCTCCAAAGTACTACCCCATACCCAAGAATTATTTTGATATAGCTATTGAAGAGAAAGAACAAGAAGACCTAAATTATAATATATATTTAGATGTTGTGTGTTGTGGCCTGCCCTCCATAATCTAAAACACTTTTGATATATATATATATATATATATATATATATATATATATATATATATATATATATATATATATATATATATATATATATATATATATATATATATATATATATATATGATTTATCTAATTGTCTTGGAATGCGTGATGTTATTTTTATTTCATTTATCTTTTGAAGTCTTTGTTTAATTTATTTGATATGTACAATTCACCTTAGCCTGTAGGATTTTGTCTTCCTCAAATAGGGGGAGATTGTTGGGTATTGTGTCCACAATAACCCTGATTTGAAGAAGGGTCCAATCAAGGTAAGATGGATTGAGCATGTATTTGATATTGCATTTTAGTTATGTACTTGCAGTTTTACAATGTCAAGTACACACTAATGTCAGGTTATAGTTCATAAGTAAACACATGACTACACAATATAATCGCTTATTGTGTAGGCCATCGTGTTGACTCATGTGTAATATCTCTATTGGGGTACTTATTTTCTAAGTATAGGAGACGAATCAAGGAAAGCCAAAGACCAGGAGTCAGAAATGAAGAATTTTTCCTAAGTAAAATTCGGCGAGTATGGTGAGTCATATACGTCGAATTCGTAGAGTATCCCCTTGATACTCGCCGAATTCGTCGTGTATGCTTCCTGATACCCGTCAAATTCATCGTATATACTTAGGGAAAATTCGTAGAAAAGCAGAAAAATCGCCAAGGCAAATTCGACAAGTATCACTGGTGATACTCGCCGAATTCATCGAGTATCACTGGCGATACTCACCGAAGTCGACGAGTATCCTAGGCGATACTCGCCGGGTATGTTAGGCCATATATCGACTTTTCTTCTATTATGTCTAAGGCATTTTTGGAGAATATTATCTTCATATTTGGCGAGTATCATACTGATACTCGATGAAACTCGCCGAAAAGTACTTGTCGTTTTTCCGATTTTTTCTGGTTCGGAATGCGTCGTTCATGCACAGTGCTTTTTCTAGGGTTATTTTTAGGAAACCTTTTATAACTGATTGATTTTGAATCTCTCTATAAATACCTAAAATAATTTTGAAATCAACAAGGGATCCAAAAAACTAATTGTAATTTTGAATTTCCAAATCTTCCTGAATCGAACTGTCAGTCGCACGTTTTCTGCATCGTGACATTCTTCCGTTCTGCCGCATTTCATCGATCATCTTCTTCACCGACTTTTTGATTGGATTTTTTTATCCTTCAAGATTCTTCCTACTCCAGTCCAAGTCGGTTGAATATTCAAGATCTAAGTTTCAAGATTCAAAGATTGTAAGTTTTTCGAGTTCTCCAAGATTCAAGATCAACTCTCCCAAGAACGTCACATCAAGACTTATAGTCGTGTGTGTTGTTATAATATTATTTTTAATTGTGTAGGAGATTTTTCTTTGGGTTTTGTAGATCCTTTTGTGGATCAAGAGGGAATATTCGTTTGTGGATTGAGGTTGTACATCCGATTTGCGGATCGAGTTGTAGGTGTGTTTTTTCTCCGAGTTGTAGGAGCGTTATCTACGAGGTGTAGGACTTGCGTTTCCGAGGTATAAGATTTGACGAAATCTGAGTTTGGTGAAGTACTTGAATCTGCCATTCATGGGAGATAGGCAAGGCGTGACAGTGGACGTACTAAACTTGGGGAACCATTATAAAATCTATGTGTTTGTGTGCTTGATATTTATGAATATTTTTATTCCACAAAAAGACTCAAACTTCACCTATTCAACCCCTTTAGGTGATTTAGGTCAATGATAGAAACTTTCATGTGTCAACAGAACTATTTGCTGGTTGTCGACATCTGCTTTAAATCTTCACTATATCGAGACAATTGAATGTCTCGACATTACAGCCTGCTGGGTGTCGACATCTTTAAATCTGCAATTTAGTTCTTTATTATGTCGAGACAGTTATATTGTCTCGACACTACTGTCTTGAGCTTTAAGGTGTCAAAATATCTGGCTTGTCTCGACCCTGCTGACTTGATCTTCAAGTTGTCGAGATAACTGAATTTTCTCGACACAGTTTTCTGAACTGTCGAGTGAAGTGTTCTGTCATAACACTGCTGTCTTGTATCTTTCTGATCTTTACACTTCTCCTATAAAATTGTCGACATAGTTATAAAGTGTGTCAAAACTTTTGTACTTAGTCATTTCTTCAAGTTTTCACTGTGCACATGAAACTTACGCATACATCAAATACATACTTGTGTATATCATTGGGTTGAAAGGGCTTCTTCAAATCAAGTACATTATTTCCAATATACCCAACAAGATCCTACTCTACTACACGGTGACAACGAGAGTGTACTCAAACCAGTTAATAATCCAGTTTGTCACATGCAGACAAAGCACGTCAAGATTGAGCATCACTTCATTCGAGAGAAGGTCCTAGAGGGGTCCTTGATGGTAGAGTGTGTGCAAAGTAAAGACAACATCGCAAATATCTTCATGAAGTCGTTGCCGAAGGGATCATTTACTCGATTTCGGGATTCACTTGGGCTGGTTTCCACTTCCCACTTCAAGGGGGAGTGTTGATATTGTTGAAATGGAAGTGGGCGGGGTGATTGGGCAGTCCGCTAAGGGTCAGGTGGCTAGGTGTTAGAGGATACCCTGGTTTTGGCTATTATTCATCTTCCTATTGTTTGGTTGAGCAAGCACCCAAGGTGGTAACCGAGAAGTTAGTGTTGGCTAACCACGATTGTCACGGTCTTGTTGGTGAGACCGTGGAGTCCTCTTGGAGCTGAGGCTCTGGTTCACATTGAGGCAGGCAGTTAGTGCGGATAGCGAGGCTAATCGTCGAGTTTGTTATGGATTGGATGATCGTTTTGATACCATAGTTCGTTGGTTGTGTGAAATTGGTCACTATATTATGGAAAGTCCAGTTCGGTGCTTAATCGCGGAGACCACAATGTTGCGCAGTCTAGGTGCAGAGTCCAACAGATAACCTTAGGCGCAGTCTTGGCTCAGAATGCGTGGCTGTATTGTTTATGTCCATGTGGACTAAGCATGTGTTCTGCATGTCTTCGCGTTCTGACTCTGGTATCTATACTATTGTGCGGACTGATGGTACTAGTGGCAGGATGACGCGCGGTTATCTTATAACTATGGCGGTGACCACACTCTCCCTATCGCCTCTAAATAGGCCTCCACGACTCATCGTATATAACAGAAATAGTAAGAACTCAGCTCGCGCTTTGAAGTTGCGGTTGGAATTTCTTAACCGTGCGACTAAGTGAAGTTGACTTGTACTGTGCAGGTTATGCGGCTAGAACCGGGCGACTAGGCAACTAGTTGGGAAGCTCACTGCGTATTAGTTTATGGATAGCAGTCTGTGGTATAAAATAGGTCGCGGTTTAGGCGACTTGAAGTCTCTTCCTCGGGGTTGCAGATAGTTCTAGGAGTTCACTCGGTTCATCAGCGGGTAAACTATTTTCATGTTCATCGGCATTTCAATAACGGATATTTCGCGTAGCTTGTGTTGTAGTTTGCGACTTGGGCAGTTTCTGTGATCAGACCGCCGGTTTCACTTTTGCCTGTAGTTTTTTTCCATATAGTACATTGCGAAATCATGTCTCGCAATATATGTCTTGCTCTGTAAAGAAGATTATTGATTATATATTGAGACTCTTGTGTTTCTGCTGTTGCTGATTTTTACTTGGCTTTGGTTTTGGTTGAGTGTTCCTGAGACCTTGTTCAGCTTCCATGAGAAATTTTGACATGGTATTAGAGCTATCTGCCTGATTTCTTGATATTTTACAGCGCTCTTCTCTTCGAATTGTGTTATAGAGCCACACACAAACAGTCTCGCGGCTCCCCCCTATCTTGTGCACCCCCTCACACTCCACTCCCTAGTGCGTGTCCCAAGCACCACTATCCAATTTGCACATGTGCACTGCCCTTTAGCTCTAATATCATATGCGCACCACGATGCTCCTCTCTTTATCCCCGTACTCCGCTCTCCAGCACACGTCTATTTGGAGTGCTCCCCGACACTCCTAATCCCTATTCCGCGTCCAATGCATTCTACACTCATGTGCACAACTATGCATGTCGCTCCCTATACCAACACTCAGCTCTCTAGATCACGGCAACATGCGTCTTTCTCGAGACCATGTTCCTGTCACTCGTTATAATTAGGAGACTCATTGTTATCATTGAAAGAATTGGTTTTTAAGATATCCTAAACACCTAGATCAGCAATTTACACAGTACAGTACAAAAGAAATCACAGCCAATCACAGAGTGCACACAGATTTATAGTGGTTCCCCAAGTGATGGGTACATCCACTTTCCCCCTTCTCCTATTTAGCAGTATACTAGATTTGGCCCAACTTCCTTCTTCCATCTCAGATCCTCAGATCTTAGAACTCAGAACCTAGAATGGTCCCTACAACTCAGACTTCAACAAGCCCTATAGCTCAGATACTCTCATAGAATCGTACCTCAGAGTAAGTCCACACTGCTACAACTCAGGCAATCAAGCCCTACCTCAGCCTCTTTCACCAGGCCTACAACTTAGGCAATCAAGCCCCACCTCAGCCTCTTCCACAAGGCCTACAACTCATGCAATTAAGCCCTACCTCAGCCTCTTCCATAAGGCCTACAACTCGGAGAGAAAACTCTCCTACCTTAGGCACTCAGCGCTACCTCAGCATTTATAGATTTAGGCTTACAACTTAGAGAGATAATCCTCCTACACTCAGATCTATAAAAGATCCCACAGAAAAATTGATAGTAAAAAGAATAATTCCTTCACCCAAGTAGAGAGAGAATGGGTACAAGGTTTCTTGGTCAGTTCTTGATAGATCTGACTGCTTTAGATCCAACCTGTCTTAGCTTCTTCAAAGCTTCTTGAATTTGAACATAGTAAGGTTGATCTTCTTGTAAAGTTGGAGAAGATCTTCAATCCAGCTTCCTTCTCCTTTTCAGACGTGACTCTGAATTCTTCTTGCAGACTTGTTCAGGATCTGCCAGATACTTTTTGATTTCTGGATGAAGACTTCTCTTCTTCTTCTTTGTTGTTCCTCTCTCTTGGATACTTCCAGCACTCACTCCTTTTCAGATGTGACTCTGAATTCTTCTGGCAGACTTGTTCAGGATCTGCCCTTAGAGACTTGTTTCTTTCTAGATGAAGACTTCTCTTCTTCCTCTTAGTTGTTGTTTGTCTCTTCTTGTTCAATCCTTGGATTCTTCTATCTTATGATAGAACATGTCTTTATATAGGCTTCATCTGAGGTTACTTGCTGATCCGGTTCATCACGGCCTTCTGATAGCTCTGACAGATGCAACAGCTTTGTTGGTCATGACAGCAGTGAAGTCTCTGGGTACTTCATTCTACTTTATCTCAGTAGCGAAGTGTCGGGACAATACGTCACATGTGTTGACACAAATAGATCATGTGTCGACACAAATCTTGATGATGTCGACACAGCTCTCACAATGTCGACACAGCTTCTCTTTAACTTCTTAACACAGCTTCAGTGGCATGTGTCGACACAAGTCCTGTGTGTCGACACAATAAATTCTAGTCTCGATAAAGTTGGTGTCGACAAAATTCTGCTGTATGTCGACACAAGTCCTATGTGTCGACACAGTTGTTGTCGACAGAATTCTGGAATGTGTCGACACAAATCCCGTGTATCGACACAATTATTGTCGACAGATTTTTTGTGTGTCAACGCAAGTCCCGTGTGTCGACACAGTCTGGCTCCTGGTGTCGACACAGTTGTTGTGGATAGATTTTTTGTGTGTCGACACAAGTTCTGTGTATCGACACAATCTGGCTCCTAGTGTCGACACAGCTTTTCCCATATGTCGACACAATTCTTCTATAGTGTCGACACTTATACTTAGAAACTTTTTCTGCATTTCCTTAACCTGCACATTCAAACTCAACACAACATCAAATACACCTTGATGAATATCATTGAGTTAGGTGAGGCTTCTCCAAATCGGGTACACATTTTCCAATGTACAGAACAATTATCATTATAAAACTATTAGTGGAGTGCGACTCTCACTAAAATGATTGTTAGTCAATAAATATTATTATTGATCTTTTTTGAATTGAATCGCCCCTTACTTTTTCCCTTTTAGGTTTTTTTTGCATAAAAACTATATTGTTAACTAATTTGACTGTGTACATTTGATTGACTATCGAGCTAAGGCGACTCTAATCTAATGAATATGAGAAGTGTTGTAACCCTCCTAGAAGATGTACATGCAGCCCATTGCGAAAGATGACGAACAATGAACACAAATAAGAATTGAAAACTGATTAATTCATTAGTCTTTGGTATTTATAGAGAGTGATTCCTATTTATAATGAGAGTATTTCTAATTATTGGAACAAAGAAAATTCTAGTTTCAAATATTCCTAAGATTACTAATCCTGTGTTCAAACATCATAGTTTTAATTTTTAAAGCAGGAGAGAGAACTGAACTGTCTATAAATATGACCCAAGCACTGCAACGAGGATGTCCCGTAACATACCTAAAAGTCAAAAAGAGCTTCTCCTCTAAGACCAAAGGCTGAGCTAGGTACTGCGAAGACAATTTAGAGTAAAGAACTTATGGGGGGAATTAAGATATCATTTTTGGTACCCATGTGGTATTATTTATAGATAAATCCTGGGGGGGGGGTATTGATTCCAAAATAAGCTTTCCCTTGAAATACCTGGCTTGCGACTTAAGGAAGATGCTCGCCCACTCTATGACTATATGTAGCTACTCGCTAATAGAGAATATTGCAAGTACTCTCCCTCTAGCTCTCTTCGAATATGCCAAGATGGTGGTGAGTTTTAAGGGATGCACGCCTACCAGGTAAGTAGAAAGCAATACCCGCCTCTTAACTCAGGCAACTCCTAGTCTTTAAATTTTACCTCTTCTGCTTACATGGCATAAACGAGCCTCCACTCGGTGAATATGACTTGTACATATTTCCTGTTCTTTGAGAGTTTTTTGAGAGCTCAAAAAGATATATCCAACCCATTATTTGGCGAGTTATTTTAGCGAAGGATCGTCCTCTTTTGGGGCTATGTTGCGAACTCGGTCAATGCTTATAATAAATATAGTAGGGTGCCATCTTCAGTGTTCCATTTTCTAGATTTGTGTGAGATGTCGCTTACTACGTGGAATTCACTATGAAGACTGCTCGACTAATTGAACCATGTTATATTCTTGCTAGAATCTTCTCCTCTGGCAATGGTCCATGTCCACCACACCAAAGTATTGAAACTGAAAAAAAATATCAGTTTCAAATGTTAGGACCAAAGTATAGCCAAAGATTACTGATCCGGCGGTCAAACACCACATATTTGACGGCTAGAGAAAGAGAGAGAACTAAACATTCTATAAATACGACATGATCAGTGCTGCAATAAGGTCTTGCTATGTACCCAAAATTCAAAAAGATCTTTCCCTTCAAGACTAAAGAGCTGAGATGGGTACTGGGAATGCACAAATTGTTGAGTAGAGAACTTATGTGGGGATTCAAGGTATCATTCATGTTACCCCTAACGTCTTATTTATAAGCAAATCGTGGGGAGTATTCATGAGAGAATAACCCCACCCCCCTGCAAAGCACTTGACTTGCGACTTAAGGAAGATACTCGCCCTCTCTACGACTATGGGCAGTTACTCGCCTATAGATAATATCACAAGTAATCTCCCTCCGACTCTCTTCAAATATGTCTTACTATATGTTAGTTTCAAGGGATGCCTAACTACCTGGCAAGAAACAAGCGATACTAGCCTCTTGACTCGAGTTATTCTCGATCTTTATCTTTGCATCTTATGCTTGTGTGGTCTAAATGGATCTCATCTCGTCGAATATGGGTTGTTCAAAATCCTCACTCTTTGCAAGTTTATTGAGATCTCAAATAGATACATCAAACCGGTTATTTGGCGAGCTATTTTAGCTAGGGACCTACCTCACCTGGCGGCCTACATTGTGAGTTCCTTTAACGCTTATAAATAGAGAGGGGTTCCTTCTTCACTGTTCCATTTTACAGGTTTGCGCAATATGGCGTTTACTCTAATAGAAAACATTACGAACACTACTTACCTTCTTAAAGTATGTCACCTTCTCGCTAGAATTTCCTCCTTCGGCTATGGACCATGCTCATTACACTAAAGTGTTGAAACCAAAAAAATTCTAGTTCCAAGTGTTCGAACCAAGGTGTAGCCTAAGGTTACTAATCTCGCTGTTTAATGCCACTGATTAGATTGGTAAAGCAAGAGAGAGAATTGAACTATCTATAAATACGACCTTGGTGCTACAGTGAGAAGGTCTTGCGACATACCCAGAAGTCGAAAAGAGATATCCCTCCAAAAACAAAGGGTTGTGCTAGGCAATAGGAAGGTGGAAATTAATGAGTAGAGAACTTATGAGGTGATTCAAGGTGTCATTCTTGTTACCTATATGTCCTTATTTATAGACAAATCACATGGGGGGGAGGGATGGTATTGATAAGAGAACAGCCTCCCCTTGCAAAATATCTCACTTTCAACTTAAGGAAGATGCTCGCCCACTCTACGACTATGTGTAGCTGCTCGCCTATAGCTAATATAACAAACACTCTCCCTATGGTGATCTTCGAATGTCTTATTGGTGATGAGTTTTAAGTGATGCCCACCTACCAAGAGATACTCATTTATTGACTCGGGTAACCCCCAATCTCTGACTTTAACATCTTCTGCTTACGACGACTAAATGGGCCCACCCTCGATGAATACAGGTTGTACAATAAAGGTGCAATGCATGGATTATTTCATCTATACATGATGAGATTCATTGGATTAACTGAGCCCCGGATTGCTGTAGTGAATAATATGTATCAGCTATCTTTAATATTTATGCTTTCTCATGTCCCATTTGTACAGTGCAGTCACAAGCATTAATCGATCTACAACATTAACGCCAATGATAATTTTAATTTAAATCAGGAATTTAAATTTTCTCATTTTTAATTCTTTTGTATGCAAACAAACATAGAACATATGTAATCGAGGAACATAGTTGATAGTATTAGGCTATAGAGCACACAAGTTGAACCAAAGCCCTTACAAATTAATCAAGCAAGTACCTATACAATCACATAGCGGTATGCTGATATACAATTAAAACGCAATACAAAATAGTAATTAAAAAATGTGACACATATTTAACATGAAAACCTAGTAGGGTGAAAACCATAGGACGATCTGAGTCGAACCCAAAATGCTACCACAAAGTATATGTAAAATAAATAGACAATTACAAGGCTCTACACATGATCTTCACATCACACAATAATACACAATAATTCGTAGCAGAAAAATTGCAAGTTACCGATAGTGACGGATGAAACGGATTACACAAATAGCATCACAGAATGACAATCCAAAGCTCTCCTAAACTAAGACATTTGTTACAATAGCCTATCAAAAGAAATCTTACAACGTTAGTGCTTGGAGAGAAATGAATGTCTTCCTCATCATCCATCATGGATATTTGTATGACCAAATTCATGGAGGTTGTTTTGGTAGATGACATGATATTGATGTCTTTGAAGCTTCACTTGGTTTCTTTCGTGTAAGCTTCTCACAGTCAAAAACACATGCCATGTTTTGGGGTCAAAGATAGATACTCTTTTCCCACTTGGTATGAAACACATACTTGTTAAGTATAATCAAAATATGTCTAGCCACTTTCACACTTAGAAGAAAAAATATTTCATCAAATATCCCCCTTTTTAAATAAGTGAAGGAATTTGTTCTTCTGATGATTTGCCTCTCATTAGGTCCTTCATCAATACATCTTCACATTTGGTCATTAGATCTAACACCACTAAATTCGAGTTTGATATTACTCGAACCCATCAATTTCTCTGCAAAGGACGGGAACTGTACCCAATAATTTATTTCCCCTTGCTCCTATATGGAATTGATCAACATGTTGGCAATCCTCACATAATATTCAAACTTCCCCCTCGACATGGTCTTCGTAAGCATATTTTCTCCATTATCATTCGTGTGCATAATTCTACAAATCCATCTCTATCCTCTCTAGAGAAACTTTAATCATCAAACAAGAGTTTAGAAGAGACTTCAACAACCACATTGTGTTTATCTCGTCATTAAAGAACACATTCATAGTCGTGGTGCAGTTAATGGCATCCTAGAACTTATTCACATGATCCAGCATAGGTAATCTATCTCTGTATTTGAACTCCCCCTGCTTTTTGGGTAGATATAGCTTGTTAATGATGGTACTCTTGACATACAACATCTTGAGAGTCTTCTAAAGTATCTTTACATCAATCATACTGACAAATTTATTGTTTATAGTTGGCTCCAGGAACCGTCTGATGAATCGACATATATAAATTTTGGTGCTCCAATTTCTACTTATTTGGATCATATCTTTAGGCATCTCCGCAAAGATAATAACATACCTGCCCTTTATGCAGATTAGATCTCTCATCAGTAAGTGTCATGGTGGAATTTTTTACTGTTCAATTTCAGCATTTGTTCGAAACTTAAACATAAAGTACACTTCATAGTGCTTTGTCACTAGTCTGATTTCTCTCAGTTCCCTTAGCCGACTTTCAAAGAAAATAACCAAAGAGGATAACGATCAGATCAATAATCATCAACTACCGCACTTGATAACCAGCCGAAAATATTTTGTCAACTTATCTTAAATCTCAAATAGGTTAGCCTAATACCTGCTCTGATAATAACCTACCTCTAATACCACTTATTGGGCAAGACAACATGCAAGCCCGACTATAATACCGGCGAAATTAGTTCGAGCAAGTGTCTGCATGACCGCTTAGTGGTTTGTCGGTACACAACCAAAATACGACACAAAATAACAATAGTAAAAAGTGTCACACAGATTTATTGGGGAAACCTAATAATTTGAAAATCACGGAATGATCAGAATCCAACCCAGAAAGATGCTACTAAGCTTATGAAAAATAAATAGGGAATTACAGGATTTGCTTTTCTCGATCTACACAAGATCTTCACCAACTTCGCCTCACACAATAATACACAATAAATAGTAGCAGGAAAATTGGAAGTTGCAGACATTGGCGGACGAGATGGATTACACAAATCCTCCCCAAGATGTCTTTCGAATCTTTGCCCAAATTTGCTCTTTATCTAATCTGTGTAGGCGAGATATTTCTCATCATCGTCATAGAATGAAGTATGAAAGCTCTATCAAACTAAGACGATTGTCACAAAAGGCTCTCAAGCGAAATCTTCAAACGTTTGTATTTGGAGACAAGTGGATGCATTCCTCATCCTCCATCATGGCTATTTATAGGGATAAATCCATGGAGTTAGTTGTGGTGGATGACATAAGATAGATGTGGATGAAGTTTCCCTTGCCTCTTTCCTGGAAGCTTGCCTCAATCAAAAACACATGTTAGATTTCATGATCAAAGATGGCTAGCTACTCCTTTTCACACTTGGCATAAAACACTTGCTTGAAAAGCTTGTCAAAAGATGGCTAGCCGATTTCACACTTAGGAGAAAAAATACCTCACCCGATTGAATGTTGGCGCATGTGTAGACTGGCAGCTCAACCCAAGAATTGCAGGAGCGTATAGGTGACGCACAACATATGTCACCTTCATACATGCATCAACACAAATACTCAAAAAAGATGAAGAAGAGGAATCGGTTGCTTTGCTCCAGAGATAGCAAAATCAAGTGCACGACAATGGAAAATATATATAATCATAATTTAATATAGATATTATTTGAATATAAATGAGAATTTATTGCATAACATATAGATCGAGCACAACATTATCATGACAACGTACCAATATAAGAAGGCAAGAAAATTTTGCAAGGAAAAAAAGAGTGAGAAAGCACAACAAACATAAAGATACATATAACATTAACAATTTGTATATCCCTAGGGTCCACTCTAGTGGATCAGGAAATAATGATGATAAGCAGGAAGACTAGTCATGCATTAGTGCCTAAAGTTGCACATGACAATGCCCGGGCCAGTGCAATACAGAGAAGTGCACTCTGTCGGACTGTTGCACACAAAGTTTTGGGTGGTGCACCATGGATAATTGCTCGTTGCTTTTTCGCACACATTATAGTTACAAGGAGCTTCCAGGTTATCTATTTTGCGTTCGAAGCACCATCTGTTCATGTTGTATTTGATGAAAGTTCTATGTTTTATAATGATAAGGCAGGTTCATCATGAACAATAGGTGAAGACTTGAAGTTAAATGAGCTGACTTTAAAAGATAAAGCTCTAGTAGGTCAGAATATGCAATATGGAGTCAACATAACTGAGGAAGTGCTTGCACAAGAACAACAAGGAAAAGAAGCTCAGTATGATACAGGTGGTCCATGAGAAGAAGTATCTTTACCTGTTGCAATCATGTATTTAAATGATCATCCAAGGGAATTGATTGTAGGAGATACTGCACAGGGTGTGACCACAAGAAGCAAACATCACAATATTGTGATGTACTCAAGTTTTCTGTCCCAAACAGAGCCAAAAAAATTTGAAGAAGCTAATGTGGATCCATTTTGGATATGCAGGAAGAATTGAACCAGTTCAAGAGATGCAATGTCTGGAAGCTAATTTGTAGACCAGATGATTGTAACATCATAGGAACCAAATGGATATATAGAAACAAAATGGATGAGAATGGTGTTATAGTCGGAACCAAAGCTAGACTGGATGCAAAAGGATATAGATAAGAAGAGGTGATAGACTTTGATCAAACCTTTGCATCAGTGGCTAGATTGGAGGCTATAAGACTCTTCCTTACATATGCAACCTGCAAAGGATTTGAAGTTTATCAAATGGATGTGAAATCATCCTTTCTAAATGGTAATCTTAAAGAAAGAGTTTATGTAGAGCAACCCTTAGGTTTTGTTGATTCTACTAAACCTACTCATGTGTATTTGTTATTAAGAGCTCTCTATGTTTTAAAATAATCCCCAAGGGCTTGGTATGAGACTCTGTCTAAGTTCCTTCTAGAGAATAAATTCTAAAGAGAGAAATTAGACAAAACACTATTCATAAGGGATGTCAAAGGCAAGACGATCTTAGTACAGATATATGTCGATGACATTATATTTGGTTCTACTGATGAGTTACTTTGCATTAGGTTTGGCAAACTAATGTACGACAAGTTTGAGATGAGTATCATGGGTGAATTCAAGTTTTTTTGGGTCTCCAAGTTAAGGAAACTTTAGATGGACTTTTCATTAGTCAGTCTAAGTTCACCAAGGAGATAATCAAGAAGTATGGTAAGGAAGCAACCACTTCAATGAAAACTCCCATGGGGTCAAGTATGTCTTTAGACAAGGATGGTGTTGGGAAGCCAGTTGATATCAACTTGTATAGGGGCATAGTTGGTTCACTACTTTATCTAACAGCAAGTAGACCAGACATAATGTATGTCACTTGTGTCGGTGTTAAGTATCAAGCTTTCCCTAAAGAATCTCACTATACAGCAGTTAAAAGAATACTAATATATCTAAAGGGAACACCCAATCTTGGCCAATGGTATCCAAGGAATAGTGATTTTGATGTAATAGGTTATTCAGATGCAGATTATACATGATGCAAAGAAGATAGGAAAAGCACATCAGGGTCATGTCAATTTCTTGGAAGGAGGATGGTATCATGGAGCAGCAAAAAACAGACAAGTGTAGCAATATCCACAACCGAATCTGAGTACATTTCTGCAGGTGGTTGTTGTGCACAACTTCTATGGATTAAGCATCAGTTACAAGATTACAATTTATAACTAAGTAAAATTCCTTTATTCTGTGATTCTACTAAGGTTATTTCTATTGCAAATAATCTTGTATCATATAGTACAACTAAGCACATTGAAATAAGATATCATTTTATTAGAGAACATATAGAAAATGAAGATATAAGCTTAGAATTTGTTCCAACAAGTAAACAAATTGCTGATATTTTTACTAAGCTTTTGGAAGAAGAGAAATTTAATTTCTTTAAATTTGTACTTGGAATGTTAAATTTTGAGTAAAATTATTATAAAATAAGTATACAACTATTTGGTCAGTAAATAAGTATACTCATTTAGATACCCAGGGTAAACATCGTAAGTGTTAAGTACTTACACTTAAGAAAATCAAAATTTTGACTAGTCTGTGTCGAGACAACAGAAAGTGTGTCGACACTATAGATAGTAATGTGTCGAGACACATGCGTGTGTCGACACAGGATGTCTTTAGGTGACGAGAAACTAAAGTAGATGTCGAGACATACGGGTGTTGAGACCCTAAGGCATATGTGTAGAGAGACATAAAACTTATGTCGACACTCAAAACTTGTGTCGACAAATCTTGACAAACTTATGTCGACAAACAAGACTAGTGTCGACACTATGTCATTTCCTAAAAATTGGAACAGATTTAGTAGCGCGCCTTTTCAACTTCTACGACATCTGCTATAAATAGGGTGAGAAAGAAGTTGTCGTCTACGCTTACCTGAAATCCAGAAAGATTGATCACTGAGTGTCGAGACCTAGAATTCCATTAGTCGACACATCTTCATCCTCACTCTCTCTCAATTCAAATGGCTCCCAAGAACAACGATAACATCTTCGAGCGATACGAGTTGGTTCGCAATGGATTCTAGTCGGCGGATGATGAAATCAAGGAGGTCGTAAACATGTTCAATGAAGCTGGCTTAGAGTATTTTCTTTCTGAACCAACAAATATCTGGAAATGATAAGTGTAAAAATTCTTCTCCAATACATCACTGGAATCAAATTCAACAAAGATTAAGTCAAAGGTGAATGGAACAAAAGTGAAAATCATAACAAGAAGACTGGTCAAGGTATTCCACATACCTAGAATTGACCAAGAAGAAGACTTAGACTCTGCCAAAACCACAAATGCATTAGAATGGTGTGGATTGGCTCTGACCACGAAGGTGGTAAGTACCCTGTTCCCCAAAGGTATGAACAGTCAAGGGAAATTCCAGTCAGAAATAATAGGGAAAGTGCTGCAGTGCAAAACTGGAGCATATGACAGGATATCAGCTAACATGTTTCAGTTAATGGCTCGAGTAATATTCAAAGTCAAAACTAACTGAAGCAAAGTAGTCTTTGACAAAATTACATAATGCCTTAATAAGCCCAATTTGGGTAGAATAATAAGCCTCTACTTGGTACAGGCCATTCCTAATTGTCTGAACATGAAGACTGGAACAAAAATCAATCACATGCGCTGAATGGATATGAGGATTTTAAATAGATGGGATAGATTACTATCTAAAGAGACACATGTAGTGGTAAAGAAGCAAGAGAAAAAGAAGAAAGCTGTAGTAGTGGAAGAAAATTCTTCCAGTAAGTTTGATGGACAAGCAAGTTGAAGCTTAGATGTCCCAGATGTTCCAGCACCAAAAATTTCTCTGAAGCCCTCATCTAGAACTAGGGAACAGATGCAGGCGGAGAGTATTCCAGAGAAAGATCAAATGCAGGGGAAGAACCTCCATGATCTGCTTGAAACAAACTTGGATATAATAGACAACATAATTATGGAAGTTGTACAAGAGCTAGAATAGTCAAAGGTTCCTAAACAGGAAATGTCTGAGAGAGAGATGGTGGATGAATTCCCAAAGAGACTGAACAAGAAATACTTAAGAATATAGTTGGTAGAGAACCAGAGACACTTACATAAGATGTGCAGATTCCTGAGAAATAATATGAAGATCCTGCCTCTAAGGAGGTAGTGGAAGGAAATCTTTTGTTAAAAGAAACTAACATCCAGGGTGAGATAGCTAAAATTCCACAGATTCAAGTTCCTGATGCTGAAATTCAGCATGCAGCTGTTAACTTAGAAAGTATCCATATTAATGAGGAAGGTGCAATAATTGAGGGGGATTTGGACCCAGATACTGACAAAGCCACACCAATAGTTGAAGAGATATGTTCTTCTGAATTTGAAGTAGAAGAAGAGTCTCAGCTGAAGAAAAGGAAGTTATCTGAAATGAAAAAGAGAAGTAGGAGCTATGAAAGGCTTATTCAGTCTGATCCAACTCTAGCTCCTCCAGGGGACACTAGCTCGCTGCTTGTACAACTACAAATTCTGCTTGACCAATAAAGAACACAGCTTGAAAAGTATGTGGATAAAAAGAATAAGGAGATGTAGTTTCAGCTGGCTCAGGATATAAAGTCTATAAGATTTGAAGTAAATAACCTTAAGACAGACATGACAGATTTCCTCCATAAGGGAGCAAATGTTGTTGTTTATATTGCTAAACAACAACATGAAGCCAAGAAGACTGAAGATGAAATGATTGTTAAACAAGGCTATGTCCTTGAAAATCAAAGAATCTTCGATGAAAACATGAATGTTAAACAAGCTGAAACTAGAGCCAGACTGAGTTAAAATGGATCCCAATCTCCAATAGTTCGTAACTACATAGACAAGGACAGTTTCAACATGTTAATGCTATAGATAGGGGAAAATGAAAACAAGAATGGGCTGAACAATTAAAATATCAAGAATCTCATCAGAATCAATTATCTAGATGGACAAGTAACACAAGGATGATTTGAGAGATCATGTAGAAAGAGAAGTCATAAAGTGGTAATGATAAGGTCTAGTTCTGAACATGCTACCTGGAGACACTTTAGGGTATGAAGATCAAACTGTGTACTACCAGCTCAATTTGCCAATGAATGCAGCACAAGTTCCATTTGAATCCAATTAACACATATCAAGCAGGTTAGATGTCTCCAGCTAAAAGAAAAGAAGCTCAGTTGTCAAAGAAAAGGTTTAGTGAACATGAAACTCTGGAAGATCAGGGTTAAAATTCAACTGGGCTGAATTCAGTTGAGACCCAGCAAAGTTGATTTCCCCAAGACTTATCATTAGTTTGAAAGACAAAGGCTCAAGGAAGAACAAATCTCAAAATCCAAAGTTGACAAAGGGAAAAAGATAGTTGAAGACAAGGTGCTAGAAGTAAAAACATAGATACAATCTGCAAAGGGTATAGTCATAAATGAACCAGAGGATCCTTGGAATATATTTTCTAGGCATTTTTGTACCTTTACTTTTAGATCATTATAACAAAACAAACCAATGTAATCTTGAATAGATTCATAATGAAAATCTTGGTTACACTATGTTCTATTTATGTGTTATCAATTGTGTCATATCATATGTTATTCATCATTGTTATTTTATAACTTTATCATCATATTTTGGTATCATGTTGTACAACCCCGTATTCGGCCGAGTGGGATACTCCCCAAGTAGCGGGCCAGAGGCGTGCTATGGGCGGCGTTTTGGTGCCGTCTCGTTTGAGGACGTGCGGGTCCTCGTGCGTGCGTACGGAGATTTTATTTGCGTATGCTTAAAATCTTATATATATATATATATAAGTTTAATATTATAATATATATATATTATATATCATATATATATATTATATAAGAGAAATAAGATGGGGAGGGGGAAAAAGTAGGGGGGTGGGTCGGTACAGGATAGGGGGACAAAAAAGAAAAATCGAAGCAAGGGAGAAATCGGGAAAGGGGGGTGGAACCGTAGCCCGGTCGATCTGGAGCCCGGCCGCCGCCGCCCCCTTCCCCCCTCTCTCCCGTCGCCGGCAAAGTATGGCACGGCCTCCTTCCACCCTCTATCCCATCACCAGCAAAGCAGGGCACGACCTCCTTCCACCCTCTCTCCCGTCGCCGGTAAAGCAGGGCACGACCGCCATCCCCCCTCTCTCCCGTCGCCGCCTAAGCAGAGCAGACCGAGCTCGACGCCTCCCACTTCCCCTACCCCTTCGGCCTGGAGCGGCAGCCCGACAGCCCCTCTCCCTCTCTCCTGGCCACCTGGAGCAACCCGACCCCACTCTCTTTCTCCCGGCCTGGAGCAGCACAACCCGACCCCCTCCCTTTCTCTCAGCCTAGAGCAGGGCTCGGCTTGGAGTGGGGTTCGGCATGGAGCTAAGCCCTAGATTTTCACCCCCGGCAGCAAGCTCAGCCTGGAGCAAGGCTCGACGTGGAGCATGGCTCGGCCTAGAGTGGAGAGCGACCACCGACGCGACCGCATACAGTAGGATCGACCCGGAGCTCCTCTCCCGCCCCCGCCGCCAAGCACGCGATAAGGGTAACGATGTTTCTACTTGGGCAGGTGAAGCCCTCAGTTTACATATTTGCATGGAAGCCCCTCTCCACCAACGGGTAGGGGAAGGGAGCTTTCTGACGGGTTGACGTATACGCCCCCACAGTTAATTGCATTAGTACCCGGAAGCGTGAGAACGTGTTTAGGCATGCTGTGTGAAGCCCATCCAGACGTGTGAGCCAGATTGGTGATGTTCTGGGGTTCCCGGAGAAGACTCTGAGGAAGTTGTTTATTAGCCGCTTGCAGGTAATGCGTACAATAGCCCCAAAAAAGGGGGTCTGCGCAATATGTTTGGCCCGCTTATGTTAGCCGACCGATGCCTAGCTGGCCGCCGCTCGGACGCTGGCATACAGGTGTTGCAGTACCAAGTGGGGAATATCGGGCTTAAGCTCGAGCTCGTGCCGGCCCTTGAAGGCCTTTTTTGTTTATATTGTCGTCCTGCGTGCTGAGTATGGAATTTATATTCCTGTAAATTTATTAATGCCTGTGATGCTCTTTGCCGGCCCTAGAAGGCCTATGTTATGATGTTAGCGTCCCAATTGGGGATGCGTAGAGTAGGGCTGCTGGGCGGTTTTACGCCATTAAAAAGGCAGGCGGGGAACATTTTACATAGACCCGAGGTGGCACCTCTAGTTAAGGAGTGGATCTTGAGATCCTCCTTAGATGTTTCGGTCGGCCAAGAGAGCCCTCCGAAGGTGCCTTAGCTCAGCCCTTGGCTTGGGAGGGGAAGAGTTTGTTAGTCTTCCAGGTATGCGGCGGGACCTCCACGCTGAGACCTTGGGTCTGTCCCTTGTGTTCCTAGTCTTGTGCCTAGATCGTTCGCTTGAGGGTAGTAGGTGCGCGGTCACCCCTTCCCCAAGGGTCGAACTCCACAGGAGACCGTTTTTCGGTTTCAACATTTTGGTGCGGTGAGCGTGGAGAGTGACCAGCACAGAAGAACTCAGGCAAACGTCATGGCTATAGAAGTGGAACCAGGTGACGACCAGGGTCGTGCGCTGACACTTTGTGTGTAAGGTCTTCATAACCGGAGTCGGCCCATCCTATAGATGTTGTTGGAATCCCATAGCATTTGGAGTAGGATTTGCACATATTTGAAGCGCTTCTACCTATGAAAACCCATCTATCCCCACTTATTACATCAACGAGAAACCTGGAGGTTATTATCTTCAAGATCAAGTAAGAGAGCAGCTGAGAGGTATTAGGAGCCGGGGTGACCTGAAAGGGTTGCCTCCCTAACGGTAATATGTTATCACTTACTTGTAATTCAGTAGTGGTCAAGTTTTATCTTTATTACCAATTCGCCTCGAGCTTCTGAGGGCTTCAAGGGTTAGCCTCGCGATCGACTCCGGAAGCCAAACGTCCAACCCGTTCCTTTTAAATAGCCTAGTTCGGATGATGGGACGGTGCCGCGGGACTTTAAGCACTATTGTAAGATCGAGCCTCTGCACTGACGGCCGCGATCAGCTCCCCCCTTGCACATCGGCCTATGTCCTCCCGATCGCACCTCTCCTCCGACTAGGGGAATTATCAGGAACAAGCCTAGACGCTAACCTCCCAGATTTGATAAAGGGCCGATCTCTCCAAGCAATCACAAGTGAAGGACTTTGTTATTGAGAGAGCAGGATAACATGTAAAGGGGCATGTTTTGGCCCAAGGGAAGATGTTGGTATCGAGTGCGTCCTAGAGGACCCTTGCAGGAACATTACCCGTCGCCGATGCACTAGCTCTCATCATCGAGTGACATGACGGAAATTGATCTTTGTAATTAGATCAGGATACGAGCCGACGACCTGTTCCTTCTAAATAGCACAGTTCGGATGATGGGACGATGCCTCGGGACTCTAAGCGGTATTATAAGACCGAGCCTCTGCACTGACGGCCGAGATCAGCTCCCCCCTTACATGTTGGCAGCCTATGTCCCCCCGATTGCATCTCTCTTCCGATTGGAGGAATTATTAGGAATAAGCTCGGACGCCAGCTTCCCGATTTGACGACTTCCAGATCGTCTCTCTTATGAAAATAATGTGTCCTCCATTTGTAAATATATCGGTGCAATTAACTCTCCAACACCTCTTAAGTAAACAGGATGTCTCCACCTCGAGCAAAGATAAGTCCTTGAGTAGTAGTGCATTTCCCTGTCACCAACAACCAGGCTGAGTATGAGACGGTTATATCGAGACTGTGTCTGCCCTAAGAACTTGGGGTACATGATGTGGAGGTTCTTATTGACTCCTCGATGGTGGCCTCCCAGGTTAACGTGGAGTTCGAAGTGAGGGAGCCTACCCGCCAGTTATACTTGGAAAAAGTTTCTCTCAAGTCTCCTCACTCTGAGGTTGTTCTCGACGCTCCCGCTATCAGGCTCTCACCTAGCTGGCAGTGCTGGAAGTCACTCGATGGCGTAGTAGTGGACCCTGGGTAGACTCGCTGTCAGGCTCTCATTAGCCGGCAGGGCTGTAGGCACACCTGGGGGGATATGGTTGGTTCTTGGAGAGTTCTTGCAGGACCCTGAGTGATGCTCGGCCCCGGGTAGACCCTGTGCCTGGCTCCTACTAGCTGGCAGGTCCGTAGGCTCGCCTGGGGGGTAAGGGACCCCGAGTGCTGCTCGGCCCCGGGTAGACTCGTTGTCAGGCTCTCATTAGCTGGCAGGGCTGTACGCACACCTGGGGGGAAAGGATTGGTTCTTGGAGGTTTTTTGCAGGACCCCGAGTGATGCTCGGCCCCAGGTAGACCCGCTGCCTGGCTCCTACTAGCTGGCAGGTCCGTTGGCTCTCCTGGGGGGTAAGGGAACCCGAGTGCTGCTCGGCCCCGGGTAGACTCGCTGTCAGGCTCTCATTAGCTGCCAGGGCTGTAGGCACACCTGGGGTGAAAGGATTAGCTACACGTGCACAGGAGGATATAAAATATATGACTTTGTTATTTCACAATATCATGAGAAGTTGTATACTGATTGTAAGAAATAGTATAAGGGCAATTGAATAGCAGAGAGCATTACAGGTATCGAGTGCTTCAAAAAAGTCAAAAGGGGCATGGAGAGATTAGTGATTTAAGTGCAATTTTCAGTTTTTCTCAAACTTTTTTTTTGGGTCGGCTCCCACTCGTCAGAAACTTGGGGTTGGATGTTTCTTTCCGAGCTTGTGCCAAACTCGCAAAGAGCGGGGATTGTGTATAACCCAGTATCCGGCCGAGTGGGATCCTCCCCAAGTAGCGGGCCAGAGGCGTGCTATGGACGGCATTTTGGTGTCGTCTCGTTTGAGGACGTGCAGGTCCTCGTGCGTGCGTGCAGAGATTTTATTTGCGTAGACTTAAAATCTTATATATATATATAGTTTAATATTATAATATATGTATATATATATATTATATCATATATATATATATATATATATATATATATATATTATATAAGAGAAATAAGATGGGGAGGGGGAAAAAGCAGGGGGGGTCGGTACAGGACAAGGGGAGAAAAAAGAAAAATCGAAGCAGGTGAGAAATCGGGAAAGGGGGGTGGAACCCTAGCCAGGTCGATCTGGAGCCCGGCCGCCGCCGCACCATTCCCCCCTCTCTCCCGTCGCCGGCAAAGCAGGGCACGACCTCCTTCCCCCCTCTCTCCCGTCACCGACAAAGCAGGGCACGACCTCCTTCCCCCCCTCTCTCTCGTCGCCGGCAAAGCAGGGTACAACAGCCATCCCCCCTCTCTCCCGTCACCGCCTAAGTATAGCAGACCGAGCTCGACGGCGCCCCCTTACCCTCCCCCGTCGGCCTGGAGCGGCAGCCCGACCGCCCCTCTCCCTCTCTCCCGGCCTCCTGGAGCAACCCGACCCCACTCTCTTTCTCTCGGCCTGGAGAAGCACAACCCGGCCCCCTCCATTTCTCTCGGCCTGGAGAAGGGCTCGGCTTGGAGTGGGGTTCGGCCTGGATCTAAGCCCTAGCTTTTCACCACCGGTAGCAAGCTCGGCCTGGAGCAAGTCTCAGCCTGGAGCAAGGCTCGGACTAGAGTGGAGAGCGACCATCGACGCGACTGCATGCAGTAGCATCGACCCGGAGCTCCTCTCCCTCCCCCGTCCCCAAGCACGCGACAGGGGTAATGATGTTTCTACTTGGGCAGGTGAAACCCTCAGTTTACATATTTGCATGGAAGGCCCTCTCCACCAACGTGTGGGGGAAGGGAGATTTCCGACGGGTTGACGTGTACGTCCCCGCAGTTAATTGCTTTAGTACCCGGAAGTATGAGTATGTGTTTAGGCATGATATGTGAAGCCCATCCGGACGTGTGAGCCTAATTGGAGATGTTTTGGGGTTCCCAGAGAAGACTCCGAGGAAGTTGCTTATTAGCCTCTTGCAGGGAATGCGCACCATAGCCCCAAAAAAGGGGGTGTGCGCAATATGTTTGACCCGCTTATGTTAGCCGACCGATGCCTAGCTGGCTGCCGCTCGTCGAGACGCTGGCGTACAGGTGTTGCAGTACCAAGTGGGGAATAGCGGGCTTAAGCCCGAGCTCGTGCCGGCCCTCGAAGGCCTTTTTTGTTTATATTGCCAGCCTGCGTGCTGAGTATGGAATTTATATTTCTGTAAATTTATTAATGCCTGTGATGCTCTGTGCTGGCCCTAGAAGGCCTATGTTATGATGTTAGCGGCCCAATTGGGCCTGCGTAGAGTAGGGCTGCTGGTCGGTTTTACGCCATTAAAAAGGCGGGCGGGGAACATTTTACATAGACCCGAGGTGGCACCTCTAGTTAAGGAGTGGATCTTGAGATCCTCCTTAGATGTTCCGGTCGGCCAAGAGAGCCCTCTGAAGGTGCCTTAGCTCAGCCCTTGGCTTGGGAGGGGAAGAGTTTGTTAGTCTTTCGGGTATGCGGCGGGACCTCCACGCTGAGACCTCGGGTCTGTCCCTTGTGTTCCTAGTCTTGTGCCTAGATCGTTCGCTTGAGGGTAGTAGGTGCGCGGTCACCCCTTCCGCATGGGTCGAACTCCACAAGAGACCGTTTTTCGGTTTCAACACATGTTGTATATCATTGAATTGAGGTTATGACTTCTCCAAATAGGGGGAGATTGTTGGGTACATTGGTCACAATATACTTGATTTGAAGAAGCTCTTTCAACTCAATGATATACACATATTAGTATTTGATGTATATTTTAGTTTATGTTTGCAGGATTACATATTGATTGGACAGGTGGACACAAGAAGCTAACTTGATTTTGAAGAAAAATTGTCAAAGTTCAAAAGTGTCGACACACTTCAACTATGTCAACACTTTTGTAGTAGTTGTGTCAAGACTAGCCAGCATAGTCTTCAATCAGCAACTTGCAGTGCATAAAATTGACTAAGTATAAAAGTGTTGACACACTTCAACTGTGTCGACACCTTTAAAGAAGCTGTGTCGAGACAAGTCAGTTTACTCGACACAAAGAAGATTCAAGACAGATGTATCGAGATAAGCCAGTTGTCAAGACACCATGAAGTCCATGTTAGTTTGCTTGACACTACAAAGCTTAAAGCAGTTGTGTCGAGATAAATCAACTGTCTCGACACAAAGAAGAAAGCAAATTTTACTAAGTAAAATTGTGTCGAGATAAATCAACTGTCTCGACACAATGAAGGGCTAAATCACAGAATTCTCGACATCAGGAAGACAGTTGTGTCGAGACAATCCAACAGTATGGACACAAGGCAAAATTAAAAGATGTCAACACATACAATGCTTGTGTCAGACAAGTCAACTGTCTCGACACTTTTAAGAAATTCTTTCATGTAGAATTGTGTCGAGACTTCTAAGATGTCTCGACACAAGTGTCGACACACTTTGGACATCTTGACACTTATGTTTCAGAAAATGTGCTGAGTCAACACAGAAGTGTCAAGATGGGACAGAACTGTAACATCAAGTACAAGAATAAGATATTTCGACTGAAACTGTCTGAAGGAGAATTTGAGGTATGATGTCAGATGCTGATGTCATTGTTGGGTCTATTGATCTTAATATCCCAGATTTGTAAAAAGTCAAATGGGCTAATGACATACACACAAAATGTATTTGATGTGTGCTTTAGTTCATGCATTCAGGTAGTCCATGATTGTACAAGTGAAGATAAATGAGTTGGGCAGTAAACAAAAATTTCGTCGAATTCAGCTCAGAGTTCGTCAAACTCAGCTCGCTGATCGTCGAACTCAACTCAGTATTTCCTTGGGTAAAGCTTAAGAACTCAGGATTCAAAATTAGTCGAAATCAGCTCGAAGTTCATCGAGCTCAGGTTACAATTCGTCGAGCTCAGTCCAACGCTTGTCAAGTTAAAGCAAGAGAAAAACTGATTAAGGCAAAAAGGGTTGAGACCACAGAGAAGATCAATGTTCGTAGAGCTGAGTTTACGGTTCGTCGAGCTCAGCTCAATGCTTGTCAATCTAAAGCCAGAAAATCTTTCTAAGGCAAAAGCACTGAGACCGCTGAGAAGAAGGCATTGAGACCACTGAGACAGCTGAGATAGCTGAGAAGATAACATTGAGACCACCGAGACAGCTGAGACAGTTGAGAAGATAGCGTTGAGACTACTGAGACAGCAGAGACGAAACTGGCTGGATTTCTCTAAGTCTAGAAGCATTGAGTGAAGCAGATTGACTCAACGCTTCTAATGAAGCAGGAAGCGCTGAGACAGTTAAGTGGTAAACAGCTGAGACAAAACTAGCTGGATTTTTTTCTAAGTCCAGAAGCATTGAGTGAAGCAGGTTCACTCAATGCTTCTAAGAAGAAGGAAGTGATGAGACTGTTAAGAGGAAAACCGCTGAGATAGTAAAGTGCAAAAACCACTGAGACAGCAGATAAGAAGAAAGCGCTGAAATAAAGGCTTGTCTCAGCTGATAATGAAAAATCGCAAAAACTGCTGAGACAAAACTGTTGAGGAAAAGCTAAGAAACTTTCTAAGTCCAGAAGCACTGAAATCCAAGGCTGATGGAGTTGAGTGTCTCAACATCACTCAAGGCTTGATGAGATTCTGGAAAAATTTTTATGTCCAGATGTTGATGACCACTGTTGACGTCACCGAAGTCAAAATTGCAGGAAGTCGTTATGTTGGGTACATTGGTTTAAATATACCTGATTTGAAGAAGCCTCACCCAACTCAATGATATACATCAAAATGTATTTGATGTGTTTTGAGTTTACTTGTGCAGGTTAAGTATTTACTGGAAAGAAGGAAAAGTTTCTAAGTCCATGTGTCGACACCCAGAGGGAAAGTGTCGACACTTAAGAGGACTTGTGTCGACACCCAGGCAAGCAGTGTCGACACTTGGAGTCATTGTGTCGACACCAGTGATGCAGAGTCGACACCAGACAGAAAGTGTCGACACAAGGAGCTGTGTCGACACTCAATGAAGGAAAGTGCAGTGAAGTAGTGTCGACACTTAGCAGTTGTGTCGATACCTAGTGAAACTGTGTCTACATCAGAAAGTGTCGACACTTGGAGGCTGTGTCGACACTCAGCAAAAGTCAGCAGAGACTAAGTATAAGTGTCGACACCCAGAGCAATGTGTCGACACTCAGCAGAAGACTCAACACTTGAAGAAAGTGTCGACACCCAGAACAATGTGTCGACACACTGCAGAATAGTCAACACTTAAAGAAAGTGTCGACACAAGAAAGACAATGTGTCGACACTTAGCTGAAGACTCAACACTTGAAGAAAGTGTCGACACAAGGAGCTGTGTCGACACTTAGCAAAGTTCAGCAAAATATTCTAAGTACAAGTGTCGACACAAAGGAGATGTGTCGACACTCATCAAAAGTCTCAACAGTAGAAGAATGTGTCGACACAAGGAGCTGTGTCGACACTCAACAAGTATCAACACTGAAGACATGTGTCGACACCAAGAAGAAGTGTCGACACTTAACAGATTCAACACATGAAGATGTGTCGACACAAAGGAGATGTGTCGACACTTACAAGAAGTCAACAAAGTGCTGAAGAACAAAGTGTTGTGTCGACACTTAATATCAGTGTTGATACATGAAGAAGAAGCTGTGTCGAGAAATCAATTCTACAACACAAGGAGTTGTGTCGACACCTTGTAGGCTAGTGTCGACACTTAGACAACTTGTGTCGACACTTGGTCTATAAGTGTCGACACTTAAAGACAGACAGTCTCGACACTTGCAGACAGTTACAGAATTTTCAAGAACTGACTGGATGACTTGACAGCTGCCATTCCAGCCGGTCTTCTACACCTGTCAGAGTTGTCAGAAATCAGTTATGTACCGGTCCAGCCGGTTACCATGAAGAAGGCCTATTAAATAGGCTTATACTGTCTACAGAAGAAGTGGTTTAGATTAACACATCAAGTAATAAAAAGAAGATCTAGCTATTCCTTGAAGAATCTAGTGAAGATCTAAGAAGTTGGAGAGAGAGAGCTTCCATCCAAAAAGTCAGCTATTGGAAACCAGGCTGAAAAGAAGGGTTCAGATTTATTCTGAATCTTAAGTAGCAGAGATCAAGGATCAAATGCAGAGGAGATCAATCTTATTTAGTTCTACATTCAAGAAGCTTTGAAGAAAGCCAAGTCAGTTTGATCTCAGCTGAGGTCTTCCAAGAACTCATCAAGAAACTCACAACTCTTCTCTCTTTTCTCTGAGTTGTTGAGTAAACATTTTGTATTCAAATTATCTTGTAGGATCCTTAGGGATCTGAGTTTTGTAAGCCTGTAATTATAAAGGCTGAGTGTAGGGCCTGAGTGCCTGAGTGTAGGAGAGTTGTATCTCTGAGTGTAGGCCTTGGTGGCTGAGTGTAGGCCTTGGTGGCTGAGTGTAGGCTTTGTGAAGAAGCTGAGTTGTAGGGCCTTGGGCCTGAGTTGTAGGAACCTGTGTTGTGGGTTCTGAGTGTAAGATCTGAGGATCTGAGATAGTGGAGGAGTTTGGCCGAATCTAGTACACTGCTAGATAGGCGAAGGGGGAAAGTGGATGTACCCAAACCTTGGGGAACCACTATAAAACTGTGTGTCTACTGTGTGCTGTGGATTTCTGTGATTGCTGAATGTGTGCTGTGATAAAATAACTAGAATTCTGTGATATTATCTGATTGCTGCCTAAAACGTTAAAAAGATTCAAGACACCTATTCACCCCCCCCCCCCCCCTCTAGGTGTTTAGGTACAATATCTTTCAAGTGGTATCAGAGCCAGGTTACTCAAAAAGGGACATAACTGTCTGAGTAGATCCTGTTGGCAGATTCAGTCTAAGTCACATTACAGAATCAAGAAAATCAAGAACCATGGGTTCCACTGAGAATCACAAGGAATTGGGATCCATGAAGCTACCCATATGTAGGAAAGAGATCTTTGGTATCTGGAAGGAAAGGGTGAGACTGTTTATGGAAGCCTATCAGACCCTAGGATTTATATCACAGTGAAAGAAGGGCCATATGTGCCCATGAAGGTATCAGTCTTAGATGCAAATCAGAGAATACCTAAGGATTTCTCTGAAATGACAAAGGATGAAATTGTTCTAGTCACTATGGATAAGAGGGCTCCAAACATTATTGTGAGTGTTATAGATGATGCAACTTTTCAGAATTTGATACACTGTAAGACAGCTAAAGAAATGTGGGATACTCTTATTGTGTACATGGAGGGTTCTGAAGAAGTGAGGCAAGACAGAAAATCTTTGCTCAATCAAGAATATGAAAGTTTTAGACAAGGTAAAGCTGATAGCATAACTGAATGCTATAAGAAGTTCTATAGGATTGTGAATGAGCTAATGTCCTATGGAAGAGAGTTCAGTAATTATGAGCTCAATGATAAGTTTCTAAGGTCCCTTACAAAGGATTGGGACACTAAGATCTGTGTCATTAGGGAAATGGCAAAGTTAGCAGAAATTCCTCCACCAACACTGTTTGGCAAACTGCTGTCCTATGAGATGCAGTTGATGGTGAGGAAAGAAGAGGAGAAATCAACAAGAAGTGAACATAAAGGAAGGACAGTGGCCTTTAAAACAGAAGCCCCCAGAAAGTACAGAAGTAAGTCACCTACTCCACCTCCAAAAGTACCTGAAACTGAGTCAGATGAGTCAGCAAGTAGAAAGTCTGATAGCAGTGAAAGTGATGAGGACTTTGCTGCCTTCACAAGACATTTCCAGAAGTTCTTAAAGAAGAAACAGTGGAGGACAAGACCATCTACTTCACAGGGAAAAGAAGACTATTATCAGAATAAAAAGTCTTCAAAGAAAGACAGGAAAAAGACTAAGTCTAGCAAAGCAACTCTTTCAAAAATAGTATGCTATTGCTGTAATAGACAAGGCCATGTTGTTGCAGATTGTCCAGAAAAAAGGAAGGAGTCTAGTGACAAGAAAAAGACTCAATACAAGGGCAAGAAAGAAAAGTCTTTTGTTGCCAAAAAGGATAAGAGCCTGTCAGACATTTCTTCATCAGAAACTGAGTCAGATGCTGAGGCATATATAGGACTGTTTGCTGAGGAATAAGAAGAAGAGTTCATTCAGATCATGAACTCTATATATGAACAAGAGGACAGTCAGTGCCAAGGGCTAATGGCATTGACAGAAAGTGACAAAATCCTGGAGCAGCCAGGACCTAGTAAGGTACAACATTGTTCTTTCAGTTCAATTTCTTGTGCTAGTTCAGAATCAGATACATCATCATCAAGTGATGAGAGTGCATCTGAGTCTGAAGAGGATATTCATCAATTGATAGATGAATATAAAGTTCTGTTGCAAGCTTATAAGAAGAGCAAGTCCCTAGCCAAAAGTCAGGCAAAGGAAATTGCTAATCTCAAAACTGCTGCAACTGATTTTGAGAAGTTGTTTGATCAAAAGCTTAATGAGATAGCCAGACTGAAGCACATAACTGTGATTCAGATGGGGACTATAACATATAAGAATGATCAAATCAAGAGTCTGGAGATTAATCTTCAGAAGGAGAAAGACTTAGTTGCTAGGTTTTCTAAACCTAAGTCAGTTCTACCCTTAATTGATGAATTTGTTCATCACAAAGGTAAAGCTGGACTGGGATTTACTAAACCTGCAAGGACTGTTCAGTCTAAGTCCAAGTCCAAGGGCAAAGCCCCAACTCTCAACAAGTTAGCTGTACATAAAACAGCTAAGACTGTATCTAAGCAAAGGTACAATAAGTTTGAGTGTTGGTGCTGTGGCAAGGTAGGCCACTTTGCAATGGACTGTTGGCACAATGCTAGTGCCAAAGTGAGTAGCAAACTGCCTGTTGGAAAACCTACAGGTAGCTTTGTTAGGAAGCAAACTAACCAGTACCAAGGACCCAAGAATTCTTTGGGTTCTAAGGTTCACTAATCTGTTTTGCAGGTGAGTCCAAGTGGCCATGCCCCAATATGGTACTTGGACAGTGGATGTTCCAGACACATGACTGGAATAAGGGGTTTACTAAAGGACTACACACCCATCAAGGATGGTCCAAAAGTCACCTTTGGTGGATCTGAAAAAGGGATCATCAAGGGTTTTGGTAATATATCTAACTCCTATATTACAATTACTCAAGTGGCCTATGTTAAAGGTTTGAAACATAACCTTATTAGTATAAGTCAATTGAGTGATGTAGGATATGACATCTCATTTGTCAAAAATGGTTGTCATATCAGGAGGTCAAATGATCAAGAGATCATTTTGACTGGTTATAGAAAAAGGAATGTCTATTGCTTAGACATTATGGTTTAGAATAATGGTCCTCCAGTGTGTCTTGTAGCTGATGAGACAGTCTCTCATTGTGTCAAATGGCACAAGAGGCTAGCCCATCTAAACTAAAAGACAATTGGCAAACTCTTTAGTAAAGAGTTAGTGAGGAATGGTCCTCAAGTTAAGTGTATTAAAGATGGTATTTGCTCAGCTTGTCAAAAGGGCAAGCAGACTAGATCCACCTTTAGAAGCATTGAAAACAAAGATGATGTGAGGTGCTTATACCTCTTGCATATGGATCTCTTTGGTCCAATGCCATTTCACAGCCTAGGTAGGAAGGTCTATACCTTTGTAGTTGTAGATGATTACTCAAGGCTTTCCTGGGTGTTCTTCCTTAGACAGAAATCTGAAACACCTAGTGTCTTCTATAGCTTTGTCAAACAAATTCAAAATGAACTAAACTGTACTGTGGTCAAGATAAGAAGTGACCATGGAACTGAATTTCAGTCTGATAGTATGACAAAACTATGTGAAGAATTTGGGATATTTCAAGAGTTTTCTTCACCAAGAACACCTCAGCAAAATGGCATTGCTGAGAGGAAGAATAGAACCTTGATTGAGGCTGGTAGGACCCTATTAAGTGATACATCACTACCAGAATACTTCTGGGCTGAAGCAGTTAATACTGCATGCCATGTTATTAATAGGGCTACCATAACTAAAAACCTCAACAAGACCCCCTATGAGGTTGTGAAAGGCAGGAAACCAAACCTATCCTACTTCAGGATCTTTGGTTGTAAGTGCTTTATACTTAACAATGGAAAGTCTTACTTGACTAAGTTTGTTGCCAAGTCCCAAGAGGGAATTTTTGTTGGGTACAGCAACAACAGTAAGGCTTATAGAGTCTACAACTTGTCTACTCAAGTTGTAGAGGAATCTGTACATGTAGTATTTGATGAAACTAGATTTATTAACAATGAGTTGTCTAGTAGTATTTGCAGCCCCACAGGTATAACTAAGAAGATGGACAAGCTCACTATTGATGAAGAACCTGCTGCAAGACAGCAAGAAGTAGATAGTAGCTGCTGTCTAGGGGGAGTACTACATGTACCTAATGCAGAAGAAGTACAAGGAGTACAACAAGATGAAGAAGTTGAAGAAGTTCAACCTGAAGCAAGGATGCCTCCAGCCAATAGGTATCTTAGAGATCATCCAGCAGAGCAAATCATTGGTGATCCAAGACAAGGGGTACAAACAAGGAGCAAAAATCTGAATGCAGCAATCTACTCCAGTTTTCTATCCCAAGTTGAACCTAAGAAGTTTGAAGAATCCATCCTAGACCCTCATTGGATTGAGGCAATGCAAGAAGAACTCAATCAGTTCAAGAGATGCAAGGTCTGGGAGCTTGTTCCTAAACCAAAAGACCACAATATAATTGGGACCAAGTGGATCTATAGGAACAAAATGGATGAACATGGAGTCATCATTAAGAACAAAGCAAGATTGGTTGCTAAAGGATATAGGCAGGAAGAAGGTATTGACTTTGATCAAACCTTTGCTCCAGTAGCCAGACTGGAAGCCATAAGAATGTTCCTGGCCTATGCAACCTTTCAAGGATTTAAAGTTTACCAAATGGATGTCAAGTCAGCATTTTTGAATGGTAATCTAAAAGAGGAAGTCTATGTGGAACAGCCATCAGGTTTTGTTGATTCAACTCAACCTAATCATGTCTATAGACTTAGGAAAGCATTATATGGGTTAAAACAAGCCCTAGGGCTTGGTATGAAACCCTGTCTAGTTTCCTCATTGAGAATAAGTTCACAAGGGGGAAAATAGACAAGACTCTATTCCTTAGGGAATCTAGAGGCAAAGTAATACTAGTCCAAATATATGTAGATGACATAATATTTGGGTCTACTGAAAGTAGTCTTTGCAAAAAGTTTGCAAAACTAATGCAAGGACAGTTTGAGATGAGTAGTATGGGAGAACTTAAGTTCTTCTTGGGTCTCCAAGTAAGATAGACTGAGAATGGTTTATCCATATGCCAGTCTAAGTTCACCCTAGAACTCATAAGGAAGTATGGTATGGATTCATCCAGTACCATGAAGACTCCTATGGGGTCAAGTATGTCTCTTAGCAAGGATGATGCAGGGAAACTTGTAGATGAGTCTTTGTATGGAGGGATAGTTGGCTCCCTATTATATCTGACTGCAAGTAGACCAGATATCATGTATGCTACATGTGTCTGTGCAAGGTATCAAGCATGCCCTAAGGAGTCTCATTTGACTGCAGTCAAAAGGATATTGAGATATCTAAAGGGCACTCCTTATCTAGGCCTCTGGTACCCTAGGAATGGGGATTTTGAACTAACAGGTTATTCAGATGCAGACTTTGCAGGATGCAAAGAAGACAAAAAAAGCACAACTGGAACCTGTCAATTCCTAGGTGGAAGACTGATTTCATGGAGTAGCAAAAAGCAAACAAGTGTGGCTATCTCCACTGCAGAATCAGAATATGTGGCTGCAGGAAGTTGCTGTGCTCAACTTCTATGGATACAACATCAGCTTGAGGATTATGGAATTCAGGTAAGTAGAACTCCACTCTTTTGTGATTCTACAAGTGCTATATCAATTGCACATAATCCTGTTTCCCATAGTAGAACTAAACATATTGAAATAAAATATCATTTTCTTAGGGAGCATGTAGAGAAAGAAGATATTTTACTAGAATATGTTAGAACTGATAATCAACTAGCTGATATGTATACTAAGCCCCTAGAAGAAACTAAGTTCAATAGGTTTAAAATTGAACTAGGTATGATAAACTTAGAATAAGTTTATAGAAATGGCTAAGTCAAAAGGTGTCGACACACAGAGAACTTTGTGTCGACACAGAAAATTGGTGTCGACACTTCAGGGAAAAGGTGTCGACACATCTAGGAAGTTGGTGTCGACACTTCAGAGAATTAGTGTCGACCCATGACAAGTAGGTGTCGACACATCCAAGGTGGTGTCGAAACTTAGGTATTACTCAGAATTGTCTAAGTAAAGTCTCAACTAAATGTCGAGTTCAGTGGTGTCGACACATAAACAAGTGTCGACACATATAATCTGTTGACTAAACTTGTGTCGACACATAAGTGTCGAGACATTATAAGTCAGTGTCGACACTTATTTCCAGTGTCGACACAATTTAAGTTAGCTGCCCGCCCTTTCATCTTCAAACCTAGAAAGGTATAAATAGGATTTTGCCTTAGTTTGTCGACACGCTTTCAAAAGTTTCGAGACCAAAACTTGTGTGTCGACACCTCTCTTCTCTCCAGTCAAATTCTTCAAACCCTAATGGCGCCAAAGCTTGAGGAGAACGTCAATGAAGGATACGAATTGGTGCGGCATGCATTTGACGATGCAGACCCAGAAATCAAGAATGTGATAACCCTAGTTGCAGACTCGGGGTTAGAATATCTTGTTTCAGAGCCTACTAAAATCTGGAAGAAAGAGGTACTGGAATTCCTAAATGAAGCTAAAGTAGACGACACTGGATTCAAGATCAAGTCCAGGGTCCATGGTGAGAAGGTTAAAGTTTCACCAAAAAGTTTGAGGAAAGTCCTTCAGTTACCAAGAACTAAGGAAGAAGAAGAGGTTACTGCTTCCAGAACCAGAGATGCATTGTCATGGTATGGTCTGGATTCTAAAATGAAAATTGGATCAGTGTTTAATAGAAAGGGCATGAACAGCCAAGGGAAATTCCTCTCTGAAATTGTAGGAAAAGTAATTTTGAGTAAGCCAGGAGGGCATGACAGGGTATCTGCCCATATGTTTAGTATTATGACAAGGATAATCTTCACTCTGAAAACTGACTGGTCTGTAGTAATCTTTGAGAAGATTAAGGAAAGACTAAAGAAGCCCAACTTGGGCAGGATCTTAAGTCTATACCTTGCTGGTATTATACCAGAAGTTATGGGTCAAGCTGCTGGAAGTAAAATCAACCATATGAGGAAAATGGACTTGAGGATATTCTCTAGGTGGGACAGGGTTTTGTCAAAGGAGATGCCAACCCCTGAGAAAGTAACACCTGAGAAAGTAACATCTCAAAAGAAGAAAAAGAAGCTGCCCCAGTGGCTCAGGTTTCCACTAGCAGCTCTGGTAGTGAAGAGCAAGTGGTCTTCACACCTGATGAAGAAGACACTGGAACTGCTGTGAAGTCTCCAGCCCAACAAGTAGTTGCTGAAAGGCAGGGGGAGCTACCTCCAGCTAGCCCCTTACACCAGGATCAAATCCAGGGGGAGCCACTAGTTGTGGAAGAGCCAACTCCTCTTGAGAGTGAGCAAGCAACAAACATCATCCTTGAGGTAATCACTGAGCTTAATGCTTTAGATTTCCTTAAAGTGAATACTGTTTTATCTGATCCATTAGTTAATGTTAATCAGCAAACTCAGCTGGATAGCCAACTCCCAGATGTTGTCATGGAAGACACATCTGTTGAAGTTCAAATTGTATCTGATCCAGTGGTAGATGAGCAAAGAATTTCTCCTGCTCATTCTTCACAAGAAATTACAATGGAAGATTTATTTCTTAATCTGGATCAAGAAGATTTTGACAAGGAAACTGCTGCTGCTGAAGGGGAGAATGCTCCAGTTGAGGGGGAGCAACTACAAATTCATGAAGAACCTGCAAGGCAAGAGACTGAGAAGGGACCAGAAGTGCAGAAGGCCCTAAGGAGAGGGTAGAAATTGCTAGCTCCTCAGCTTCTGAAGATGAGGAAGCTGCAAGGGCAAAGAAAAAGAAATTTCAAGTATTCAAGAGAAGGAGTCAGAATTATAAGAAGGCCTTACAAACTATTGCACCACAACCTATATCACAGCCAGCACCTACTGTTGATTATAGTGCTCTAATGGTTGCAATGCAAATTAAGCTTGATGAGCACAGGCAGGACCATTGAGAAGTATGTGGATGAAGGGCACAAATCTCTTCAGTTTGATCTGGCACAGGATATTAAGTCCATAAGATTTGAGATGAATCTTCATAAGAAGGAGATGACAGACTGCTTCCACAAGGGAGGGAATGCAGTGGTGTACTTGGCTACTCATCAAGAAAAGATCAAAGCTCAATTAGATGACATTGCACAGAAGCAAGGATATGTTCTTGAGAACCAAATCAGAATGAATGATAACTTAACTGCTTCCCATAATGCAATTGTCACAGAGATGAAGAACATAGCTGCTGGCCTGCCTACTTCTACTGCTGCTGCTAAAGCAGATTTTGACAAAGCATTTCCAAGAGGAAATAACTGATGTTAAGACTGCCATACTAGACTCTCAGAAGATCATAACTGACAAACTCCAAAGGTTGAAACCTTTCTTTAAAGATGGAGTCAACTATTTGGATGCCCAAATAAGATTTCAAAAGGATGATTTGAGGGATCACATAGTTAGAGAAGTCATAAAGGGGGAGAGGGTGTTAGTCAAAGCCAGCTCTGATCATGCTAAATGGATTTCTAATTCTATCAGAGCTACTCTTGGATATCCTCCTCTTTGTGATGATGATAATGTGGCAGAATCTGGGATTACTTCTGCATATCTAGGAGGGGAGCAACCTGAAGTGGCTCAAGTCATCTACCCTCCTCCAGATTTTGAGATGGTACATACTGATATTTAGACCATGTATAGTCCACCTGATGGTACTCAGAAGGTTATCCTAGAGAAAGTTGTTCAGCCAGTCTCTGAAGCTATGCAAGAAGCTATGCAAAAAGAAGAGGAAACTAGATTGTCTAAGAAGAGGTTCAGGGAACAAGCTGAACAAAGACCAGACTTTGAGCAGTGGAGCCCTACTTCAAGAAATATTATCTTAACTGCATGGAAAGCTGCAAAAGATAATATACAAGACAGAAATAAATGGTTTTCTGAACTTGAATGGAGAAAACATGAGACAAGGCAAGAAGCAATAGTCCAATATAGAAGGAAGGCCAAGTTGGGAAAGCTACCTCCTACTGCCCAGGAGCCTAGCAAGTACTTTCCCAAGCCTTATCATTATTTTGAAAAGCAAAAGATTAAAGCAGAAGAGCTAAAGAAAAAGGATCTGAAAGGCAAGAAGCCAGCTGATACTGAAGTTACTGAAACTCCTGTTCAAGCCAAGATTTAGTCTGGAAAAGGGATTGTGATTAAGGAGGCTGAACAAAAATAGCATAGAAATTTTCTTAAGTTTACTATGTAATCTTTTGATGTTAACACTATGTAAAACTTTTGTATTCTGAATATTACAAAGTTGTGAGAACAATATGATGTGTTTTAAATCTATTTCATAATTGTTCTGAGATGTTATCTGTATATGCATGTTTGTTTAATACATGTGATGTTCTTTCCTGATTATATAATCCTGTTTTACATCATACTTGATTTTATTCTGTATGGTGTATATCATTGACTAAGGGTTATGACTTCTCTAAATAGGGGGAGATTGTTGTGGTACATTGGTTTAAATGTACCTGATTTGAAGAAGCATCACCCAACTCAATGATATACATCAAAATGTATTTGATGTGTTTTGAGTTTACTTGTGCAGGTTAAGTATTTAGAGGAAAGAAGGAAAAGTTTCTAAGTCCATGTGTCGACACCCAGAGGGAAAGTGTCGACACTTAAGAGGACTTGTGTCGACACCCAGGCAAGCAGTGTCGACACTTGGAGTCATTGTGTCGACACCAGGGATGCAGAGTCGACACCAGACAGAAAGTGTCGACACAAGGAGCTGTGTCGACACTCAATGAAGGAAAGTGCAGTGAAGCAGTGTCGACACTTAGCAGTTGTGTCGACACCCAGTGAAACTGTGTCTACATCAGAAAGTGTCGACACTTGGAGGCTGTGTCGACACTCAGCAAAAGTCAGCAGAGACTAAGTATAAGTGTCGACACCCAGAGCAATATGTCGACACTCAGCAGAAGACTCAACACTTGAAGAAAGTGTCGACACCCAGAATAATGTGTCGACACACTGTAGAAGAGTCAACACTTAAAGAAAGTGTCGACACAAGAAAGAATGTGTCGACACTTAGCTGAAGACTCAATACTTGAAGAAAGTGTCGACACAAGGAGCTGTGTCGACACTTAGCAAAGTTCAGCAAAATATTCTAAGTACAAGTGTCGACACAAAGGATATGTGTCGACACTCATCAAAAGTCTCAACAGTAGAAGAATGTGTCGACACAAGGAGCTGTGTCGACACTCAACAAGTATCAACACTGAAGACATGTGTCGACACCAAGAAGAAGTGTCGACACTTAACAGATTCAACACATGAAGATGTGTCGACACAAAGGAGATGTGTCGACACTTACAAGAAGTCAACAAAGTGCTGAAGAATAAAGTGTTGTGTCGACACTTAATATCAGTGTAGACACATGAAGAAGAAGCTGTGTCGAGAAATCAATTCTACAACACAAGAAGTTGTGTCGACACCTTGTAGGCTAGTGTCGACACTTAGACAACTTGTGTCGACACTTGGTCTATAAGTGTCGACACTTAAATACAGACAGTCTCGACACTTGAAGACAGTTACAGAATTTTCAAGAACTGACTGGATGACTTGACAGCTACCATTCCAGCCGGTATTCTGCACCTGTCAGAGTTGGCAGAAATCAGTTATGTACCGGTCCAGCCGGTTACCATGAAGAAGGCCTATAAATAGGCTTATACTGTCTACAGAAGAAGTGGTTTAGATTAACACATCAAGTAATAAAAAGAAGATCTAGCTATTCCTTGAAGAATCTAGTGAAGATCTAAGAAGTTGGAGAGAGAGAGCTCCATCCAAGAAGTCAGCTATTGGAACCAGGCTGAAAAGAAGGGTTCAGATTTATTCTGAATCTTAAGTAGCAGAGATCAAGGATCAACTGCAGAGGAGATCAATCTTATTGAGTTTTACATTCAAGAAACTTTGAAGAAAGCCAAGTCAGTTTGATCTCAGCTGAGTTCTTCCAAGAACTCATCAAGAAACTCACAACTCTTCTCTCTTTTCTCTGAGTTGTTGAGTAAACATTTTGTATTCAAATTATCTTGTAGGATCCTTAGGGATCTGAGTTTTGTAAGCCTGTAATTATAAAGGCTGAGTGTAGGGCCTGAGTGCCTGAGTGTAGGAGAGTTGTATCTCTGTGTAGGCCTTGGTGGCGGAGTGTAGGCCTTAGGTGGCTGAGTGTAGGCTTTGTGAAGAAGCTGAGTTGTAGGGCCTTGGGCCTGAGTTGTAGGAACCTGTGTTGTGGGTTCTGAGTGTAAGATCTGAGGATCTGAGATAGTGGAGGAGTTTGGCCGAATCTAGTACACTGCTAGATAGGCGAAGGGGGAAAGTGGATGTACCCAAACCTTGGGGAACCACTATAAAACTGTGTGTCTACTATGTGCTGTGGATTTCTGTGATTGCTGAATGTGTGCTGTGATAAAATAACTAGAATTCTGTGATATTATCTGATTGCTGCCTAAAAAGTTAAAAAGATTCAAGACACCTATTCACCCCCCCCCCCCCTCTAGGTGTTTAGGTACAATATCTTTCACGTTACGGGAAAGCTGTTACATCGCCGAAAGATGTTTTGTCTCTTTCTGATGGAGTTGGTCTCACCAATCCTTGGTGGGCCCACATAATATGGTGTTGTTGATTCAAATCAACGCATATAAAAGTGGAAACTAAAAAGGGATTAGGGTTAACGAATACTCGGGGATCAAATGCAGAAAATAGAAAAAGAGAAAAAGAAAGAGGCAGCTGGACATCTTCTTCCCCGTTAAGCTTGAAAGCTAAAGTCCAGCCAAGATAGCCTAAGGGCAGAAAAAGATAGATGAAGCACTTCAAAGTTCAGCAAGTTCGTTCTCTTCAGAATAGTGTAGCTGATTCGTCTCTTCAGCAAGTTGATATCTGCGTACCTGTACAATAGTAAAGTGTTAGTTGAAGAAGAAGGCTAATTCCTTTTACAGCAGGTTGTCTGGACTGATATCTACTCAGTCCAGCAAGGTTGACTCAGAGATACTTCTCTGAGTCAGATGTTCTATTTTCTTCAACAATCTATTTTATTTCCTGTAGGATTCATATTTTCTGAATCTGAGTGTAGGGCACTTTGTGCCTGAGGTAGGTGACAAAATTGTCACTGAGGTAGGTGCCATGTTGGGGCACTGAGGTAGGATACAAGTTAGGATCTGAGCTGTAGGGCTTGAGTGCCTGAGATAGGAGAGTGCTGCTGTCTAAGGTAGGATCCAAGTGTGGATCTGAGGTCGGGCTATCCTCCCAGCCTGAGTGTAGGGCCTTGTGCCTGAGGTAGGTGACCGAAGAGTCACTGAGCTGTAGGATACAAGTTTGTCACTGAGGTTATAGGCCTTGGAGGAGGATGAACTATAGGTACCTGAAAGGGTACTGAGTTGTAGGAGTGCTGCAGCACTCTGAGAGTAGTGATGTGTGCCTGAAGCTGTTGAGCTGAAGAGCCTAGTGTAGGCCTTTGAAATGAGGCTGAGGTAGGTAATCAGTGGATCACTGAGCTGTAGGAGTTTTACAGAGCTCTGAGGTAAGAACCCTTATGGTTTTGAGTTGGTTTCTGAGAAGAATATTTGTGTAAGGCTGAGGGCCTGGGGTGTATGCTCTAAGGAGCATAAGTGGAGGAGTTTGTGTCGAGTCTAACAAATAAGTTGGATAGGTGGAGAGGGAACGTGGATGTACCAAATTGGGGAATGATGAGTCCACATTTTACACTGATTGTTGGACTCATCTGGGCTAGTTTTATCGTCTTAGCACTACACTTGAGAGCCTTTATTGCTTATTTGTGCTTATGTACCTATTTCATGATTAAGTGCACTTTAGGCCCGCTTTTGTGTGCTTTCTGTGTTTCTATTTGATTGTTATTCTTTAGCCCTATCTCGGGGATGTGGTTTGCACGTTCTGGTGGCCTATCTGCCCCTTCTGCTGGTACAGTGGTCTTGTGCGTGCTCCGGAACTGCTCGGGAGACTCCGACGATGCAGGAATACTGCGCACTACCACTGGACTTACTGCGCACGACCACTGGTCGTGCGCCCCTGATCGTGCGCATTACACCCCCTTTTTCATAATCCTGTCTTGGTAATCGCACGAGCACTGGACCGTAGTGCGCACGACCACTGGTCGTGCGCCACTGCTCGTGCGCATATATGCTGATGCTTCTTGTCCAGGTTGCAGGTTTATTTGGAAAAGCCGCACGATCATCGACCTACAGTGCGCACGACCACTGGTCGTGCGCCACTAATCATGCGCACTGCTTCTGCTGCCTCCGTATTTAAGGCCCTGCTCCGCAGTTTAGGTGAACGCCTGTCATTTTCTGCGATCGGAGAGTGCGCGGGAATCGCCATTTCACTTCTCCAGCTGCTCCATCACCTCCACCTTCATCGGGAAGCCATTTCCAACTACTCCGAAGCTTTTCAACTCTCCGGCGAAGCCCTCGGCCATTGATGACTTCAACTCCAAGCTTTCCTGCGGAGTTGGTGAAGTAGATAACCTAGAGAATGGACTTAAAGGCCTTCGAGGTGACAGCTCGTTGGTACCGGAAGCCTCCTTGGACTGAGCCCGGAAGCGGACTGACAACTCGCTACTCCGGCCACGACCCGCAGTGGATCTTCATTCTCTTTTGGTTTACTCCTCTTCCCCTTCCTCTGTGTTATGAATGTTTTGAGCAGTGTAATGAATACTTCCATCCATGAACATCAAGTTTATTCTATAACTAATGGAATGTTAGTATCTTCTTATGCTTGTGAGTATTGTCTATGAATGTGCCTCTCTCACCCACATCCACTTCATTCCCGTGTCTTGTCCAATTGCAATCCACACAAGAACACTGTAATCCATTAGCTTCCCTTCCACTCGCCCAACTGAAGTTCGGCATCGCGGCCGACAAACCCACTTCACCTTGCGAAGCGGTGCCTTCGACGCGCATAGCTTTTACTAGTTCAGTAGATCAATCATCCTCAATCTCCCTAGTCTGCTATTTCCGCATAGCTTTTATTTCTAACTCTCATAACGATATTCTCTGTTCTGTTGCCGTTCTACGCTAATTGCATTCCTCAAGAGACCGATGCTCGGGGATTTATTCCCAAAACTTTATTACTTGTGCGACCGGTGCGCTTGCCGATTTACACGCATCAAGTTTTTGGCGCCGTTGCCAGGGAATGCAATTGTAGAGCGACTCCGGATGACTGAGAATTTCATTATACGAGTTGTTTTGTTGTTTTTGATCCCTTTTCTCTTGTGTTGTTATTCCGTCAGATGGAATTGTTAGTTTTATTTGCAGAATCTATGCCAAGTAGTTGTACACCTTATATTTGAAATCGCTGCAATGTGGGCCAATTTCAATATCAATTTCCGTCATTGTGGAGACATCTCTCATGCTAGCGACAGATGCCCTCAGAAGTATAGTAGCCAGAAAATTCATGAATCGACATATCGTCGACATAAGCCGGTTAGCTACCGACCTGCGGAGCCATTGCCGCACTACTTTTATTCAGCTTCAGCACCCGTTACACCGCCGAAGCCGGCTAACCAGTGCCTTTTTTGTCGAAGCTGGGATCATGCATTGAAGGATTGCGCTGCGTACCTAGCTGAGCTAGCAGTGGATGATGAGCCGGATTTTCGGATTGTCTCCACTTCAACCTTGTGCAGCATCCCTTCTGTATCGGGGTATGTGCCATTGCCATCTCTATGTTATGGAGAAAACATCCCAGGTATGTGCACCGATACATATGCTTATCCCCATTCCGACACTGCTATTTATACTCCTGAAGTGCATACTTCACCTAGCATAGAATCTTTTAGTTGTGAAGAGCTAGCGCTCAATGTCCTACCGAGCTTCGTGTCTTAACCTTCTTCTTTGCATAACATTCTTTCTTCTTCTGACAGTGCTGTTGAGATTGAATCGCAGGTGGAAATTAGCATTTCCCGCATTCTGTTAGATCCAGTCGAGGAGGACGACTCCGTAGCAGAGGTTGTGACCTCCATCCCATGTGAGGATGCCCGAGGTATGGACGAGGCAGATGCAGCTTCAGAACATTCCTGCACCAGCCTAGACAGTTGTTTGGAAGCACCCACAATTCCACCGACGGGGGATGACTCCGGGATCATCCCCAAGATCGAGGTCCGTTTATGTTATTCTTCTAGTTTATTTCTTGACCCTGCTCTCGTGTCTACTTCCATGCAGGACCACATTGTGGAATTGGTCCAATCAGTACAAGGGCATGTAATGCGACCTAGGACTTTTTGTAACCAGATGCAGATGGAGTTGGAGCCGATGAGCTTCCCAAGTTACTGTCTGCCCATACCTGACACTTCGGATAGGTATACGTATACAGCTATTGGGGCTTATGTTCTATCTCTGATCCGGTACCCGCTACCTCAGCGCGACCATGAACCTCTACCTGAGCATTTCCAGTTTCATTCACCTATCAGTTAGGAAATGCTCAAATTTTGAATAAGTCCTGTTGGGAGACAATAAACCCAACAGTTATCTAGGATAGTGTTTCTTTTGTTTAAATTTTTGTTATTTTTCGAGCAAGGAGACTACAATATTTTTGTGGGCGCCCATCTGGGAGCTGAATGTTTTTTCTATATCTTATTTGAACTGCTAATACAGGTATTTGGTCCACCTTAAGGACGGTAAACAAAAGGGCTTTCGGGAGACAACCCAAGTTGGACCGTTTGGTCCTATGCTGTGTTTTGATTTCTTTTTATATATTCATATATTCCTGTTTCCATAATTTGTTTGGCTGGCATCCTTTAATCGCAGGTGCAGGAATATTTGAGGCGCGGCAACTTGGCCGCACTTGGACATCTCATTGCACGACTGGTATGCTCAATTTTGAGCATAGGTACTTCCTACCCTAGCTGTTTATCAAATATGACTGCTGATTTTTACTAGTTGTTGACTTTAAGTCTGGGGGGGAAGTATGCATGTGGTCACTACACCACACTTTCTGTTGCATTCCAGTTTCTTGTTTACTTATTTCTTGCTTTATGTTGCACACACTGAATCACCCACACGAGTGCGCTCTTACCCACGCGCACAACCCTAGTCAAATTTATTGCTTTTGTGTAAACTTTAAAATAGTGGTACTGGCTTAGTATTTCAGGATTGAGTAGTTTGAAACTCATGCAGTGCTCCTAATCGAATACTCATGGTTTGCGTAGAGTTAGGATAGAATTAATTTTTCTTTATGCTCGTAGATTTAATTTTTTCTGCACACATAAATATTGTTTGTACTGCTCAAAATCTAAATCTGGGATAATCGAGCGATAGTGTAGGAATGTGTGTAGCCGCCATTAGACTCGTATTGCTCAAGTCGGGGGGAAGGATCATCTTTCTCGGTGGCTAAGAACTTGTCCTATGCTACTCTCGAAGCAGTGGTGCACGGTTAGTTAAGCGTTAGCATGACGTAGGCCTTCATTTTGGCTAGTTTGAGCCTTGTTTAGCCATTCCTACCTGTTAACCATTGCATGCGAAATTTGTGCCTACCCTTCCTTTGATCTAGCTCCACTCACTTTCACCAAGGCCTGAAGCTAAACCCACCTTCGCAATCAAATGCTTGAGCTGATTTGTATTTACTGTTTTGCCGAGGTTGTGATAAGTGGACATTGTTTTTGGGGGTGCTGAATTTATTCCCGTTTTGATTGCTCCGTTTGGGGATTGCTAGCGCCGAAAAGAAAACAACAAATTATGAAAATAAAAAGCTGATTCGCGCAAAAGAAAAAAAAATATATGAAAGAATTGCTTTGAGATTTCGATCCCCATCCTCTTTATTGAATTTGGTCGGGTTCAGTCGTGTTCACACCCGGATTTCAAGCTAAGTCTGGGGGCGTGTGCCCCATTCATTTCTAAGTGGCTGTTTTGGTTTGGGTTGTTTTCGCTTGATTTGGTTGCATAGAGCCTTCATGTTTATCTTTGACTACCAAGTCGTCGCCTAAGCCCCATTTCCTCCAACAAGTCCTACTGATTCACGCTTGAGTCTAACCCGCGACGTGGAGAGAGTGTGAACGTGCAAGCGTATGGTCCCCGACATTGGTGGATTCCTTTGGAGGTGATCCTGAGTCCCGAACTTTGGAAATGCTCACCTTAGTGGCCTGCCTACTTTCTTCCTGCACATGATCGCAAGATTCTCCAGAATTCTAATTTTGAGCAATTACAATATTGATTTACGTCTGTCGAATTGTTTAAACTACGTTGTATAATTAAAAAGTTTTTATATTATATCTTCTATACCCATGATATATTTGATTTCTCGTCTTACTTCTTTTTGAAATTTCTGAGCCAGTTAGCTATCTTCGAGTCCACTGAGTAATGATTTGCTCGGGACGTGCAAATGGTTAAGTCTGGGGGTGTGATGAGTCCACATTTTACACTGATTTTTGGACTCATCTAGGCTAGTTTTATCATCTTAACACTACACTTGAGAGCCTTTATTGCTTATTTGTGCTTACGTACCTATTTCACGATTAAGTGCACTGTAGGCCCGCTTCTGTGTGCTTTCTGTGTTTCTATTTGGTTGTTATTCTTTAGCCCTATCTCGGGGATGTGGTGTGTATGTTCTGGTGGCCTATCTGCCCCTTGTGCTGGTACAGTGGTCGTGTGCGTGCTCCGGAACTACTCGGGAGACTCCGACGATGCAGGAATACTGTGCACGACCACTGGACTTACTGCGCACGACCATTGGTCGTGCGCCCCTGATCGTGCGCATTACACCCCCTTTTTCATAATCCTGTCTCGGTAATCGCACGAGCACTGGCCGTAGTGCGCACGACCACTAGTCGTGCGCCACTGCTCGTGCGCATATATGCTGATGCTTCTTGTCCAGGTTGCAGGTTTATTTGGAAAAGCCGCACGATCATCGACCTACAGTGCGCACAACCACTGGTCGTGCGCACTGCTTTTGCTGCCTTCGTATTTAACGCCCTGCTCCGCGTTTTAGGTGAACGCCTGTCATTTGCTGTGATCGGAGAGTGCGCGGGAATCACCATTTCACTTCTCCAGCTGCTCCATCACCTCCACCTTCGTCGGGAAGCCATTTACAACTACTCCGAAGCTTTTCAACTCTCCGGCGAAGCCCTCGGCCATTGATGACTTCAACTCCAAGCTTTCCTGCGGAGTTGGTGAAGTAGATAACCTAGAGAATGGACTTAAAGGCCTTCGAGGTGACAGCTCGTTGGTACCGGAAGCCTCCTTGGACTGAGCCCGGAAGCGGACTGACAACTCGCTACTCCGGCCACGACCCGCGGTGGATCTTCATTCTCTTTTGGTTTACTCCTCTTCCCCTTCCTCTGTGTTATGAATGTTTTGAGCAGTGTAATGAATACTTCCATCCATGAACATCAAGTTTATTCTATAACTAATGGAATGTTAATATCTTCTTATGCTTGTGAGTATTGTCTGTGAATGTGCCTCGCTCACCCACATTCACTTCATTCCCGTGTCTTGCCCGATTGCAATCCACATAAGAACACTGCAATCCATTAGCTTCCCTTCCACTCTCCCAACTGAAGTTCGGCATCGCGGCCGATAAACCCACTTCACCTTGCGAAGCGGTGCCTTCGACCCGCATAGCTTTTACTAGTTCAGTAGATCAAACATCCTCAATCTCCCTAGTCCGCTATTTCCGCATAGCTTTCATTTCTAACTCTCATAACGATATTCTCTGTTCTTTTGCCGTTCTACGCTAATTGCATTCCTCAAGAGATCGACAATCGGGGATTTATTCCCAAAACTTTATTACTTGTGCGACCGGTGTGCTTGCTAATTTACACGCATCAGGGAACCACTATAAATTCTTGTGTCTGCTGTGTGTGCTTGTTTTTCTTTGTGATTGCAGATTTAAGGACGATCTAGATATAACAACTTGAAAACAACAAAACATTTATTGAAAGCTCAAAGACCTATTCACCCCCCCCCCTCTATGTGATTAGTTAACCTAAAGTTAAATAACTTTCAAGTTGTATCAGAGGGAGGTTACTTAAAAAGGATTTAACAATCTGAGTATACCTCCAAGGTTAGCTATAAGATAAAGAATGGGGTCTGGTGTAAACTACAAGGAATTGTGAGCCATGAAGTTGACAATCTGCAGAAATGAAGGGTTTGAGCTCTAGAAGGAAACAGGCTATTCATGGAAGCTGCTGACCTTAGGATCTACATCACAGTCCAAGACGGACCCTTCATCCCCATGAAAATTTCAATTCTAGATGCCAACATCCAGACTCCTAAATCATATGATGAAATGAATAAGGATGAGGTCATCCTTGCCTCCATGGATAAGAGAGCTCAAAATATTATTTCCAGTGCAGTAGATGATTCTACTTTCCAGAATCTGATGCACTGCAAGACCTCCAAGGAGACGTGGGATACCCTAGTGGTGTTCATGGAGGGCTCGGAAGAGGTGAGGGATGATAGAAAATCCATGCCCAACCAGGAGGATGAGGCCTTCAGACAAGGAAATTCTGAGGGCATTGCTGAAAGTTTTAAGAGATTCTTCTGAACTGTCAATGAACTGAGAACATATGGAAGGGTCTTCAGCACCTATGAGCTGAATGACAAATTTCTCAGTTCCCTCATAAAGGATTTGGACACAAAGATCCGTGCCATCGGGGAGATGGGCAAGCTAGCAGACACACCACCTCCAACCTTGTTTGGAAAGCTACTATCCTATGAGATGCAGCTTGCTGCAAGGATTGAAGAAGAAGAGAAGAGCAGCAAGTCACAGAGCAAGGAGAAATCTGTGGCTTTCAAAGCTGATGCTTCAACCAGGAGCAGAAGGAAGATCTCTCCAGTAAGGAGAACTGCTGTGTCAGAATCTGAGAGCTCTAGGTCCAGCTCATCTGACAGCCATATATCTGATGAGGACCATGCTGCCTTCTCCAGGCAGTTTCAGAAATTCATGAAGGGGAATTGGAAGAACAGAAGACCATCTTCCTCCTCTCAGCATAGAAGGAAATCCTATAAGGAGGACAAGTATGCTCCTAACTCCAATAAACATTCTTCCTTCAACATTATTTATTTTTGCTACAGCAAACCAGGGCATGTAATTGCTGACTGCCCAATGAAGATAAAATAAGAAAGAGTGAAGAAGCAACACGAGGGAAAGAAGAAGGAGGAGTCCCTTGTGGCCGAGAAGGAGAATACCTTGTCTGACTCTTTCTCTGAGTCAGACAGTGAAGAAGACGAAGCCTACGTTGGGCATATTGTTGTTGCTGAAGAGGAACATGAAGATTTACCTATTTCTAGAATAGGGATTAGGGCCCATCTATCACACTCAGATAATGACTTAGAGGTGGATGAATATGAATAAGGAAATGCTCAGTTGCATAGACTAATGATAATGACAGATGAAGAAAGCAGCCCGGATCAGCCTGGTTAGACTCAGTTACATGCTAAACCACACTATTTTATTTCTAGTCATGAGGCTGGTTAAGACTTTAAACCTCAATCATTAAGAGATGAAGGGGATTCAGACTCTGAGGATGATGTCAACTCCATAATAGCCAAGTATGGAGAACTTCTTGAGGCATTCAAGAAATACAAGCTAATTGCCAAGAGACAGGCAAAAGAGCTTCTTAGTCATAAAAGCAAGTGTGAAGACCAAGAAAAAGTCCTCACTGACATGACTGCACATGCAGACCAGCTCAAGGAGATCATTGACAGTGAGTCTGTGATAAGACTCTCAAATGAGAAACTTATCCAAAAACTTGAAAAAGAACTCCATAATGAGAAATTGTTGGTGACAAAATTTTCTAAGCCAAGCACTATGTTGTCCTTAATTGATACCCACCTTACCCAAGCTGGTAAGAAATGGTTGGGATTTAAGGGATCTGTTATACCTTCCAATCCAAGAGGAAATGGAAAAGGGTAGGAACCAGTTGTGCCTCTAGCCTCACTCCCTCTAATTCCTTTCCAGAAAGTGTTGTTGCTTTCTAACAGGTATGACCATGAAAGCTATTATGGTCACTGGGAGAATGGCAGATCCCCTGGTATGGACCAATATGGCCCCAGCCATGGTGGAAGGTACAGCCATGTGAAAGCCTTTAAGGCTGCCCATGAGGAAATCCAAATGGCCCGTCCTGGACCATTTGTTTTTGGTGCCCCAGCCCCAAAACTCAAAGATATTGCTGCTGCTAAAAATCTAAATCATCAAGCAAAAGTTGTGAATCAAGGTGAGTCATCTGGCAGGGCTGGAATGGAAATCTCAGATGCTATCAGATGCATGTTAGCTGAAAGATACATGCAGCTGCTGGTTCTCAGAGAAGACCAACACAGCAAGCTGAAAGACTGTCCTTCAGTCAAATTTCTGTTGAAAGAAGGCAGAAGTATAGAGCAGCACATCTCCCCACTGTTTAGGAAGCAGTACAGCCAAATGCTAGTGCCAAACAGAAAATGAGATATAATATCTATGAGAGCTGGTGTTGTGGTAATGTGGGCCACTATGCTTTAGATTGTTGGCGTAATCCTTTTGTGTCCAGAAGTTGCCTGGTTGTCAGGAATTCTGTAGGAAGGCATGGTTATTTCAAGAGTAATGTGAACCGAGGACCCAAAGGAAATTGTGGTCCTAAGGTAAGGTGACTTGCATTCTTTTCAGGTTAGTTCAAGTACCAAATCCCCTAAATGGTACTTAGACAGTGGATGTTCCAGGCACATGACTGGAATAAGGAAGCTATTGAAGGATTACACTCCAGTAAAGAATGGACCGAAGGTCATTTTTGGAGGCTCAGACAAGGGGATAATCAGAGGCTATGGAAACATCTCAAATGACATAATCACCATCATAAAGGTGACTAATGTGGAGGGGTCGCAACACAACCTCATAAGCATAAGACAACTATGTGATCTTGGTTATGACATTTTCTTCCACAAGGATAAGTGCCACATCAACAGGTTAAGTGACAAAAGTTTCATCTTAACAGGCACTATGAGTGGGAATGATTATTCCTTAAATTTTTGTTGCTTAGAAAATAGTTTCCCTATATTGATGGAGATGTCGTCCCCCAACTTGCTAATGATGAGATTGATGGAGACGTCGTCCCCCAATTGCTAATGATGAAGGCATTCTAGCTTTTCCCCCTCATAAATATTTCCTTATGGTTTCTTTATTATTGTCTACGCTAGAAGTTAAGGTGATCGGCCTAGAATTATTGTCTACGCTAGAATTTTGTAGCCTACGACCATTACGTCTTATTATATTCGTGACGGCTATTTATTCAACCATTCGAAGTTATGTATTCCACATTCCTCCCTATGTCACTTCATTGTTTGGGAGTTGCATAGTGGTGGGTTAGGTGGACATTTTTGTGTGACAAAACGATCACATTAGTATAAGACAAGTTTAATTGGCCCGACACTCTTAAGGCAATGATCGTTAGGGGTTGTGTGTTTACAAGATCGTGGGTAGTTGTCGAGCGTGCCAATTGGCCAAGGGTAACAAAACCAATGCGTGACTTTATACCCCTCTTTTGATTCCATCCATTCCTGGGAAGACGTTAGTATGGATTTTATTCTAGGCCTACCTGTCACGTTTAGACCTCATGACTCTATCTTAGTCGTCGTAGATCATTTCTCCTAAATGTTCTACTTTATCGCGTGTAATAAAATCAACGATGCGTCGCACGTTGCCGAATTATATTTTAAGGAATTAGTTGGCCATCGAGGAATTCCAAAATCTATAGTTACCGATAGAGATGTGAAGTTTACTAGTTATTTTTGGAAGACCTTGTGGAGGATTATGGGCACCAAACTTCTGTTCTCTTCAGCCTACCATCCACAGACGGATGGGCAAACGGAAGTGGTAAACAGAAGTTTAGGTAGTTTACTACGATGCCTTGTCGGAGACCACAAGGGTACATGGGACATTCTCCTTCCTCATGCCCAGTTAGCGTATAATAATTCCAAAAATAGGTCCACTGGCTTGTCTCCGAATGAGATCATGCACGGATATAAAACACCGGTGCCACTCGACTTGATTCCTTTACCGCCATCTTTTAAATCAAGTCAATTTGCACTAGATTTTGCCTCTCATATTAATAATCTGCATAAGAACATAAAGGAAACGCTAACCACACAATACGCGTCTTATCAAGTTCATGCTAATGTACATAAGAGAGCATCTCACTTAAAAGTTGGCGATCTAGTCATGGTGTGTCTCATCCCTAAACGGTTTCCTACAGGCACCATAAAAAAGTTAGAGGATTGGCGAGCGGGACCTTTTCGGATTTTAAAGAAATTAGGAGCCCATGCATTTCTCATGGAGTTACCAACTGATTGTGGTATTTCCCCTATTTTTAATGTTTCAGATTTAACGCCATATGTTGCTCTTCCGCAAGAACTATCTTCCTGTCTATTTAGATCCACTACAGGTTCTAATGGGTTTGGGGTTGAGAGTGTTACTGGATTGCTCCCTCCATCGGTCTCCAATGGAGGTACGTTGAATGTTGAAGAAAATGATTTTCCTCCCTTGTTGTCTAACGCTTTTCCCAGGTTTCCCCGGACACACTTTTTTCTAGACAGGATTCTACAGGACGAAGTGGTTCCCTCTCCAGATGGTAATGTGCACTGCTACTTGATTCGATGGCGTGGTCATACTGCCTCCATGACTCTTGGCTCCCGGAGTCGGAGGTGGCTCTATTGGATAACGCTCTTATTCGATGGTACCTTCAAGATAACTCCTCGGTGATGAGTCCTTTCGAGCGGCAGAGGATTGATGGAGACGTCGTCCCCCAACTTGCTAATGATGAGATTGATGGAGACGTCATCCCGCAACTTGCTAATGATGATGGCATGCTAGCGGAAGATCCTCCTTCGTCGCCTTCGAAAGACTTGCGTCGTCACGGTGATCGTGTGGAGAGACGCTACAGCCTCCGCCCTGCCGCAAGACCGCTTCATAATAATTAGTTGATTACCATCAATTTTATTTGGATGAATTTATTTTGTTATTTGCTTAAGCTTGCTTAATTATTTCCTTATGGTTTAAACTTTAGAGTGCATGCTTATTTAAATGGGTTACATGTTGCCTAGCCATTGTTGTAAGCCTATATAAGGCCTAGGATATTTCATTATGAAGGTAATTTGGAATGAGATATTGAAACCGTAAAAGCTTTCCCCCCTTGACTCCTCCTCCTCTCTCTTTCTCTAGGGCTCGTCCGACCAAGCCCCTCCTCCTTCATCAAGCCGCCAACATCTCCCCATCTCCCCCTTCACCATTTGGCCACCAACCCTCCACCACTCCAAGCTGCCTCCAAACACAAGCCCCTCTCTCAGCCACCACCTCCTCCCAACCCTAGCCGCCACCAACTCCCCTTCCCCAACATTTTCCCCCTCATAAATAATAACCCACGTCCCTTCTTCCACCTCCAACCACAAAGCTGACCCACCTCCCCTCCCATTTCAAGTCTAAATCCGACCACCACGAGCATGTCGCGATGACGGTGGAAGAACTTTTCTCCATCCGGCGTAACTCCGACAGAGCCGCGGACAAGCATTCCAAGTGAGATAGTCAGAATCATCCATTCCGACTTGGGTGACGAAACTTCTACTCCCATGTGTTTCCCTCTTTGATATTTTTGTGGCGGCCAATTGTTGCGTTGTATTTCGAAGCTTGAAAATAAATCGTGGTTTATTTCAATTGAATTGTGTTCATCTTAATTGATTTATTTTTCAAAAGGTTTGGCGAACCTCGTAGCTTTTGTTGGGAGAGATCTACCGTTTTTTGGATCCTAATTTTGGTAGATCTCTTTTGGTACAACCCGCTCGGTCGGATCAAATATTGATCCTTTTAGCCGGAACAGATATTGGACTATAGCCTATATTCGGTCCCAAACGGTTTGGATACCTGTGCGTTAGCACAATCATGATAAAATTGCTTGGAGTGTGCGCTGCGGGAACTTCTGTGCGAGTGTCGATTTTAAATCATCGAGAGGCGAATGTAATAATCCGTAGGTCTCCCGACGACGACGCTTAGACCTGCGTCATATATGCCTAGTTGCAGATGAGAAACTCTCATGTTGTGTCCAGTGGCACAAGAGACCGGCGCATTTGAATTATAAGACCATTGGTCAGCTCTTTAGTGATGAGCTTGTTAGGAATGGCCTCAAAATGAGATGATCCAAGGAGGGTATTTGTGCTGCTTGCCAAAATGGCAAGCAGACTAAGACCTCTTTCAAGAGCATTGGGGCGAAGGACTCTGTGAGATACTTGTATCTCCTGCATATGGACTTGTTTGGTACTATGCCTGTTCATAATCTAGGTGGTAAGGTCTACACTCTTATGGTGGTTGATGAATATTCCAGGTTTACTTCGGTGTTCTTCCTTAGAAGAAAGGATGAAACCCTTGAAATCTTCATAAATTTTGTAAGGCAAATTCAGAATGAGCTTGCATGCTCTGTGGTCAAAATGAGAAGTGACCATGGAACTGTGTTTTAGTTTGCGGCTATGACTATATTCTGTGAAGAACAAGGGATTCATCAAGAGTTCTCCTCTCCAAGAATACCCCAGCAAAATGGGTTAGCTGAGAGGAAAAATAGGACTCTCAGAGAAGCTGGGAGAACACTATTGAGTGACACTTCTCTCCCTAAATATTTCTGGGCTGAGGCAGTTAACACTGCATGTCATGTGCTCAATAGGGCTTCTATCACCAAAGGCCACAAGAAGATCCCTATGAGATCTTGAAGGGCAGAAGACCAAACATATCCTACTTCAGGATCTTTGGTTGCAAGTGTTTCATACTAGACAATAGTAAGTCAAAAGTGACTAAGTTTGCTGTCAAATCCCATGAGGGGATATTTGTTGGGTACAGTAATAACAATAGGGCATATAGACTCTATAACTTGACAAATCAAGTTGTCGAAGAGTCTGTCCATGTAGTTCTTGATGAGTCATGCATGATTGACAGTGATTTGTCAAGCTCTTTGCCTAGCTCTGTAGGAACAGAAGTCATGATAGAAAAGATCTCCATCAAAGATAAAAACCCAGCTTTGCAAGAAGATTGTGGAGAGGGATGCTCTCTAGAGGATGCACGGGGCAGTCAAGCTAGAAATGAAGACCAACCTGCTGAAGAACATGATAATCAGCAGGAAGTAGTCAGACTGCCCCCCAGCAGTCAAATATCTTAGAGATCGTCGTCTATAATAGATAATAGGTGAGGCTAGCCAAGGTGTACAGACTAAAATCAGAAGTCTTAATACAACACACTTTTTCAGCTTCCTGTCACAAGAAGAGCCCAAGAAATTTGAAGAAGTAAATCAAGACCAATTCTGGATTGGTACAATGCATGAAGAACTGAACTAGTTCAAAAGGTTCAAGGTCTGGAAGCTGGTACACAGACTAGATGGACACAATGTCATTGGAGTCAAGTGGATTTTTCAGAAATAAACTTGATGAAAATTTCACTGTAATCAAGAATAAAGCTAGACTGGTGTCCATAGGGTATAAACAGGAAGAAGGGATTGATTATGATCAAACATTTGCCCTAGTTGCAAGGTTGGAAGCAATCAGACGGTTCCTTGCTTTTACAGCCTTCTAGGGATTCAAGGTATTCCAAATGGATGTCAAGTCAGCCTTCCTGAATGGAGACTTGAAGGAAGAGGTTTATGTAGAGCAGCCTCTAGGGTTTATTGATTCTAACTCTACTACTGTAGTATATAGACTTAGGAAAGCTCTTTATGGGCTTAAGCAAGCCCCAAGAGTATGGTATTAGACATTGTCTACCTTCCTCATTGAGAACAAATTCTCAAGGGGGAAGATAGACAAGACCCTATTCCTAAGGGAATCTAAGGGCAAGATCATCCTAGTCCAGATTTATATTGATGACATAATATTTGGCTCTAATAATGACAACCTCTATAGGAAGTTTGCAAAACTTATGCAGGGGAAGTTTGAGATGAGTAGTATGGGTGAATTGAAGTTTTTCTTGGGACTCCAAGTAAAACAGACTAATGATGGTCTATCCATATCCCAATCAAAATTCATCAGGGAGATAATAAATAAATATGGTATCGAGAATGCTTCCACCATAAGAACTCCTATGAGCTTAAGTATGCCTATAGGCAAAGATGATCCAGGGAAGTCTGTTGATCAATCTCTTTATAGAGATATAGTTGGCTGCCTTCTCTACCTCACAGCAAGTAGGCCTGACATTTTGTATGCAACATATTTCTGTACTAGGTATCAGGTCTGCCATAAAGAATCTCACTATACTACTGTGAAAAGAATCTTGAGATATCTTAATGTCACCCAGATCTTGGCCTATGATATCTAAAGAATGGGGAATTTTAACTAACTGGCTATTCAGATGCAGATTTTGTAGGCTGCAAGGAGGACTTGAAGAGTACTTCAGGCTCCTATCAATTTCTAGATGGAAGGCTTATCTCTTGGATTAGTAAGAAACAGACAAGTGTTGCAATCTCAACAGCAGAGTCAGAGTATATTTCAACTGGAAGCTATTTTGCTCAGTTGCTGTGGATTCAACATAAACTTCAGGACTACAATGTTCAGATAAGTAGAACTCCACTCTTTTGTGATTCTACTAGTACAATTTCTATACCTAGGAATCATGTCTCCCATAGCAGGACTAAACATATAGAAATTAGGTATCATTTCATTAGAGAACATGTGGAAAGGGAAGACATCTCCCTTGAGTTTGTCTCCACATACAAGAAAGTGGCTGATATCTTCACTAAGCCAATAGAAAAAGCTAAGTTCAACATGATGTAGGCCCGTCCTAAAAGATCCTACACGGACGGCGTGACGACGACGCTCGCAACTCTCAACGCTCTCTAACCAGCACACTATGAAACGCAGCCGTCACAATGATGTAATTTATCTCTCGCGCTAACATACGGATAGCCGATCCGTTAAAGGAATGGAGAATGGCTATAGGCCAAAATCCTTTCCGGCTAAAGGGAATAATATTTATTCCGACGAGCTTGGAGTTGTACCAAAATAGATCCACCAAGAAATAAATCACGAATTCAGAAAATGGTAGGATATATCCCAACTAAAACAAAGAAGCGAGGATCACCACTCCTCTCGAAGGATCTTCGGAAAACCAAACAAAAATGACAAACTATTAAAAGTAGTACCGCGAAAATTCAACGATTCAAATTCCACGCAAAAGTCGCCACCACAAGAAGTATCTAAGAAAGAAATCTCGTGAGTAGATGGTTTCGTTACCCCGCTCGGAATAGTAGATCCGAGATGTTGGATCCACAAACAAGAACGATCGCTTTCCTTGGACGCGACGATAGATGCACCAAAGATGAGAAAAACTCGATCGTCTTCCCCGCCTTTCGCCGTAGAAGTCCACGATGGCCTCTTCTTCCTTGCGCTTGATTCCCCAAACCGAAGGAGGCCGAAGATTGATGGGAGGTGAAGAAACCGTGGAGGAGAAACACGATGATGGAGGTATTGAAGAGTGGGGGAAAGGGAGTAGATGAAAGAAGAGGAAAAGAAGAGAGAAGGAGGGGCGGCCAAGAGCTTTGGAGAAGAAGAACCCCTAAGGGAGGCGGCGACTAAGAGGGAGGAAGGAGAGAAATTAGGTTGGAGGAATTTAGGTTTTCAATTCATTCATAAACTAATGATAAAAACAATAGTCATGGCCTTTTATAAGGCTTACATCAAACAAAAACTATAAGCAGCCCAAAACAGTGGCTAAACGCACACCAGCATAAAAATGTCAATTATTAAAAACTCATAAACTAGCAAATTAAAATTATTAATAATAATAAGTTTATTTCAGTTGGCGAAGATTGTAGCCATGGCCGCTGCGGCACCGCAAATCCTTGGCCGGTGGATCATCATCTTCATCTTCCGTCAATATCCTGCAATCGCCATGAACACCACGTGCGCCATCGTCGTCATCGCCGCCATCGTTGTCATCGCCGTCATCTTTACCAATTAGGCCGCCATCGTCGTAATCGCCATCATGATGGCCGTCTCCATCAATCCACCACGTGTGCCATCATCGTCATCGTCGCCATCGTCGTCATCGCCGTCATCTTTACCAATTAGGCCGTCATCGCCGTCATCGCCGTCATCTTTACCAATTAGGCCGCCATCATCGTAATCGCCATCATAATGGTCGTCGCCATCAATCCTCCCCCACTCAAAAGGACTCATCACCGATGAGTGGGCGGGAAAGTAACGGCGCAAGAGATCCGCACCTAGAAGATCCACCTGTGCAGCTGAGAGCCAAGAATCGTCCGAAGCAGGACGACCACACCATTTGATCAAAAACCTGTGAATGTCACAGTCTGGGGTGGGAAACACCGCGTCCTGTAAGATCCTGTCAGGCCAGAAATCGGTCCGGGGGAACCTTGGAAAAGCGTTAGGCGAAGAAGAAAAACCAGTTACATCATCAGTAGGTAACATACCTCCCGGAGAATCCGAAGGAGGAAGCGATCCAGAAACAATCTCACCCCCCACCCCATTAGATGATATAGTGGAAATATTAAACGGAGAGACAGAAAGTTCAGGTGGTGGAGCGACATAAAGCGTTAAATCTGAAATGTTAAAAACAGGAGAGATTCCCCAATCAGCGGGTAACTTTAATAAATATGCATTTTCGCCTATCTTCTTTAAAACCCGCAAAGGACCGGCTCTCTTATTCGCTAATTTCTTTATGGTGCCCGAAGGAAGCCGTTCAGGGATAAGTCGAACCATTACCAAATCACCAATATTCAAGTGGACTGCTCGCCTATGTACGTTAGCATTCGATTGATAAGTATCATATTGTGTAGCTAACGTCTTACTAATGTGCTCATGGAGAGCGTGAACGTGTGAGGCGAAGTCCTGTGCAAATTGACTAGATTTAAAGGATGGAGGTAACGGAATCAAGTCAAGAGGCACGGGCGCCTTATATCCATGCACTATCTCATTCGGAGATAAACCGGTGGACCTATTCTTAGAATTATTATATGCTAATTGAGCATGTGGAAGAACAAGGTCCCACATACCTCCATGAGGGGTGAACCCATGTGCAACATGACTTGAGTTAACAGTAGAAAATAATGGCACTAAGTCTGGTGGCACGGGTGCTCTACATTCATTAACGATTTCCGTGGAGTCCAACGTCGTAGTTTTTAATTTAGATTTAAATTTTGATTTAAAAATTTCACAAATAAATGCCTGCGGAAAACACTCATCTCCAACTATATAGTTGGATGCTCTCGGAGTTGAAAGGTAGTGCGGGAGACACAACTCCACATACCCAACTACGTTCACTAATGTGTGCATGCACAGATCATCAAAAGGTGGACGGAAGCGACCGGGCTTGGAAAATAATTGTGTTTGGGGGACATCACATCAAAACGTAACATCGCCATGGAATCACTAGCGGTCCAAAACAAAGCCTTACCCAACGGCAAACGGTCAGATGAACGGTCCATCCTAGGAACAGCATAGTCAGATCTATGAACAGTAGTGGAAAGACCGAACGCGACAACTAACAAATCGCTCACACACACCCGTCTGGGTAAGTCTAATTGGGAAGCTGGATAAATAAACATCTCTAGATATCTCGGGCTAGAAATGACAAGCTCGTTCCCTAACAAGTCATCTAATCGAATCAAGTGAACCGGAGGAGGAGTCGACATGGGCGATTCTAGAGGAGGAACTAAATCATACTCACCGTCAAAACATGGTTTAACGTCCAAGAAAAATCCTCCGGGTGCAAGCCATCAAAATCAAAGGAAAAATCAAACAGTAGATTCGTCCTTACCGAAAACTCAGCTGGATCGTCATCATCTAACTCACTATCAGATAAACATTCATCATGGGGTGACTCTACCAACTCAGCTGACATGTCTTCCAACCCACTAGATAATTCATCCAAATCAGAATAAGTATTGGTCTCAAAAGTAGGCAAAATCATACTCGATAAAATTTCGAATCCATTTCGGACTTCTGGCGAAGGATCTAACATCAAAGAAATGTCTATCGGGTCCTTAGTGCTACCATCATCCACAAATAGCCTTCCCACACAGGGTAAATCTTCCAGAACGTCACAACCTTCGCTAACCAAATCTTCCCACGAAGTAGGTACATTGTCTAAATCATGATGGAGGGTTGGGCAAATCGAATCCCGGGGAGAATCTAAATTAGTATGACCCTCAAGCAACGATGATAATATCAATAAACTATCTCCCGGATGTGCACCACTAAGATTATCCCAAGATAAACATCGATCGCAAGGTGACTCTTCCAACACCGTTGAAACATCTACCAATCCTGGATCAATCATTATAATATTGTGATCCTCACTCGCACTTATCTGACTGGATTGATCTAACGGGGAAGCTAAATAAATGGGCACCTCAATATGTTCCGGGATAGAAGGAACTAGCTCATGTTCTAGCAGGTCATCACCTACAGGTAAGCTCTCAACATAGGGTGACTCAGCCGGAATGTCTTCTGACTCAAGGTCATCAGAAGACACCATAACTATCAAGGGAGACGCCTCAGAAACATCGCCGAAAGGAAAAGGAGACGATTCCTCAGAGGAGAAATCCTCATCCAGGTCACTAGGGTAACCAATCTCCTCATCGTCACTCAAATTGCCAGCGTATTCAACCTCGTCCTCAGTGACAGGCACAGTCCTAGACACCGCATCAGACTCAACAGGAGAGTCAATGACTAATTCAGTCAACTCGGGGAAAGACTTAAAAGCGTCTATGGCCGTAATCAGGGTAGGATACTCAATATAGCAATGGTCAGATACGCCGCTATACTCAAAAGTCGTAGTCCTCTGTCTGCCCCTACAGATAGGACTACTCTCACCCCGCGGGCTCGTGACAGTCCTAGCAGTCATATGTACCGATCTCGAGATAGCGGACCTCACTATTTCCTTTCCTCTATAGGTAGGTGCAGGTGTGCTATGGGTAGCTCCCCCAGCCCTGGGAAAGGATCTGTCCTGGGTGAATAGGTCACCCCTATTATCAGGCTTGGATAAGGTGCCATAACTATACTGGTTAGTGGATGTCGGGCTAGTAGTAAGGCAGTAGGTGGAATCAAATTTCTCCGAGAGTATTCTTCGCATATGGGGCCAGGCATATGGATAGCTACCAGCTCCGCGCTCTTCGTTCAGCCAAAACACACGGGCTCGACCTCTTAACCGCTCTCGGACTACATTAACCTTTTGGTAGTCGCCCAATTTGTTATAATCAAAATAGGTTTCTACCCCCTCAAGCCAGTATCTAAAATACTTGGGATCCCCATAACCATCATAGGTAAAAATATTAGTGTGTAGATAAGTCAGGGGACGATTGGAAGCGTTAACGTCGAAAGCCATTTCAGTGTGAACCGGAGAGGACACTCGACCCAGATTTTATGCGAACGCAAAGAAAGGGTACCTGAACAACTAATTCTAGGAAAGATAGAATTGTTCCCGCTTAGCCACTAAGATTATAATTATATAAAATAGATTTTCTTGCTAGAAAAAAATATGAGGATTATTAAAAAAAGTTTTATTTTTGAATTTTGCTGAAAATATAAAAATATAGCCGCTATTTGCAGACCAACTATTAAATTTTAAAATAACTTAATAAAAATAATTTTTTTTTAATGAAAAATAATTTTTTTTTTATTTCTGAAATTGGAAATTTAAAATTTTAAATTTTAAATTTTGAAATTTGAAATTTGAAATTTGAAATTTAAATTTTGAAATTTGAAATTTGAAATTTGAAATTTGAAATTTTGAAATTTGAAATTTGAAATTTAAATTTTGAATTTTGAAATTTGAAATTTGAAATTTGAAATTTTGAAATTTGAAATTTGAATTTTTGAAATTTGAAATTTGAAATTCAAAATTTAAAATTTGAAATTTGAAATTTGATATTTGAAATTTGAAATTTGAACTTTGAAATTCGAAATTTGAAATCTGAAATTTGAAATTTAAAATTTGAAATTTATTTGCTTTTAATTTGAAGAGGAGGAGGAGTGTCAATTAGGAAATTGACTAGAACCTCCCTCTAATACCAAATTGATATAGGCCCATCCTAAAAGATCCTACACGGACGGCGTGACGACGACGCTCGCAACTCTCAACGCTCTCTAACCAGCACACTATGAAACGCAGCCGCCACAATGATGTAATTTATCTCTCGCGCTAACATACAGATAGCCGATCCGTTAAAGGAATGGAGAATGGCTATAGGCCAAAATCCTTTCCGGCTAAAGGGAATAATATTTATTCCGACGAGCTTGGAGTTATACCAAAATAGATCCACCAAGAAATAAATCACGAATTCAGAAAATGGTAGGATCTATCCCAACTAAAACAAAGAAGCGAGGATCGCCACACCTCTCGAAGGATCTTCGGAAAACCAAACGAAATGACAAACTATTAAAAGTAGTACCGCGAAAATTCAGCGATTCAAATTCCACGCAAAAGTCGCCACCACAAGAACTATCTAAGAAAGAAATCTCGTGACTAGATGGTTTCGTTACCCCGCTCGGAATAGTAGATCCGAGATGTTGGATCCACAAACAAGAACGATCGCTTTCCTTGGACGCGACGGGAGATGCACCAAAGATGAGAAAAACTCGATCGTCTTCCCCGCCTTTCGTCGTAGAAGTCCACGATGGCCTCTTCTTCCTTGCGCTTGACTCCCCAAACCGAAGGAGGCCGAAGATTGATGGGAGGTGAAGAAACCGTGGAGGAGAAACACGACGATGGAGGTATTGAAGAGTGGGGGAAAGGGAGTAGATGAAAGAAGAGGAAAAGAAGAGAGAAGGATGGGCGGCCAAGAGCTTTGGAGAACAAGAACCCCTAAGGGAGGCGGCGGCTAAGAGGGAGGAAGGAGAGAAATTAGGTTGGAGGAATTTAGGTTTTCAATTCATTCATAAACTAATGATAAAAACAATAGTCATGGCCTTTTATAAGGCTTACATCAAACAAAAACTATAAGCAGCCCAAAACAGTGGCTAAACGCACACCAGCATAAAAATGTCAATTATTAAAAACTCATAAACTAGCAAATTAAAATTATTAATAATAATAAGTTTATTTCCGTTGGCGAAGATTGTAGCCATGGCCGCTGCGGCGCCGCAAATCCTTGGCCGGTGGATCATCATTTCATCTTCCGCCAATATCCTGCGATCGCCATGAACACCACGTGCGCCATCGTCGTCATCGCCGCCATCGTTGTCATCGTCGTCATCTTTACCAATTAGGCCGCCATCGTCGTAATCGCCATCATTAAGGCCGTCTCCATCAATCCACCACGTGCGCCATCGTCGTCATCGTCGCCATCGTCGTCATCGCCGTCATCTTTACCAATTAGGCCGTCATCGCCGTCGTCGCCGTCATCGCCGTCATCTTTACCAATTAGGCCTCCATCGTCGTAATCGCCATCATAATGGTCGTCGCCATCACAACACCTTCAAATTTGAATTTGGCATGTTGAATCTCAAGTATCTTCAATTCTCTCTTCTACAATATGCTGCATTATTTATTTTGCAGGTAGAACAAGCTCTTCCTCCAAATACTGAAGATGGTTCAACTGTTGAGGGAGAGTTAGCCCAATAGTTGAGATAGATAGGGGGAGAACAACCTATCAATTTTCTCCCTATTGCAGAAGTCAAAAGGGGGAGGAAAGAAGCCAAGGGCTGAGAAGTACAACCAAGTGGAATAGTAAGGATGTCAGCATGTAAGGGGGAGTAAGTAATTCTCCATAGGCTGGAGAACTAGTAGCACTTCTCCACTCTATTACTATTAAATTTTTTTTTTGATAAAATATTGTTTTGTCAATGACCTGTATTGTCTTGACTTGTTCAAATACGGGGAGATCGTTGTGTCTATTGATCCCAATATCCCAGATTTGTAAGTAGTCAAATGGGTCAATTACATACATACAAAATATATTTGATGTGTGCTTTAGTTCATGCATGTAGGTAGTCCATCCATGATTGGACAAGTGAAGAAAAATGAGTTGGGCAGTAAACTCAAATTTCGTCGAACTCATCTCAGAGTTCATCGAACTTAGCTCGCTGATTGTCGACCTCAACTCATCATTTCCTTAGGTTAAGCTTAAGAACTCAGGATTCAAAATTAGTCGAACTCAGCTCAAAGTTCGTCGAGCTCAGGTTATAGTTCATCGAGCTCAGCCCAACACTTGTCAAGTTAAAACAAGAGAAAAATTTACTAAGTCAAAAAGCGTTGTGAAATCTAAGAAGATCAATATTCATCGAGCTCAGTTTGTGGTTCATCGAGCTCAGCTCAATGCTTGTCAAACTAAAGCCAGAAAATCTGTCTAAAGTAAAAGCGTTGAGACCACTGAGAAGACGGTGTTGAGACCGCTGAGATAACTGAGACAGCTAAGACAGCTGAGAAGCTGGCATTGAGAGCACTGAGACAGCTGAGAAGATAGCGTCGAGATCGCTGAGACAGTAGAGACGAAACTGGCTAGATTTCTCTAAGTCCAGAAGCATTGAGTGAAGAAGATTCACTCAACGCTTCTAATGAAGCAGGAAATGCTGAGACAGTTAAGAGGCTCACTCAACGCTTCTAATGAAGAAGGAAGCGCTGACACTGTTAAGAGGAAAATCGCTGAGACAATAAAGTGCATAAACCGCTGAGACAACAGATAAGAAGAAATCGCTGAAACAAAGACTTGTCTAAGCTAATAATGAAAAACTGCTGAGACTGCTGAGACAGTTAAGTGCAAAAACCGCTGAGACAACAAATAAGAAGAAAGCGCTAAGACAAAGGCTTGCCTCAGCTAATAATGAGAAACTACTAAGACAAAACCGCTGAGACAAAGCCAGGAAAATTTCTAAGTCCAGATGCACTGAGAGCCAAGGCTGATGGCATTGAGTGTCTCAACATCACTCAACGCTTGATAGGATTCTGGAATATTTTAATAATCTAGATGTTCATGACCACTGCTAACGTCATCAAAGTCAAAATTGCAGGAAGCCGTTGCGGGAAAGCTGCTACAGCGCCGAAAGATGTTTTGTCCCTTTCGGATGGAGTTGGCGCTCACCAATCCTTGGTGGGCCCACATACTATAGTGTTGTTGATTCAAATCAATGCATATAAAAGGGGAAATAGAAAAGGGATTAGGGTTAACAAATACTCGGGGATCAAACGCAGAAAATAGAAAAAGAGAAAAAGAAAGAGGCAGTTGGACATCTTCTTCCCTATCTAGCTTCGCAACTTTTCAGCAGGCCAATTTATCAAGAAGACATTCATTGCTACCGAATTGAAGAATCTGTGCCGACAGATATATCAGATTACAGATTTTTCTGTTTTCTGTGAAGTAATTTTTCATCTTGACCTCTTCATTTTGTAAGATCTCCTAGAGATCTGAGTGGGTAGGAGATCTTATCTCTGAGTTGTAAGCTTAATTTATAAAGGTAGAGGTAGGGTTCTTATGGAACCTGAGGTAGGTGGTTTTGGGTGAATCACTGTGTTGTAAGCCTGATTTATAAGGCTGAGGTAGGGTTCTTGAGGGACCTGAGGTACGAGATTTGGAGAATCTCTGAGGTAGGACCTGTTGGTTTGAGTGTAGGTTTCTTAACAGAAACTAAGTCTATAGGATCTTTGGATCTGAGTTAAAGAGGAGGAGCTATAACCTTATCTAGCACACTGCTAGTGAGGAAGAAGGGGTAAAGTGGATGTACCCTAGATCGGGGAACCAATATAAATTCTTTGTGTATAATGTACTGTATTGTTTTTGTTTGTGCTGTGATCTGAAGTTTGAAACTACTGAAATTATTAAGTGTTAAAGATTAGCTAAAGAATTTTGAAAATCACCTATTCACCCCCAGGTGATTATCTACCCATAGGATTAACTTTCATGATCTCAATGTGTTTTGTCCTCATACAGCAAAATTGATTTGTAACTAGCTTGGGAGCACTCTCATTGTCACTGCATAGTAGAGTAGGACATTGCACATCCTCAAGGATGTCCTCCACTAACATACGAAGCTAGATAGCCTCCTGGGCTACCAAGGCTGATGCTTTGTATTCTACTGCAGTAGTGGAAACAAAAACGAAATCCTGCTTCCTGCTGCACCATGAGATAACTGTTGATCTGCATGAAGATGTAACTAGACGTCGACTTCCGATCATCGTTATCTCCCACATAGTCAGCATCTATAAATTCGTGAAGATTGAATCTCGTGTCCCTCTCAAAAAAGAGACCCATGCCTGAGGTGGACTTCACGTACTTTATAATACTCTTTGTCTCCACTACATGAGGATTTCAAGTCTCCTGTATATACCGTATTACTTAGCCAATGACATAAGCAGTATCCATCCTTGTAATCATCATATATATCAAACTCCCAACCAGAGCCCGAAAGACTAATGGATCTGGTGAAACCCTTCCTTCATCTCATCGAAGTTTAAGACTAACCTCAAGTAAAGTAGAGCTGCTGTTCCTCTCACTCATGTCGAACCGCTTCACGATTCACTTCGCATAACCTTTTTGGGAGATGAGGACATTACTCTTCTTCTTCTCCAGTTCCAAACCAAAGAAATGGTGCAGCTCACCAAGATCCTTCATCTCGAATCAGATAGCTAGCTCTGCCCTGAGTCTCACTACCTCTTCTTCAGAGTTTTTTGTGATGATCATCTCGTCAACGTAAAACAACACCAAGACTTGAAGTTCCCTCCTCTTTTGATGAATAAGCTCTGGTCTGAGTCAGATGCAAAATATCTGCAGAACTGAAGATACTATGTGAACTTCCTATACCAGACCTGAGGTGCCTTCTTCAAGCGATAGATGGCCTTCTTGATCTTGCAGACATGTCCAAGATAATTTTCATAGACATAACCAGGTGGCTGAACCATGAAGATATCATTGTCAATCTCCCCATAAAGAAATGCATTCTTCACATCGAGTTGCTAAATCTTGTATCTTTGTCAAACCGTCAAGGCAATCACCACCCATACCGAAGTCATCTTGGTTACATGACTGAAACTCTCCTTGTTTTCTTCTTCATATTGCTGAGAGAACCCTCGAGCTACAAGGTGACCTTGTACCGCTCAATACTATATTCAGTTTTTTATAAATACGACCTGATAAGTGCTACAATAAGGTTTTGTTATGTACCCGAAATTCAAAAAGAGATTTCCCTTCAAGACTAAACATCTGACTCGGGTATTGGGAATGCACAAATTGTTGAGTGGAGAACTTATGTGGGAATTCAAGATGTCAATCCTGGTACCCCTACGGTCTTATTTATAAGCATATCGTGGGGAAAATTGATGAGAGAATACCCCCCCCCCCCCCCCCCCCGCAAAGTACTTGAGTTGCGCCTTGAGGAAGATACTTGCCCTCTCTGCGACTATGGGCAGCTACTTGCCTGTAGATAATATTGCCAGTAATTCTCCCTCCGATGCTTTGCAAATATGTCTTACTATTGGTGAGTTTCAAGGGATGCCTGCCTACCTGGCATGTAACAAGCGATACTAGCCTCTTGACTCGTGTTGTTCTCGATCTTTATCTTTTCCCCTCATGCTTACATGGTCTAAATGGGCCTAACATCGACAAATGCGGGTTGTTCACAATCATAACTCTTTGTCAGTTCTTTGAGAGCTCAGAAAGATACATCAAACCCATTATTTGGCGAGCTATATTAGCGATAAACATACCTCACCTGGGGCTACATTGTGAGTTCCTTTAAAGCTTATAAATATAGAGGGCTTCCTTCTTTGGTGTGCCCTTATACAGGTTTGCACAAGATGGCGCTTACTCTAATATAAATCAATGTGAAGACTACTTGCCATCTTAAACTATTTCACCTTCTCGCTAGACTTTCCTCCGCCAGCTATGGTCCATGCTCATTGCATTAAAGTGTTGGAATCAATAAACTCTGAGTTCCAAATTTTTGAACCAAGGTGTAGCCTAAGGTTACTAATCTTGCAGTCAAATGCCACTGATTTGATGGATAAATAAAGAGAGAGAATTGACCTATTTATAAATACTACCTCAGTACTAAAGTGAGCAGGCCCCGCGACATACTCAGAAGTCAAAAAGAGATTTCTGTCCAAAACCAACGGTTTATGCAAGGAATTAGGAAAGCGCAAATTGATGAGTAGAGAACTTATGATGAGATTCAAGGTGTCATTCCTGATACCTCTAGGGTCTTATTTGTATACAAATCCTATGAGGGAGGGGTATTGATAAGAGAACAACCTCCCCTTGCAAATTACCTCACTTGCGACATAAGGAAGATGCTCGCCCACTCTGCGACTATGTGTAGTTACTCGCCTATAGCTAATATTGCAGACGCTCTCCCTATAGTGATCTTTGAATGTCTTACTGGTGACGAGTTTTAAGGGATGCCAACTGACCATGTGATACTCTCCTCTTACTCGGGTTACACCCAACCATTGACTTTAACATCTGCTTACGACGACTAGACAGACCCACCCTCGATGAATGCAGGTTCTACACTAAAGGACAATGCATGGACTATTTCATCTATACATGATGAGATTCGTTGGATTAACAGAGCTCCACATTGCTGGATTGAATACTATCTATCAACTACCTTTAATATTTATGCTTTCTCATGTCCCATCTTTACGGTGCCGTCACAAGCATTAATCGACCTACAACATTAACGCCAATGATAATTTTGATTTAAATTGGGCATTGAAATTATCTCATTTTTTAATTTTTTTGTATGCAAACAAATAGGGAACACATGTAATCGAGGAACATAGTTGATACTATTAGGCTATAGAGCACACAAGCTTGACGAGAGCACCTACAAATTAGTTCGAGCAAGTACCTATACGATCACTTAACAGTATGCTGATATCCAATCAAAACACAACCCAAAATAACAATAACAAAAAGTGATGCAGATCAAACATTAAAACCTAGTAGGGTGAAAATCATAGGACGATCTAAGTCCCACCCGAAAATCCACCACAAAGTATGTGTAAAATAAATAGACAATTACAAGACTCCACACAGGATCTTCACATCACACAATAATATACAATAAGTTGTAGCAGAAAATTTGCAAGTTAATGATAGTGATAGATGAGACGGATTTCACAAATAGTGTCACAGAATGACAATTGAAACCTCTCCTAAACTAAGACAATTGTCACAATATCCTCTCAAGAGAAATCTTCCAACGCTAGTGTTTGGAGAGAAATGAATGCCTTCCTCATTCTCCATCATGGATATTTATGTAACATCTCATTTTCAACTAGACCCCTAAGAGTGGTTTTGGTCATGACGAGGTGATGACAAAACCCTAGGAAGCCCAAGGGACCAAGTGAACAAGGGTCAAGGTGAAAATCACCTTGGTCTGCCTATAACTCATCCCCAACATTTAGACCTAAGGTTTGACTTTAGGGCTACACCTTGATCCCAGGACCCTGCCACAACACCCCAAACACCTTGGGAAGTCGATAGGGTCACTAAGGACCCACTGTGGGCAGTCAAAGTGGTTAAGTTGACCTAAGTCAACCCTAACCCTAAATGGGTCAAACTAGCCTACTTAGGGTAATTAACCTTCCTCTAGCCAAGTGGACCACACCCATGCCCTCCTAACCCTAAAGTGAGGCCAATGGGTCACCAAGGATCCATTGGGGTCAACCCAAGAGTCTAGGTTGACTAAAGTCAACTCTAGCACTAATTTGGTCAAAGTACCCTTCCTAAGGGTAGGTGACCTCCAAAGTGCCAGGAAAACACTAACCCACCCTTCCTAGACCATAAGGGAGTCCAATTAGTCACTAAAGACCCATTATGGGCAACCCAAATGGTCATGTTGACCAAGGTCAACTCTATTCTAGTGTTACGTCAAATTAGCCTAAATGGGCTAACCCAAGCTCAACCCATTTCCCACTCCTGGGCTAATCTCATTTTTATTATTATTAAGAGTTAGTGGGCTGCCAATAGGCTGCAGGAGACACCAAAAATTCGGCCTTGATGACCAGGAGAGAGAAAACTCCATCTTCCCTTTAATGGAGGAGAGAGAAAGAAGAAGGGAATTCATGCATGGGGAGGCCATGGGCCACCTTTGGTGGCTAGATTCAACCTCTCTGGAGGAGAGGAGAAGTTTCCAGCCATTTCTTGGCCACCGCAAGGTAGATTCACCCCCCCCCCCCCATCATCATGGCTGAACCAAGTCATTCATGACCATTAATAGCATTGATGATATGATACCCACCTTCCCCATCTGATGATTTTAAAAGTTTCATTGGGCTCCAAGGAGTCGCTTCCACTCTCACCCTGATGATTTAGAGTCACGTCCCTGTGTAGTTATAGAAACCCGAGCGGCGCCGCCGCCACCATGGCTTCCCGGTGATCAACGCGTATCCATGCCGCAAGCAAGGTCCTCCCCTTCCTCTCTCACTGTGGATAGATCGTAGGGATCTTTTAGAATGAAAATCGGGCTCAATTGAGCCCGATTGAAGCTCGTGTTTTCATGATTTTTCCATGAAAAACAAACTCTCGGGATCTCAGGAATATGCCTCTCCGGAGGCTGTGCCGCCGCCTGGCGCTAGCCATCACCTCAACGGAGGTGGTGGTGGCGGTGGCCGGCCAGGGAGGTTGCAGGATGGCCGGCGGCAGTGGCTAGAAGATGCTCCAGGAAGATCCAATCCAGGCCGTCGGCTGGAGGTGGAGGACGACCAGATGCCGTCCAAATTGCTTCAAGATTCGTGCCTTAATGATTTTCAACCTATAGGATTAAATAATGCATCTTGATGATTTTTGTCACACTATTTGTAATTAATGGTTTTAATTTTTCAAAATACTAGGCCCATCTACTGAAAAAGTCACCAACATGACATTTGTAGCCTAGGTGTCTACTGTAATGCAAAATTGATTTGAACCAATTTGGACCTCTGGTTGGACTAGGGCACCCATTGTGGTGGGACCTATACCTACGGGTATCTTGAGATTTAAAAGGGTGCCCACCCTTCATCCCTTATCCAAATGACCTGAGATTTTGGCAAGCAGTCGCCCTTAGCGATATCTAGAGCCTGTCCAAAAATGGGAATTTTTGGAGATACTTTGTCTATGGTTTTATCATTTTTAAAGTAATACAAGTGTAATTTAATTAGGTGGTCTAATGACTTCCAAACCCTCCCAAATTTTGATGAGTGGTCCTTGGGTTCTTCTATAACAACCCCATCCGTTCATATGGTATATTCTAGAAGGTCCGGCCGGGGCCCCACAGGATATATCACAAAACCGTCGATGAAGGTACAGGATGATACCAGAGTCGCGCATCGCACCTATCACAAATCATTCTAGCGGAAGCCTAGACTACAACTGGAACTCCTCATGAATGTCCAAACATAAAACTCCACATTTTATAAATTATAGGAATGTCTTACAACAAGTCAAAAGAGTTGGCCTTATGGCCTTACATGGCTATCAAACAGTGGCCTTACATGGCTATCAAACAGTGGCCTAAACAACTTGGCGCGCAGGCCAGCCACAATAAAAGAAACCACACAACATAAGCTATAGCCTTCGAGGGCTAACAACAGTAGCAGCAACACCAGCAGGAACATCAACCTCTATGCGTCCCGCTCGGCTCTGCAGCACCTGTACAGGGACAATCCACCCAATGGTGGCAAATAAGAGCAATGGTCAGCGTTCAGCTGACCAAATTATAACGACCCTACCCCTTCTCTCGGGGCAGCGGTATTCTTCCCTGCAGGCATATTAGATCACAAGTATGGCAAGATATATCATCAAAATGTGCTTTCATGCACACAAGCCATCACAACTGTTCGCAACCCGGCCCAACAGTCCGTGCACTCAGGGCACATTCTTGGTGTTCTGGCAAATCTCTTGCCCACCACCGTATCAAGGTCACAACCCAACGGTAAATCTCTTGAGCATTTACTCCATGGCATGCAGCCGGAGTTAGTCTTCCTACACCGGGATGGCCCGTAGCCCCCCATTGTGTCATGGCGCGCAGGCTGAAGACTCTTGCAATGCGCTCCAACATACCGCACTTTTTGGTCTCACATCGGACGGACATAGCGCAGGTCGGATCCTCCACCCCCGTTGCTCAAATCGCCTTGCCTTCTCCGAGTACAGTGTACTCATGGCTATATCAAAGGCGCGGGTCGGTCTCACCAATCCTGTTCTTGGCATTCAAGCCTGGGCATGTCTCGATACCCATTCCTTATCACAACAGCGGGTCTTTCCTGGGCCTCCCAGTACTTCCTGTGACTCTCTTCACAGGTGGACACCGCACAATCACAAATGTCAGGGGTCTTTCCTGGCTATCATGCCAGTACTTCTTGTTACTCGCTTCACAGGTGGACACCCTACGACATCAAGCATCACAAAAGGGCCTTTCCTGGTCATACCAGTACTTCCTGTGCCTCATTCATAGGGTGAACCCAAAACATCACATGGCTATTTTTCCTGGGCTACCACTCCAGTACTTCCTGCTACTCCTTTTCGCAGGTATAACCCGTACACTCCTAACACTACACGTTATCACGGAGTCTTCTCCGGTTCGTATGCAACATCACCAATCCAGACCAACCTGTCCAGATGGGCTTCACACAGCATGCCTATTCCGTACTCCATTTCCGGATCTATATGCTAACAAAAGGGGATTTCAAGCATCCACCCAAAGATTCCCAAAATCAACCACCTCTTGGTGGGGGAAATCACAAGATATGCCAAAAGGAAGCATCCACATGGCTAGGAAGAAATGTCGTTACCCTTGACGACCGCTTCGGTGCCATGAACTCAAAGCTTGATTGCAAGACTCGCAAGAATGTTTCCTCCGCAACGCCGGCTTCGGATTTCTAGTCGGTAAACCGCAGCACCACCACCAGCAGCCCCCTTTCCCTCTTCCTCCTCCTTTCTTTCTCTCTTTCTCTCTTAACTTGAATAAATATCAAGGCCAAGTAAATGAGAATAACTTCTCAGATTTCGGCCTTTAGGAGAAGAGGAAAGAAGCTTCAGCCCTTGGATCCAGGCTGAAGGAATGGACGGCCACGATTCTGCCAAAAACACTGATTTTGACCCGACACGGGCTCTGACACGGCCGTGTGCCAGGCCGTGTGCCTCAAGCGGTGGTCAACCGACTTATCCAAACTAGTGACACGCCCATGGGACACGCCCGTATCATGGGCCGTGTCACCAACACGCCTTCAGACACGGCCGTGTCTGTGGCTGTGTGCCTGGGTGAAAAAAAATCCCAAAACATCCTGAGACTTCACACGGCCTGTGAGACGCCCGTATCCCAGGCCGTGTGCCCAGACACGGCACAAAGACACGCCCTGTCGAAATCCTTCGGCGGGCTGAGTTCGTCGACCTGATTTGACACGCCCTGTGACACACCCGTGTCACAGGCCGTGTTCAACACTCAACACTCAACACTCACGTCTCGACACTCGACGATCGTCGAGTAAAAATCGTCGAGCACACGACACGACCTTGGACAGGCCCGTGTCCTGGGCCGTGTGCCCCCTCTCGACGCATCGTCGAGCGAAAAATCATCGAGACAAAGGCCGATCGTCGACACAACCTCGACACGCCCTGCGACATGCCCGTGTCGCAGGCCGTGTCAGCTGACACGCCCTGGGACACGCCCGTGTCCCAGGCCATGTCACCCAAAAATTCCTGTTTCCGAAATTTGGACTGTTACAATCCTCCCCTCCTACAAGAAATTTTGTCCTCGAAATTCAGACACAGGAAAGGCAACAGTAACCAGCAAGAAAAATGTTAAAACATGCCAAATTTGATGTTACAACATCCTTGCTACAAATTACAAAAACAGCTCAGAGAACTCTTCTCGCATGGTTTGCTCTCGCTTCCATGTCAGTTCTTCTCGGCCGCAGTTGTCCCACCGGACTTTCACCATACCGACCGTCTTGTCCCTCAACTGTTTTTCGGCTCGATCTTCGATCTGAATGGGTCTAACTCTCGTTGTTAGCCCATAATCCACCGACACACGATCATCTGCGATCACTTGAGCTGGATCTTTCACGGCCTTTTGAAGCACCGAGATGTGAAAGACATCATGTAATCCACCCAAGTCTGCCGACAGAGCTAGCCGATAAGCCGCTTCGCCCACTCGCTCAACCACTTCAAAAGGACCCAAATATCTTGGACTCAACTTTTTCAATCGTCGAATCCTGGAGACACCTTTGAATGGCTTGATCTTCAAGTAGACCCAATCGCCAACCGCAAATTCCACGTTTCAGTGCTTGGTAGCTTGCATGTCGTTGGGGGAATTGCAGTGTCCCCTTTTGTTTGCGGCTTAATGCCAATGGGGAAATGATGAGTACCCAGATGATGTGATGATGTGTTAGATGCATACGTGATAGGGTGCCTTAGGTGAAGCTCGGGTTTTGCATATATGTTGCATAGTAGACCCCTTTTATTTATATGCTCAACTGTAGAGAATGTGAATGTTGTTTGAGACATCCAAGCCTGTTATTTAATGCTTTACTTGTTTATGTATATTGTATACGAAGTGTTAACTTGCAGGTTGGAGGGGTACCCCGGGGTCCATTAGGGTGGCCAGGAGGAGATGTATCTGTTATACAGTTTGAGGTCAGCCTTTGTTGACCCACGTTACAACCAAACTTTTACAGGGCAAGGATCGCAAGTATGAGCTAGCTCGCCGGCCAGAAAGGCCTAAGCCTCATGAAGTGTTACCAGCTTCGCTTTAGCTTTACTTTTGTGATTTTGTATGTTTGATGTTATTGTCTTCTGGCTTGCATGCTGAGCTAGCTTAGGAGTGCCTATGCACTTTGATATGTTATGTATTATTGGAGTTTTGGACTCTCTTTTGTTGTAAGGCCATAAGGATGTTTCGAGACTCTTGTGGATGTGGATAACTTGTTGTCTTGGTTGATGTTTCCGCTGTGTTTTGCTTATGAGTACTAAGATTGGGAAGATATATCATCTTATAATACTAAAGTTGTGGCTTCAGTATATTGTGGTGCCCTGGTTGGACCCATATTATACGGTCATTACAGGAGAGGTGTTACATCAATCACCTCCTCACAACACATGCTTCAAACAATCACTAAAATGGCACAATCACAACAAGCACAGGAAAAACTAAAGCTTAACAACACAAGCAATGATTTAGACAAAACAACATAAAGACATGCTGAAACCTTAAGCAAAACATTGTTCTCAAGCAACAATCCCACAATCACAAGTTCAGAATGAAGAAACCACAAGAAGAGGAGGAGAAATACAACCGAGCGCGCGAAGGCTTTCCGAGATTCACGGTCGGATTCAAGGGTTGTCAATCCTTGTTCGGGCTCGGTCTTCGGATGATGTTCGGGAACCAAGAAGTGTTGTCATCTCCTTCAAATGTCCCGTCTTCTTCGTGAATGATCGCTGGGCTAGTTCTGACCGAAGAACTCCGCAAGTGCAGCAACAAAGGGCTTGGATGGTAGCTTGGAGTTTGGAGAAGATGAAGGTGGCCGGAGACGAAACTATCGCAAGCTTCCTGAGGAGAAATGGTGGTCGGATCAACTCTCGAAGGAGGAGAGAGAAAATGGCGGCTGGAGGCTAGTTTTCCTGCTCAGTGGAGCGGAAATTACGGGGGAAGCGGAGCTGGATCCTTTGAAAGAGGAAATCTGCAACTTAAATAGAAAAGTCAAAAAAATTGGTCACGCACTGTTTGGCGCACGACCGTGCACAAATCATGCAATATTAACTTTTAGGATAGATAAGAGGAAGGAGAAGCGTTGTCCCGTGCGTTTTCCTTCGCGCACGGGCAGTTCTGCCCTTGCGTGAAGGACATCGTACGGGTAGCGACAGAGTGCTGGAAAATAGAAACAATCAGGAAAACCGTGCATTTTACTCGTGCACGGGCGCAGCCGCCCGTGCGTGAACAACTCGCACGATTAACCACAGAACGGAATAAACTGGGAAGCTACAGGAAATCCGTGTGTTTCCTTCGTGCACGATTTCGAAGAAATCGTGCGTCAACCATGCTTGAGGATCGTCGAACTCAGCTCAACAAAATTCGTCGAGCTCGGCTCGACTTTCTTCCAGCTAATTAAAACGCACGATTTCACGCAAACTGTGCGTGAAAGAAACGCACGACCGTGCGTTTCATTGAGATAGAATTCCTGCATATGGGGAAAACACACCACCTGCACAACAAAACCAACTGGAGCACAAGCTCCCATCAACAAATACAACAAATAAAACAACAGAAAAGAGCCACGGGGAGCACCTTGTGCATACCCCCAATAACAGAATGTGCAATTGCACACCCACGGGCCAAAACATTTCACAAAATGGTCCAAGACCAAACGATGCAAAAATAACCGATATTCGATTGAAATGCAGTGCACAAAAGAGAAAACTAGCCCAGATGATTCCGAAAAACACAATAAATATCGGACTCGTCAACGATCACTCGAGTATAGTGAAACGATCACAAGAGTACATTGAAACAATCACTCGAGTACAATGAAACGTTCACTCGAGTACAATGAAACGTTCACTCGAGTACAATGAAATGTTCACTCGAGTACAATGAAACGTTCACTCCAGTACAATGAAACGTTCACTCGAGTAGAATGAAACGTTTACTGGAGTACAATGAAACGTTCACTCGAGTACAATGGAGCGATCACTTGAGTACAATGAAACATTTACTCGAGTACAATGAAACGTTCACTCGAGTACAATGAAACGTTCACTCGAGTACAATAAATGTTCACTCGAGTACAATGAAACGATCACTCGAGTACAATGAAACGTTAACTCGGGTACAATGAAACGTTCACTCGAGTACAATGAAACGTTCACTCGAGTATGAGACAATTTATTTGAGTGAACAGTGGATTTTGCAAATATATCAAAAATATTAAACTATATAAATGAATAGTAAAAGACATTTTTGAACAGTACTATAATATATTAAAATAATCATATTTATATATTTTTGAATAAGAAAACACGAGTTCAAAACAGAGTCTCAAACGAGCGCCGAATTAAACGAAACTCACACCATAGACAAACAATGACGCTACGAACACAACGGCGAAGTCACAACCAAACTCCGACAAGCCATTCTCGAGATATAAATTTTTAAAGTTTATGAAGAACATAAATCTGACAAAACTTCAGAAAATTGTCGAGGCCCAAATATCGCTCGGATCGCGATGAAACTTGACGAGCAAGTACAAAATTACTTAACTTAAATTCCAATTGCAAAAATTTTCCAATACAACAAGAATTCGACCGACTCGACCGCACGGACGTAAAAATGCCTTAACGGCATTGCGCCGTCAACTCGACGTTAAAAGTAACACCACGCCGTCATAAATATGACAATGCCCATTCACATAAAATCATCGAAAAATCGGGGGCGTTACATCAACGGTCTCTGAGGTATTCTACCCGGCTTGAATATTCTCTTGCTTGTTTACTTCTCATTTATACTTGGCGAAATCATGTCCTGCCATGTATATTTGTCCTTGTAAAGATTGATAGTTGATTAATAAAAGATCTGTATTGCCTCCTGTTATTACTGATTACATTGCTCAGTTTATGGTTGTATTGTTCCTGCGCCTAGTTATTATTTTTCACTTGATCAAGTGATTAGCTTAATAGCTCTGGAAGTGTTTGCTTGATACTAGAACTACCAGTTGATCAGCATGAGAAATTTCAACATGGTATTAGAGGGAATAGTCGCTTGAGCAGTGAGCTGTGATCAACCTCAAATTATGCTTGGCACTTCTGGAAGCTTTGTGATCAGTGGTGGTTTGCAATGGAAGGAGCTTACGGAAGAGGTCTCGATATTGAACTTCTTACAGCGACTAACTTCAAGAAGTGGAAGTCGTGTATGAAGAGCTATCTCTTGGGTGATGAGTTGTGGGAGGTCGTTAGTGGTGACGACAAGCATGAGGTAACTACTACTACTAGTACTGCTGAGGAGGTGAGAGTTTGGAGAAGAACTAATGCAAAGACAGAGTTTGCTCTCAAACGGGTTGCCTCGCATGAGCTCTTTGATCACATCTTAGGATGTGAGTCTACTACACAGATTTGGACAACCATTGATGGTTTTTTCAACAGGTAGAATGTGGCAAGGCTGTACTTCCTGGAGAATAAGTTGGATAAGGCAACTCAAGGTGATGTTTCCATCTCAAAGTTTTTCCTCAAGTTGAAGAACCTGTGCGCTGAAATATCAGCATTGGATCCTAATGAGCCCATCTCTGAAGCAAAGTTAAAGAGGCATATTGTTTGCGGTTTGCGGAAGGAGCATGTTGCTTTTGTAACTCCGTGCAAGGGTGGGCAACTCAACCTTCTTTGTTGGAACTGGAAAATCTGCTAGTGTCACAGGAGAGCTTGGCTATGCAGATGGTCAGAGTAACTATCTCTGAAGGTAGTAGAGAAGCACTGTTCACTGAGAAGAAGAAGAAGAGGTTGGAGAAGAAGAAGAAGCCTGCTACTGAGTATGATCCTTCAACCTCTTATCACCAAGAGAGGAGCTCTGATCCTAAGAAGAACTGGAAGAATGAGTTGAAGTGTTATAGGTGCAACCAAGCAGGCCACTTCAAGCGCGACTGCAAGGTCAAGTTGCAACCTGGGCATGTTGCAGACAAGGAGTGAGATTGTCCCAGTACTGAGGAAGTCGGGTGGGTAGGAGCTTTCTTGACAAGCAAGTGTGTTCGTGCTCTTGCCTCCGTTGACTACCAATATGACTGGATAGTATACTCCGGATGTGGCCATCACCTCACTATAGATGAGTCGAAGTTCTCATCTGTACAATCGTTCTAAGGTAACGAAGCAATTATTAGTGCTCAAGGTCAGCTTACTCTAAGGAGTGTGTACCATGTTCCTGGCATGAATAAGAACCTCTTCTTAGTGACTAATGCAGTTAACGCAGGATTTCATGTTCTGTTTGGCCCAATAGAAGTATGGTTTCTCCGCAACATATCAACGATTAAGGCGGATGTTGCTCATGTAGGGAGAAGAGTAAGAGACTTTTTTTATCAACAAGCTCTTATGTTGATCAGATGTGGGCTAATGATAGCGTGGCTATCTGGCATGACAGACTAGGGCACGTATGGACGGACAAGTTGAAAGCTATGTCGATAAGGAGCCTAGTGAGAGGCTTGCCGAAGTTGTCCTCCTACGGAGATGACCACGTTTGCGCGGGATATTAGTATGGTAAGGCTCATCGTCTTCTGTTTAATAAGTCACAAACGAGGAGCAAGGAACCATTGGAATGCCTTCATGGTGATTTGCTAGGGCCAATAGTTATATCTAGTCTTGGAGGAATCAGATACATGATGGTATTTATTGATGATTACTCAAGATACACTTGGGTGTATTTCATGAAGGAGAAGTCGGTAGCTTTCCAATTGTTTGTGGAGTTCAAGGAGCTGGTGGAGGGCGTGCTTGGCTTGCGGATCAAGAAGTTCCTATAAGACAATAATCGTGAGTTTGTCTCATCTGAGTTATCTAATTTATGCAGAAAGCACGGGATTTAGAGGGAGCTTACTTGTGCTCATACTACACAACAAAATGGAGTAGCGGTGAGGAAGATCCGTCACTTGACAGAAACTTGCCAATGCCAGCTTCATGCAAAGTGCCTTCTGATGTCCTTTGGGGTGGAAGGAATGGTCTGCGCAACTTATGTCATCAATCGGATGCCTCTAAGTCCGATCAACATGAAGTCTCCCATGGAAATGATGTTCAAGGAGAAGCCGAGTGTGGAACACCTTGGCTGTTTGGATCAACCTGCTAACTTCATATCCCTGATGCTCAGAGTACCAAGCTTGATGCGAAAGCGAGGAAGCTCGTCTTTGTAGGCTATGTTGAGCGGAAGAAGGGCTGGAAGTGCATGGATCCTGTGACAAGGAAGTTCTTTATTTCAAGAGACATTGTCTTTGATGAACTGATGTCGTATGGAGGTGGCACTGTTGAGCTGCAGGAGAGTAGGGTTGATGAAGCACAAGAGGAAGCTGCTGAAGATCTTCAGGTGGAGCTGTCTTTGTCACCAGGAGCTCCAATTGTTTCAAGATCTAGGGCAGAAGCTTCTGGTTTGGGAATCAGGGGGAGAGATGCTCCAAGTGTACCCGGGAAAATATTTGGTGCTGAAGAAGCAGCAGAGGTGGTGTGCAAGGAGCAACCTCTTCAAAGATCAAAGAGGACCTTTAAGCCACCAGCTCAGTATTGCGAAGGAAACACGGTGAGCATCATTTCTTATTTCTTCGCAGGCCCCATAGATGAGCGGGAGCCTTCAAAGTTTGAAGAGGACACTTGAGTAAAGGAGTGGGATGATGCAATGGATGAGGAGATGACGGCTCTCAAGAAGAATGAAAGTTGGGACTTAGTGCCCAAGGTGGATGGCTTTACTCTTGTTACATGCAAGTTGGTCTATAAGTTGAGGAAGAAGGCGGATGGAAGCATCGAGCGGTACAAGGCTCACCTTGTAGCTCAGGGGTTTTCACAACAGTATGACGAGGACTATGAAGAGATGTTTAGTCCTGTGGCGAAGATGACTTCAGTACGAGTGGTGATAGCTTTGGCTGCTTGCCAGGGTTGGAAGATGTGGCAGCTGGACGTAAAGAATGCTTTTCTTTACGGGGAGATTGACAAGGACATATTCATGGATCAGCCACTCGGCTTCATATCTGAAGAACATCCGAACTACGTCTGCAAGCTCCGGAAAGTTCTTTATAGGTTGAAGCAGGCACCTCGAGCCTCGTATGGGAATATTGTAAAATACCTCTAGTTCTACGGTTATCTGGCTTCAAACTCAGACTCGAGCTTGTTCGTCAAGAAGAAGGGGGAGCTTCTTGTCCTGGTGTTATTGTACGTTGATGACATGATCATCACGGGGAACTCCAAGGAGGAAGTAGCTAGGCTCAGGGCAGAGCTTTCTATCAGTTTCAAGATGAAGGATCTGGGCGAACTCAACCATTTCCTTAGAGTTGAGGTTGAGAGGAAGGAGTGTGGCATAATCGTGTCCCAGAAGGGTTATGTGGAATAGATCGTTCAGTGATTCGGCATGTAGGAGGGGAAGAGTAGCTCTACTCCGTTCGATTCAGGCATCAAACTTCGGCGGGATGAGTGGAGGATTCTTCCGGATCCTTTGGTGTTTCGGGCTCTAGTTGGGAGTCTAATTTACCTGACAATTACTTGATGATTACAAGGCCAGACATTGCTTATGTAATTCGCCGGGTATATGGAGAAACCGAGGAAGCCTCATCTGATGGAGGCTAGGAATATCATGAAGTACGTGAAGGTCACTTTTGACATGGGTCTCCTGTATAGGAGAGGCACAGAGTTTGTTCTTCAAGGATACTCGGATGCTAATTACGGTGGAGATTCAGACGACCGGAAGTCAATATCTGGTTACGTCTTCACTTGTGGATCAGGGAGTATTTCTTGGTGCAGCAAGAAGCAAGACTCAGTGTCCATCTCTATTACGGAAGCGGAATATAAGGCTTCGGCCTTGGCAGCTCAGGAAGCCATCTGGCTCAAGAGATTAGTAGAAGACGTCTATGAAGAAGTGTGTGGTCCTACTCTGCTGTGAGGTGACAATGAAAGTGCCCTAAAGATGGTAAATAATCTCGTTTGTCACGCACGAACCAAGCACATCGAGATTGAGCACGACTTCATACGGGAGAAGGTGTTGGAGGGATCTCTGATGGTGGAGCATGTGTTGAGTGAGGACAACATCACGGACATCTTCACGGAGTCGTTGCCGAAGGTGACTTTTACACGATTACGAGGACTATTGGGCTTGATCACCACTTCTCACTATAAGGGGGAGTGTTGAGAATTATGAGGTGGAATTGGTTGATTAAGTAGACCGCGCAGACTGGGCGGTCTGAGTATGCGGCCTTAGAGGACTGATGTTGCGGCCTAGATGGATAGAGGCCTGGGACTATTGGAGTGGCCTGGGTGGTTTGTCTATGACAGTCTAGTGGCGTGTTCAGACAGCTAGGCCTATAGTTCTGCGGATTGCTTGTTCTTGATGTGTAATGCCCCGAAACTCAAAAGACGGACGGACAATATTTAGAGCCAAGTTTGGTTCCTGGTAAGGGTCACACGACCTGGGACACAGGCATGTCCAGGGCCATGTCGTGCTTGCGTTCAACAAACTTTCCGAGTGGTCGACGAAATACAGTCGACGATCATTGAGACAGTGAACAAGGCCTGAGACACGGGCGTGTCTAGGGTCGTGTCCTTCTCAGGTTGTTATCCTGGCTGTGTCGGGTGAGGAACACATTTTAGATCACAGGCATGTTCTGGTTGACACGGGCGTGCTAAAATTGATACGGTCATGTCGAGAACCCGTTTCCTCTTCGGGCTGTTTTTGGTCTTGTGTCGATTGAGGAACATACCCCGCACTACGGGCATATACTGATTTACACAGGCGTGTCAAGGTTAACATGGGCGTGTATAGGCCCGTGTCCTGGTCAGGATGCGATGGTTTCGGCATTGATTGAGGAACACAGCCTTGGACACAGGCGTGTCACAAGCCGTGTTCGGCCCAGGAAATTGGTTTTAAGTTCGAATCATGGTCGTTCGTTTCATTCTTTTGGGATCCAAGGGCCCAGGGTTGTCCTTGCTGAGTTAATGTCAGGAATAGGGTATAAAACCCTTATTTCTCTTCGAGTTTTCTCTTTCTAAAAGCTTTAGAGAGAGGGGAGAGAAAGGAAGAAGGAGGAGGAGAGATCCAGCCACCGGTGGAGCTTCAGAGCCCCAAATCGCAAGCCGAGTCGAGATCTACGGAGGCGAGGCCATTAGGATTCTTTTCATCCGTCTAGATCTTCATGGCGCCAAAGAGAAACCCAAGGGTAACTATTCTCTTCTTGAACATGTGAAGTCCTCTTTCTTTCTACACAGGATACCCGCTCTCGCGAGTATGCAGTGAGTGTGAGGTGTTCCTTCGGGTGGACATGACTAGTCCCCGTTATTTTGCATATAGAGTCCGGAATCAAAGTACGGACATAGGCATGGTGTGTGAAGCCTACCCGGACAAGTTGATCTGGATCGGTGATGTTTCATTGCATGAATGGCTGGAGAAGACTCCGTGCCGATGGTTGTTTTTTAGGTTTTCTACATGGAAGATTGCAACAGGGAATCTTGGGGATTAACTCTAAGGTGCACACGAAAAACCGGGTAGAGGCGTGATTCTGTCATCTTGGTGGCCTGGGAGCCAACTTGCACAAAACTGGGTTATGTAACGTGTGTGATCGATATGGGACTCGGGGAATCATGACCCGCGCATATGGCTTAAATTGACGTTACGGTGTGAGCAACGGGTTAGGCGGAACTGTACCCGCTCTATGCCGTTCGGTTAAAGCGACCTAAAGTACGTGGTACTTGCTGTTGGCATAGATGGAGGGTCTTAGGCTTAGGCCGGAAATACTATAATGCTCATGAGATTTGCCATCTAAGGGGTGGTGGTGAGACCGCGGATTTGACCGGGTTCACCGAGAATGTGCCCTGAGAGCATGGGGTGTGTGGTCGTGCGTGCCTGGGCCTGTGATGAAGTGTAATTTCACTACTGTTTGGCTATGATAATAAAGTGCAGGGAAGGAGCATCGCCGCCCCATGTTAAGCGGTGGGGTCATTATAATTTGGTCAGCTTTAGTTGACTGTTGCTTTTGTTTGCCACCGCTGTGGTGGATTGTTGATTGCAGGTGCTGCGGAGCCTAGTGACAAATAGTGGATAAAAGCCCTTGTTGCTGAGCCGGCCCTCGAATGTCTATATGAATGTTTATATGTTATACTCATGTGTGATCGACCTACGTGCCGATGTTTGGAAGACACAATTTATTTAAGTAAACTCTTGTAAGGTCATAAGGCCAAGTACTTTGTATATTTTGTACGCTCATTCCTTTTGGGTTATCTTTTAGTGGACATTCATGTTGTGGCTGGGTTATTTCTTTGCAACATTTAAAATGCTTCCGCTAGACTGTGCTCTGTGTAGGACGTTTGTTATTAGAAGGATGGTTTCATTTCGTAACCCTTCGGTCTGTCTGTGTTATATGGCGTCGAGCCCCGACCGGATCCACTGTTATATGCTATATGACGGATGGGGGTGATATAAGTTGGTATCAGACTACCGGTTTCGGTAATGCTTAAATTAATTCATGGACGAATTCTTTTAAGGGGTGGTGAGCACATGTGTGTGCGTCATCGTTATAACATAAAAAGAACCCATGAATGTCCACTTAAGAAAGAAAATACATATGTTTGAGGAACCTAGGTGTTCCTATAATTGCTTTTTGCAATATTGTTCGGTCACTTAATAGTGTTTTGTATGACTATAGGTGACTAGGAGTGGTGCGGGGCCGTCAGAACGCCCGGTTTCTTAGGAACGTAGCACATTGAATGATGTGCCTGCAACACCTCCCTCGACAGAAACCATAATATTTGTTGCTGAAGAGGTGTTCGCTATGATAAATGCCCAGCCTGCAAGACAAATGCAGCAGCCTGCCCCTGCAGTGGAGCAGGTACTGCTTCAAGCGGTGGAACCGAGAAGGGTGGAGCAAGTGGTTGTGGAGCCGTTGACACCTAGAAGAGCAACTGAAAAGCAGCTCAAGCATGTTATGGGCTTCAATCCTCCGATGTTCTCGGGGACTGGAACGCCATCCCAAGCTCAGGATTGGCTCTCCCGAGTAAAGAGAGTCTTGACAGCAACGGAAATAGAGGAGTGGTAGAAGTCCACCATAGCTACTTTCCTGTTGGACGAAGATGCAATGCTGTGGTAGGAAGGTTTAGAACTACATCATCTGAGGGGAAGTCAACTCACGGACGTCTCGATGGAAGAATTTTCGAGACTATTCTTGGCAAGGTACCTTCACTCGGCTCAGAGGATCGCGATGGAGAATGAATTCCAGAAGTTGACGCAAGGAGAGAGTAGCGTGGATGAGTATCTCCATGAATTTACACGTTTGGGTCGGTACACTAGCTCTACATTTGCTGATGAGGAGCGTAAGACAAACCGTTTCTATGAGGGTATGAGGGATGACATAAGGCTACTGCTCTCGGGTCCTATGACACAGGGCTTCTTGACCCTGGTCAATACGGCCCGGTATTTGGAGAAGGATCTGAGGAATGTGCAAGCGAAGAAAGACTCTAGTGCTAAGAAGACAGAGTTCAAGGTGCCGACTACCTCAAAGTTTGGGTTTCGTAAGTTCTATAAGAAGGCTAGGACTTCGGGTGTAGTACCTTCTTCTAGTGGATTTGGGCGACTACGGGTCGTACCCTGGGCGCATGCTATAACTGTGGAAAGCTGGGACACTTTGCTCGAGACTGTTGGAGTGGACGTCCAAAGTCCGAGAGGAAGCCGGGAGCAACCTATGAGGAGAAGGGCAAGGTGGTGGAGTCAACCGCATCTCACTATGCTCCATCTCAAACTAGAGTCTATAACCTTGACCAGCAGGAGGCCATAAAGCAAGTTGATGTGGTGATAGGTACAATTTAAATTTATAGCAAGTTAGCTTTAAATATGTGTTACCTTGCGCATGTTAGCTTTTTACTGTTTGTACTAGGCTTTGTTTTGATCTTCGATAATCCGACAAGAGCACTCTTTGATACGGGAGGTTCGCACTCCTTTTTGTCCGAAGGATTTGTATCGCGCATCGGAGCACCTACCTAAACGGCAAAGTACAAATTGGATGTTTTATTGCCTAACTGGTGTTCAATGCGCGCGGATAGAGTCTGTGGCGTAAAGATACAGATTGGGAGTCAGGAGTTCGACTTGCTTGCGGCGTTACTTCCGCTAGTTGAATTCGACGTGATTGTTGGGTATTGTATCCACAATTACCTGGATTTGAGGAAGCCACCTGTCAAGCTAAGATGAATTCACAATGTATTTGATGAAACCTCTTAGGTTGTGCTTGCAGTTATTCCACGCTAAGTGCACACCAATGTCAGGGTGCAGTAGGTCAATATACACGGGTCTGCACGACGTAATCCCTCGTTGAGCAGATCAGTGTGTTGGCCTACGTGTACTCTCTCTATTGGAGTGCACTTACTTCAAGTACAGGGCCGTGTTTATGCAAGAGCAGACAAGGAGCAAGGATGAGTCAAAGAGCAGCTCAGAGGCGAAAGATGAATATTCGTCTAAGTATAATTCGACGAGAATCACTAGTGATTCTCGCCGACTCTATCAGGCTACCTCAAAACGGTGCCAAGTAAGATTCGATGAGAATCACTACTGATTCTCGCCGAACCCATCGTCGAGCAGATCATGGCCAAGTAATATTCGTTGAGAATCAACAAGTGATTCGGCGAGAATCACTAGTGATTCTCGACGAATCATCGAGAATCACTAGTGATTCTCGACGAATCGTCGAGAATCACTAACTGATTCTCGCTGATTCGCCGAGAATCACCTTCGATTCTCGCCGATTTTGACTTAGCAATTTCTCTGGAAGCTGCTGGATCGGATTCTGCCGCTGGGACTGTGTTGAACCGGAACTAGGGTTTCCTTCAGGTGGGACCCACAACGGTCATTTAGGAGTATACGTGTGTATAAATACACGGGTATTTTTGAACAGTAAAGAGAGCGAAGAAGAAAGGAAATACACGAGCCGCGACGTGACCTAGATCGCTGTTTCCGCTCCGCCGCTGCCGCCGTCGCCGCTCGCACCGAGTTGATCGCCGGTCTTGATCATGGTTTCTTCCAGATCTCCGGCGATAGAAGCTTAGCCAATCTTAGCGTCTCACGTGTCTAACCGGAGATCCCTTGTCTCTCGATTTGTTGATCGGGAAAATCTTCCCCATCCGAATCGACCGAGACGATTGATCCTAGTGTGACCGTTGGTAGACCTAGCTAGCTTCGCTACGAAGTTTGGATCTCTAAAGTACAGCAGCCGCACATCGTTGTCGCCGCCGATCCCGTGATCCTAGCCGCCGCCCATCTTGCCGCCGCCGGTTCCGGGGAGATTCTCACCAAGAGAGATCTAGGGTAGTGGACTCTTCGTGGACTTCAAGAACACGTCGTCAATGAAGAGGGACACCGTAGTCTCCAAACGTAGTTTGTATTTCTTGTACATTCTAATTTCATTTTTGTTGTAAAGGAACGTTGGTTCCTAGTTGTAAGGGTTGAGTGCAACCCGTGTTGTGGGAGTGTTGACTCCTACGCGTGGAAGGGTTCCTTCCGATAGTGCAAGGATTGGATTTCAATCCTGTTGGTGAAGAGACCGAGTCGTCCCTTCTTGGGAGATAGGTCGAAGGGGGAAAGTGGATGTACCCAAGTCGGGGAACCACTATAAGTTGCTTGTGTACTTTCTTTGCTGTGCCGTTTTATTTTCTTGTGCAGGTACAATATTAAATTCCGCAAAAACGCTGTACGTCACCTATTCCCCCCCCCCCATAGGTGAACATAGTTGACACTAGGTGGACTTTCAAGTGGTATCAGATGGAGGTTACTCATCAAAAAGGTTTACACCTTGAGTAGTATCCTGCCACCAGTGTCAGAAGCATGGAGCTGGATCATGAGATATCGCCTCTAAGACTCCCCAAATGCATAAAGGCGTTTTATCCCGTCTGGAGGATGAGAGTGTCGTATCACTTGGATGCTATCGATCCTCGAGCATCTTTCATCCTAGAAGAGGGTCCTTTCATTCCTATGAAGACCTCCGACTCTGGAAAGAATATCCAAGTGCCCAAGTGCATTGCTGAGATGTCGGAGACGGAACTGTCATTATTTAATTTGGACAAGAGGATTCGTCAAATTATCATGGATATCTGGTCTGGACCTTCTCGCTCTAGATTGGAAAAATATGGGACGGCTAAATCTATGTGGGTGATGATCTCAGAGCTGATGGGGGGGGGGGGGGTCAGAGAAAGTTGGAATCTGCTGTCTACCAGAGGATGAAGCCTATGTGGGGGTCCTCGCCTCTGAAGATGAAGACAAGGATCTATCGGACAGCATCATAGCTCCAGTGTCCGTGTCAGTGACTGAAGAAGCCAGTGAGGAAAGCAGTTCTGATGAGGATGACACAACGATCCCTACCGCTAGTGACAATGGCTCTGATGAGCAGGTAACTTACTCATCTTGCCCCGTCTCTCTTGAAGTTTCTGAAGACAGGAACTGCCGCCCTTCAGAAAATCCTGATTCCCTGAAGAGAGCCCTTCAGACAAGCAACCTACTTGCTGAGGAGCAAGCTCAAGAGATTGCTCTACTGAAGATATTGTTGGTTCTCCAATTGGCATCCAACATGGTCAAGGACTCTAAAATCTCAGCTCTAGAGAGTAGTCTAGAGAATGAGAAAAGAATAGTATCAAACCTTTCCAAGGTTGATGCTATAAAGAGAAAGCAAGAAAATGGGTGGATCTCCCGAATTATCAATTCGTGGAGAAATGGGGAAACGGTATTCCGACCCCCCACTCCAAGAAGGAAGGCAACTCATCATGCCTTCAGGTATGATCACAGGAATAATCGTGGTCACTGCAAGGGTGATCTGTCCTCATGTGGAGACACCCATAGTGCAAGGGCCGTCGTAGCCACCCATGAGAGAATACCTAAGGCTCATTCTGAGCCCTTTGTATTCACTTCCAATGCCTCAACTCGGTGTGAATCTGCATGTACCAGCTCACAGAACACTTCTCACCACCCGAGGACACACGACAGAGATGTTAGAAGTCATGGTGTAAGTTTTCATGGGGCCTCAGGAAGGGGGATGCCTGAAAGGAAGGTACCACCTCCCCGGCCTCATGACGCTCGCAACATGCATTCCTTCCACCCTTCCACGTGTCACGGTGGAAGAGGAAATTTTGTGAGGAGATCATGCCCTATCCCGTTTAGACCTAGGACCGTGACTACCTCAGTAAATAGATTAGGTCAGAAACGGAGATACAACATTCACCCGTGTCGGTGCTGTGGCAAAGTGGGACACTTTGCCATAGACTGTTGGCACAACCCCTCTGTGTCAAGGGCAAGGGCCTATCCACATTTTCGGGGCAGAGGTAGTCTTCCTGACAGGTTTTCTGAAGGAAGGCAGTCGAGTTCTTATGCTAACAGGAACCTAGGACCCAATATGATTTGGGTTCCTAAGGTAAAGTAATTCTTTCTTGCAGGTAGTCTAGGTTCCCGTAAATATGATGGGAACTAGACAGTAGGTGTTTCAAGACTAAATTGGAACATGCATCTGGAATAACAGCAGTGATATTTATATGAGCATACTCACATCGAGCACCTGGTATGTTATAGTCAGAGAGACTAAATGATAACTCTCATAATCCGAGGTATTTTTCATCAGCCCCAAGACTTGAGTCATTTTCTTTCGACATTTACATATATATATATCTTTATATATATATATATATATACATATATGTGTGGACATCTAAGGATAGGTTAACACGGTGAATATAAAGCTTAGACACATCATTAAAGAGTTATCGGAAATTCCACTCGTAGATTCGAGAACTAACATCTACAGGCGTAAATTAGTTCACTAAAAACTAACGAAGATACGTCTTTGGAAATCTCGACAACGAAAATACGTCATTGGAAACCTTGCCATCAATAAATGTAAGGAAAAGCCGGTTCACACCCTAATAGCTTGGCTTTAAGGAGTATTTATATTTTAGAAGATTTTCAAATCGACATAGAACAAACTCGAAACCCTCTCAACCCGAAGCCTTCCGCCGAACTCACTATCTTTTATATATTTAGAATTCCCGCCGACCCTTCACCTTCCGTAGGAATCACACCGAAGGACCTTCTCCGCAGGAAACTCGCCGAATCCCGCAAGATTCTCGCCGAATCGGTCTCCATCGAAGGTCTCCCGCCGAATCCCGCAGGAAACTCGCCGAATCCCGTAGGAAACTCGCCGAATCCCGCAAGATTAACCGAAGGTTTCCCGCAAGTTTCTCACCGAAGGTCTCCATCGTCTTCATCTTCCCCTTCCGCAAGATTCCCTGATTCCTTCCCTTTCGCAAGATTCCACCGAAGGTCTTCCCGAAGGTATCTCGCCGAATCGTGAAGGCTTCCGTCAACATCCCGCAGGACGCTCACCGAAGATCTCTCGTAGGAAGCTCACCGACGATCTCTCCCGATTTCGATTCTTCCTTCCAGGAATTTCTCAGCGTGCACTCATCCGGTGTCCATCATCTTCAACCAACTAACTCCCGTCTACGCTTTTAGGTAACCTCTTCCTCACCCGTACTTGGACGTTATCACTAGTGTCGCTTCTCTTTTGACTGTTAATTAAGCGTAGAGTAGGGATTCTCTCCCTAGGTGTGCAATGGCTCCAAGGACAACCGCTGGGCTGGTCACTGGATGCGAGCTGGTTCGAACAGGGTTCTCTCATGCCTCTGACGAATTCAGAAACATCATTCTTATGCTGGAAGAGGCTGGGCTCTCATTCGTACTGGAGCACCCGTGTAAAATCTTGGACAAAGAGGTGCTGGAGTTCTTCACTACCGCCAGACTCCGAAATGAAGACTCACTTATCAAGAGCAAGGTGGCTGGGGCAAAGATTAAGATGTTTGCCAGCAAGCTGACCCGCTTCCTGCAGCTCTCTAGCTCGGAGCACGAGGACTATCTTGAGGAAGAAGACAAAACCAGGACTCTATTATTCTGTGGACTCCCTCGAGGGACTTGGTCGATAAAGAGAAAGGATATGAATGAAGAAGGGAAACTTCTGTCAGACATAGTTGGGAAGGTACTCATATGCAAATCGGGTTCTCATGACCACATCTCTGCGGATATGTTCAAGATCCTGGTGGCAATTGTCTGCCAAAAAAGATTCAACTGGGGGGCATTGCTCTTTGAGAAGATAAAGGACACCCTGAGATCTCCGAGTTTTGGCTGAATCATTAGTCTGTATCTCAATCAGCTGAATGGAGATAAATATGACATGAGTAAAGGTGTTCCTATACATTACTTAAAGAAAATGGACTCGAGTGTTTTTGACAGATGGGAGAGGCGAATTGGGCAGGCTGCCGTGGAAGAACAACAGGACGTATCTCCAGCAGTAATCCCCAGTGAAATTCCTGATGCTTTGACTGCAGGAATTGAGGGGGAGCCTCTACCCACTCATGCTGATATCGTATCTGACATCTCCCAAATGGACAGAGATGCTGTGGCAGATATACAAGAAGACAGTGAAGCTGTGCCGGAGAATGAGGAGGCCCTGAACCTGAACAATCTAGGAGCCGGAGGTGCGGTAGAGGAGACTGCTGATGAAGAGTTAGAAGATGATGCTGATGAAAATGATCTCATGGATGATGGAGGTGAGGAAGATGGCAATGAGGGACAGGACGCTTTGGAGACTCAGGATATCACTTAAGCTCCATTTGACAAGCACACTCCTGAGATTGCTCCTGAGATCATTGGTGCACCAGTGGAGGGGGAGTCCGAGAAATCTACAGAGGCCGCACGCATTCCCCCATTAGAGACTGTGCTCGTGTCCAGCTCTACACGTGCATCTGCTGAAGCGTAAGGCCAAGGAGTGCCTTAGGATCTTCCCCTACGAGATGATATAGCCAATCACACCGTGAATATCATTCAGGGCATAGTGGATGAGCTTAAAGCCTCTTTTGAGACAGCTCAGAATAAAATGTTGAAAAAGATTAAGAAATCTGAAAATCTCATGCTCAAGAACATGGTGGAGATCAATCATAAACTTGACGCGATGGAAAAGAAATTTGAAGATAAGTATACAGCGGCCGGCCAAGCTGTCACTCTTCTTATGGCCGGATTGAAAAAGAACATCGATACTCTCGCCGTAGTGAATCAGAATGCTCACATCGTAGCAAACAACATTCAAAAGTTTGACGGTAATATGGTAACTCTTAACAGCAATCAACAAGCATTGGTCACTGAATTCTCCAGGATGACAAAGCATATTGATGACTCACTGCACTCCTATGCAAACTCCATCGCAGTCGAAGCCAAAAAGGGGGAGAAAGAATATATAGCTAAGATGGCTGAGCTTCGGGAAGTCATGATCAACAACTTTGAACAATCAAACAAATATGTCTATGATAGTTGCTGGTGGATGCTCCAACAGGCCTTAGGCGTCGATTTGCCTGAAACTCCTGCGGGTACTCATGCTCCTGAGATTACTACGGCAGCTGAGGGAGTAAGTGCTGCAGAAGTTCCATTAAGTGAAGCTGAGGCTGCTAGGGCCACCTCCAAGGCAAAGCTGATGGTAATGTTTGACCAAGAGGCCCTAGCAAAAGTCAGGGGCAAGAGAAAATCTCAAGAAGGGACATCAAAGGAAACACAAGCTGAAAAGAGAATCAGACTGAAGGAGGAGGAAGTAAGAAATGAAAAGTGGAGTCCGGTATCCAAGAGTATCATATTGGACACATTCTGGCTACAGGAAAAAGGGGAAATCAATCGAAACGATGTATACAGCCAGTATGAGTGGGAGATGCACAAGACGTATGAAGCCAATCGAAACATCTTCTTCAGGACCAACACTGCGGCAGATAAAGCTCCTCCACCCAGATATTATCCGAAGCCCAAATAGTATATGGAGAGGCAAAGAAAGAAGTACTTGGCTCAAAAACTCAAGGATGACTTAGCCAAAGAAAAATAGTCAAAAAGTTATAGCCTGTCATTCTCTCTTAAGAACAATTAACATTTATTGTTATTATATGAACAATCTTGAGATTATATATATATATATATATACATATATATGTACTTGAATTTGTGAATGACTCAAGTCTTGATCTGTTTGCCTATATTCTCTTGTGCTGCATACTTAAATTCTGAATGTTGTTTATATTATCTGGTTGGTGTTATTCATCTTAGCTAGTAGGGTTTTGGCTTCGTCAAATAGGGGGAGATTGTTGGGTATTGTATCCACAATTACCTGGATTTGAGGAAGCCACCTGTCGAGCTAAGATGAATTCACAATGTATTTGATGAAACCTCTTAGGTTGTGCTTGTAGTTATTCCACGCTAAGTGCACACCAATGTCAGGGTGCAGTAGGTCAATATACACGGGTCTACACGACGTAATCCCTCGTTGAGCAGATCAGTGTGTTGGCCTACATGTATTCTCTCTATTGGAGTGCACTTACTTCAAGTACAGGGCCGTTTTTATGCAAGAGCAGACAAGGAGCAAAGATGTGTCAAAGAGCAGCTCAGAGGCGAAAGACGAAAATTCGTCTAAGTATAATTCGACGAGAATCACCAAGTGATTCTCGCCGAATCGTCGAGAATCATTAGTGATTCTCGCCGACTCTATCCGGCTACCTCAAAATGGTGCCAAGTAAGATTCGGCGAGAATCACTAGTGATTCACGCCGAACCCATCGTCGAGCAGATCATGGCCAAGTAATTATACTTAGACGAGAATCACGCGAGAATCACTAGTGAGAATCAACAAGTGATTCGGTGATAATCACTAGTGATTATCGACGAATCGTCGAGAATCACGAACTGATCCTCGCCGATTCGCCGAGAATCACCTTCGATTCTTGCCGATTTTGACTTAGCAATTTCTCTGGAAGCTGCTGGACCGGATTCTGCCGCTGGGACTGTGTTGAACCGGAACTAGGGTTTCCTTCAGGTGGGACCCACAATGGTCATTTAGGAGTATACGTGTGTATAAATACACGGGTATTTTTGAACAGTAAAGAGAGCGAAAAAGAAAGGAAATACACGAGCCGCGACGTGACCTAGATCGATGTTTCCGCTCCGCCGCCGTCGCCGCTCGCACCGAGTTGATCGCCGGTCTTGATCGTGGTTTCTTCCAGATCTCCGACGATAGAAGCTTAGCCAAGCTTAGCGTCTCACGTGTCTAACCGGAGATCCCTTGTCTCTTGATTTGTTGATCGGTAAAATCTTCCCCATCCGAATCGATCGAGACGATTGATCCTAGTGTGACCGTTGGTAGACCTAGCTAGCTTCGCTACGAAGTTTGGATCTCTAAAGTACAGCAGTCGCACATCGTTGTCGCCGCCGATCCCGTGAACCTAGCTGCCGCCCATCTTGCCGCCGCCGGTTCCGGGGAGATTCTCAACAAGAGAGATCTAGGGTAGTGGAATCTTCGTGGACTTCAAGAACACGTCGTCAACGAAGAGGGACACCGTAGTCTCCAAACGTAGTTTGTATTTCTTGTACATTCTAATTTCATTTTTGTTGTAAAGGAACGTTGGTTCTGAAAGGGAAACTAGATCTGATATACTCTAGAGGGGGATGAATAGAGTATATGGTGCTTTTTAAAACACAAAGAAAACTTTTGAAAAGCTTTACAACAATTGTTGTAATGAGTGTGAGCAGGGAAGCAGAAATATAAATCTAATCACAGAACTAAGCTATGCAAAAACTAAGCACAGAAAAATCTAGGCCAGAAACAAAAAGAAAACATGCAGAACCAGATGACACAAGGAAATATAGTGGTTCCCTAAACTTGGGTACATCCACTCTTCTACCACCCTAGGTAGGAATCCACTGCAGGATGAGTTGATCAGGTGTCCTGGGCACCAATGAGCTTTTGATAAGGTGCTCAAAAACCAAAGCAGATTTTTTGATCAGGTGTCTTGCCACCAATGAGCTTTTGACAAGGTGCTCAAAAACCAGATTCAAACTTTTGAAGGGAGTTTGAAAAACCCTTTACAGAGTGGGGGTGAGAGAGTGATGGCAGTCTTCTCTTTCTCAATCAACTGAGAAGACTATGTGGATTGATGTCAAAGCTCCCCCTGAATCCTTGAGATCTTTAGGAAGAAGAGCTTTGCTGAGGTTGATAGGCCTTCAAAGGTAGAACTCCAGCAAAAGATGATTTCAGCAATGACTGAAATGTTGAGTGTCTGGAGTCTTGAAATGATGTTGGCCTTGAACACTTTGAGAGCTGAAGAGATCTGAAGAATTTTTGAAAGCTTGATCTCTTTGATGAGTGTTCTTTAGAATTCTTCTTGACAGAAGATTTTGAAAGAGTGTCTGTATTCTGAGTTGTGTGTGCTTCTTGTCAATCTCTGTATCTCATCTTTTCTTCATTCAAAAACATTCTGTCTTTTATTCTCTGTGCCAGAATAGAATATCACTCTGTCAAAGATAGCCGTTGGTCTGCATTGATTACAGCCTTAATTGCATAATTTCTTCTGAAGGAAAGTCCACTGAATTGTTCCTTGAAAAATCCCTTGAAACTTGGTCCAGAAGTAAATGAAAACGGCTAGCAGATCTTCTGAATTAAATGCAGAATAACTTCTAATTGATTTGAATTTGAATTCTGAAAGATAATTGAAATCGTCGAACTGAGCTCTGCTATCGTCGAGCTGAGCTCAGCGAACTGGAAAATTCAATCAGTAACATAATCGTCGATATGAGTTCAAAGATCGTCGAACTGAGCTCAGAGATAAAGATCCAGTGCAGAGTCAAAATCGTTGACCTGAGCTCACCGATCGTCGAATGGAGTTCGACGACATTATGAGGTTGAGCTCAACGATCGTTGAGTGGATCTCGACGATATTATGAGGTTGAGCTCAGCGATCGTCGAATGGAGCTCGACGATCTGCAGAAGTTGAGCTAGACGATCGTCGACCGGAGTTCGACGAAACGTCGTGCTGAGCTCGACGATTAGACTTAGTCTCCAGACAAAAACTTGGTCTTCTGGGCAGCTTTCAAACTTAGACTTCTAACCCTTAGACTCAAATCTAATTGACCTATTAAGCTATACAGAAGGTCAAACACAGATTCCTAGAGACATAGTGATCCTGACCCAAATTAGTAATAGGGTGTTCCAACAATCTCCCCCTATTTGGGTTAGGATTACTATTTACAGACTTTGGAGAAATCAAATAACAACATACAATCAAAAATGCATGAAAACAATAGCAGCTAGACATTGCAGAACTATCACAGAGATATATATATAACATCCAGATAGCAGTCAGAAAAACCAAGGATTGTCACCTTAAAGAGTTACTTCTTCTCTTTGCCTTTCACCATTTTGATTTCTCTGTTAGGATTTAAAGCTTCTGTTGGGTACATTGATCAAATGTTCCTGATTTGAAGAAGCCTCACCTAACTCAATGATATACATCATAATGTATTTGATGTTTGTTTGAGTTACTTGTGCAGGTTAGGTATACACTGGATTGAAGCTAAAAGTTTCTAAGTCCATGTGTCGACACCCAGAGGGAAAGTGTCGACACTTGAGAAAGCTTGTGTCGACACCCAGACAAGCAGTGTCGACACTTGGAGTAATTGTGTCGACACCTGAGAAGAAGAGTCGACACCAGACAGAAAGTGTCGACACTTGGAGCTGTGTCGACACTCAGTGAAGAAGTATGCAGAAAAGCTGTGTCGACACTTAGCAGAAGTGTCGACACCTAGAAGAGCTGTGTCTACACCAGAAAGTGTCGACACTTGGAGATGTGTCGACACTCAGCAAAAGTCTGCAGAGTCTAAGTACAAGTGTCGACACTCAACACAATGTGTCGACACTATGCAGAAGAGTCAGCATTTGAGGAATATGTCGACACTCAGCACAATGTGTCGACACACAACCAGAAGAGTCAACATTTGAAGTAAGTGTCGACACTCAGCACAATGTGTCGACACTTAGCTAAAGACTCAACACTTGAAGAAAGTGTCGACACAAGGAGCTGTGTCGACACTTAGCAAAGAACAGAAAAGTTTACAAAATATTCTAAGTACAAGTGTCGACACTAAGGGAATGTGTCGACACTCAGCTGAGGAAACAAAATTGAAGACTTGTGTCGACACCAAGAAGTAGTGTCGACACTTGACAGTTTCAACACATGAAGATGTGTCGACACAAAGAAGATGTGTCGACACTTAGAAGAATACAGTTAAAGAATAAAGAACAAGTACTTGTGTCGACACTCAATTTCAGTGTCGACACATGCAGAAGAATTTGTGTCGAGACATACAGGAATTGTGTCGACACCTTGTAGACTTGTGTCGACACTTACACAACATGTGTCGACACTTGGTCTATAAGTGTCGACACTTAAGAACAGAAAGTCTCGACACTATCTGACAGTTAGAGAATCTCAAGAAGTGACTGGTTGACATGACAGCTGCCGATCCAGCCGGTCTACAGCAACTGTCAGAGAAGTCAGAAGTCTGTTATGAACTGGACCAGCCGGTTACCATGAAGGAAGCCTATAAATAGGCACTCATGGTTTACAGATTGTGGTTGTTAGAAGTAGTTGTCAAGAATACTTAAAGTGATTGATCAGATTCTTCAAGTAATCAGGAAAGTGATACACAGAGGATCAACACAAGAAGATCTGGCAGTCCAACTGCAGATCTAAGAAGTTGGAGAGAGAGAGCTCCAATCAAGAATTCAGTCTTTGGAACTAAGGCTGAGAAGAAGGATTCAGAATCATCTGGATCTCAAGAAGCAGAGGTCAAGGATCAACTGCAGAAGATTCAGACTAATTCAGTTCTAACTCAAGAAGTTTTGAAGGAAGCTAAGTCAGTTTGGATCTAGCTGAGTTCTTCCAAGAACTCTTCAAGAAACTCTCAACTTCTCTCTTATTTTCTGAGTTGTAGAGTTAGCTATTGTATTTCTATTTTAACTTGTATGATCCATTGGATCTGAGAGAATTGTAAGCCTATATTATAAAGGCTGAGGGTAGGGCTTGGTTGCCTGAGTGTAGGAGTTGAAGAACTCTGAGTGTAGGCCTTAATTGGCTGAGTGTAGGCCTGGGTGGCTGAGTGTAGGCCTTGGTGGCTGAGTGTAAGGCTTTGGGCCTGAGGTGTAGGAACCTAGTTGGGTTCTGAGATAGTGGAGAAGATTGGCCGAATCTAGTACACTGCTAGATAGGCGAAGGGGGAAAGTGGATGTACCCAAAGATTGGGGAACCACTATAAATAAGTGTGTCTGCTGTACTGTGCTGTGCTGTGGATTAACTGTTTATATTCTGTGATTGCTGTTAATTGTAGAATTCTGTGAAATAACTGTTGTGCTGCCAACAAAGTTTTAAAAAAGGTTTAGGTCACCTATTCACCCCCCCCCCCCCCTCTAGGTATTTAGGTACCATATCTTTCAAGTGGTATCAGAGGGAGGTTCCTCAAAACAAGGACTAACTGTCTGAGGAGATCCAGTTTTGGCAGATTCAGTGTAAGTCAGAATACAGTTTCAAGAAAATCAAGAAACATGGGGTCTTCAGAGAATCACAAGGAATTGGGTTCAATGAAACTGCCCATATTCAGAAAGGAGATTTTTGGAATCTGGAAAGAGAGGGTAAGGCTATTCATGGAGGCCTCAGACCCTAGAATCTACATCACAGTCAAAGAGGGGCCATATGTGCCCATGAAGATCTCAGTATTGGATGCAAATCAGAGGACTCCAAAGGATTTCTCTGAGATGACCAAGGATGAAATTGTCCTAGCCACTATGGACAAAAGGGCACAAAACATAATAGTAAGTGCCATTGATGATGCAACCTTTCAGAACCTAATTCACTGTAAAACAGCAAAAGAAATGTGGGATACCCTCATTGTCTATATGGAAGGTTCTGAAGAAGTCAGGCAAGATAGGAAGTCCTTGCTTAATCAAGAGTATGAGAGCTTTAGGCAAGGAAGAGGAGATAGCATCACTGAATGCTACAAGAAGTTCTATAGAATTGTTAATGAACTCATGTCCTATGGAAGAGAGTTCACTAACTATGAATTGAATGATAAGTTCTTAAGGTCCCTAACCAAAGATTGGGACACCAAGATCTGTGCCATCAGAGAAATGGCAAAGTTGGGAGAAATTCCTCCTCCCACATTGTTTGGCAAGTTGTTGTCTTATGAGATGCAGCTGTCAGTGAGAAAAGAGGAGGAAAAATCAACAAGGACTGAGCACAGAGAAAGGACTGTTGCCTTCAAGTCAGAAGTACCTAGAAAGGGGAGGACTAAGTCATCAACACCTCCTCCAGAGGTAGTTGAATCTGAATCTGATGAGTCTGTTAGCACAAAGTCTACAAGCAGTGAAAGTGATGAAGACTTTGCTGCATTCACCAGACATTTTCAGAAATTCCTGAAGAAGAAACAGTGGAGGTCCAGACCTTCATTTTCCAAAGGGAAAGAAGTTCAGTATCAGGAGAAGAAGCCTTCAAAGAAGGACAAGAAAAAGACAAAGACTAGCAAGGCAACTGGGTCTAAGATAGTATGTTACTGCTGCAATAGACAGGGGCATGTTATTGCAGATTGTCCTGAGAGAAGAAAAGAATCCAGTGACAAAAAGAAGACTCACTTCAAAGGAAAGAAGGAGAAGTCCTTTGTTGCAAAGAATGAGAAGACTCTTTCAGACATTTCTTCTTCAGACACTGAGACAGATGCTGAAGCCTACATAGGGCTATTTGCTGAAGAAGAAGAAGAGTTTATGCAGATCATGGAATCAATCTATGAACAAGAAGAGTGTCAGTGCCAAGGACTGATGACATTGACTGAAAGGTACCAAAATCCTGGAGCAGCCAGGACCTAGTCAGGTACAAAGTCCAACTCAAAGTTCAGATTTCAGTTCTAGTTCAGAGTCAGATTCATCTTCATCAAGTGATGGAAGTGTTTCTGAATCTGAGGGAGATATTCATCAGCTCTTAGATGAATATAAAGTACTGTTGCAAGCCTATAAGAAAAGCAAGTCCCTTGCCAAAAGTCAGGCAAAGGAAATTGCTGATCTAAAGGCAGCTGCAACAGACTTTGAGAAGGAATTTGATCAAAAGCTCAATGAGGTAGCCAGGCTGAAACACATTACTGTGATTCAGATGGGAACTATCACTTATAAAAATGATCAAATTAAGTTACTGGAGATCAATCTTCAGAAGGAAAAAGAGCTAGTTGCTAGGTTTTCAAAACCTAAATCAGTGCTACCCTTGATTGATGAATTTGTTCATCATAAAGGAAAGGCTGGATTGGGTTTTATTAAACCAGCTAGGACTGTTCAGGATCAGTCCAAGTCCAAGGGCAAAGCCCCAACATTCAATAAGCCTGCTTGTAGTCAAGACAGCAAAGGTTGTACCTAAGCAAAGGTACAACAAGTTTGAATGCTGGTGCTGTGGCAAGATTGGCCATTTTGCAATGGACTGTTGGCACAATGCCAGTGCCAAGGTGAGTAGTAAGTTACCTGGTGAAAAGCCAACAGGTAGCTTTGTTAAGTTGCAAACTAACAATCACCAAGGACCCAAGTTTACTTTGGGTTCTAAGGTTCATTAATTTGTTTTGCAGGTGAATCCAAGTGGCCATACCCCTACATGGTACTTGGATAGTGGATGTTCCAGACACATGACTGGAACTAGGGGACTACTGAAGGACTACATTCCAATCAAAAATGGTCCAAAGGTGACCTTTGGTGGTTCTGAAAAAGGAATCATCAAAGGGTTTGGTAACATCTCTTCAAACCTAGTTACCATTACTCAAGTGGCTTATGTTAAAGGGTTGAAACACAACCTCATTAGTATAAGTCAGTTAAGTGATGTAGGGTATGACATCTCATTTGTTAAAAATGGTTGTCATATCAAGAGGTCAAGTGATCAAGAGATCATTTTGACAGGTTATAGGAAGAGGAATGTCTATTGTTTAGACATTATGATTGAGAACAATGGTTCTCCTGTTTGTCTTGTAGCTGATGAGACAGTCTCTCAATGTGTCAAATGGCACAAGAGGCTTGCCCATCTTAATTACAAGACTATTAGCAAACTCTTTAGCAAAGAGTTAGTGAGGAATGGTCCTCAAGTTAAGTGTGTTAAAGATGGCATTTGCTCAGCTTGTCAAAAGGGCAAGCAGACTAAATCCACCTTTAGAAGCTTAGACAACAAAGATGCTGTGAGGTGTTTATACCTCTTGCATATGGATCTATTTGGTCCAATGCCAGTTCACAGCTTAGGTAGGAAGGTCTATACCTTTGTAGTTGTTGATGACTACTCAAGGTTTACCTGGGTGTTCTTCTTAAAGCAGAAATCTGAAACACCTAGTGTCTTCTATAGTTTTGTTAAGCAAATTCAGAATGAATTGAACTGTACAGTGGTCAAAATTAGAAGTGACCATGGTACTGAGTTTCAGTCTGAAAGCATGACAAAGCTGTGTGAAGACTATGGGATATTTCAAGAATTCTCTTCACCTAGAACACCTCAGCAAAATGGCATTGCTGAGAGGAAGAATAGAACCTTGATAGAGGCTGGTAGAACCCTACTTAGTGATACATCACTGCCTGAGTATTTCTGGGCTGAAGCAGTTAACACTGCATGCCATGTGATAAATAGGGCTACCATCACTAAAAGGTTAAACAAGACCCCCTATGAAGTTGTGAAAGGCAGGAAACCAAATCTATCCTATTTCAGGATTTTTGGTTGCAAATGCTTCATACTTAACAATGGAAAGTCTTACCTAACTAAGTTTGCTGCCAAGTCCCAAGAGGGAGTGTTTGTTGGGTACAGCAATAATAGTAAGGCTTATAGAGTCTACAACTTGACTACACAAGTTGTAGAGGAGTCTGTGCATGTAGTTTTTGATGAGACACAACTAATTAACAATGAGTTGTCTAGCAATGTATGCAGCCCCACAGGTCTTACTAAGAAGATGGACAAGCTAGCCATAGAAGATGTACCTGCTGCAAGACAGCAAGTAGAAGAAGATGGCTTATGTCTAGGGGGAGAAATACATGTACCAGGAACTGAAGAAGTACAAGGAACTCAGCATGATGAAGATGCTGTAGAAGTACAACCAGAAGTAAGGATGCCTCCAGCCAACAGGCATCTAAGAGATCATCCAGTAGAGCTGATAATTGGAGATCCAAGACAAGGTGTTCAGACAAGGAGCAGAAATCAGAATGCTGTAGTATATTCAAGTTTTCTGTCTCAAATAGAACCAAAGAAATTTGAAGAAGCAATACAAGATCCACAGTGGACTGAAGCTATGCAAGAAGAACTTAATCAGTTCAAAAGGTGCAAAGTTTGGGAGCTGGTTCCAAAGCCTAAATACCACAATGTTATAGGAACTAAGTGGATCTACAGAAATAAGTTAGATGAACAAGGGGTCATCATAAAGAATAAAGCAAGACTGGTTGCAAAAGGATATAGGCAAGAAGAAGGTATTGATTTTGATCAAACCTTTGCCCCAGTAGCCAGACTGGAGGCCATAAGGATGTTCTTGGCCTATGCAACTTATCAAGGATTCAAGGTATACCAAATGGATGTGAAGTCAGCATTCCTAAATGGTAATCTAAAGGAAGAAGTATATGTGGAGCAGCCTTCAGGTTTTGTTGATCCTACTCTTCCACATTATGTGTATAGACTTAGGAAAGCATTATATGGGTTAAAACAAGCACCTAGAGCTTGGTATGAAACCCTATCTAGTTTCCTCATTGAGAACAAGTTCTCAAGGGGGAAAATAGATAAGACTCTATTCCTTAGGGAATCTAGAGGCAAAGTCATACTTGTCCAAATATATGTAGATGACATTATATTTGGGTCTACTGAAAGTAGCCTTTGCAAAAAGTTTGCAAAGCTTATGCAAAGTCAATTTGAGATGAGTAGTATGGGAGAACTGAAGTTTTTCTTGGGTCTCCAAGTTAAACAGACTGGAAGTGGTCTATACCATATGTCAGTCCAAGTTCACCCTAGAACTCATAAGGAAGTATGGTATGGATTCATCCAGTGCCATGAAGACTCCTATGGGGTCAAGTATGTCTCTAAGCAAGGATGATACAGGGAAACCTGTAGATGAAACCTTGTATAGAGGGATAGTTGGCTCCCTACTATACTTGATTGCAAGTAGGCCTGATATTATGTATGCTACATATGTTTGTGCCAGGTATCAAGCCTGCCCCAAAGAATCTCACTTGACTGCAGTCAAGAGAATCTTGAGATATTTAAAGGGCACTCCCTTTCTAGGCCTCTGGTACCCTAGGAATGGAGATTTTGATCTAACAGGCTATTCAGATGCAGACTTTGCAGGATGCAAAGAAGATAGAAAGAGCACTACTGGATCCTGTCAATTCCTAGGTGGAAGACTCATTTCATGGAGTAGTAAGAAGCAAACCAGTGTGGCTATTTCCACAGCTGAGTCAGAATATGTAGCTGCAGGAAGTTGCTGTGCTCAACTTCTGTGGATTCAACATCAGTTAGAAGACTATGGATTTCAGGTAAGTAGAACTCCACTTTACTGTGATTCTACAAGTGCTATATCAATAGCTAACAATCCTGTATCACATAGTAGAACTAAACATATTGAGATTAAATATCACTTTCTTAGGGAGCATGTAGAAAGAAATGATATTGCACTTGAATATGTTAAAACTGATAATCAAATAGCAGATATGTTTACTAAGCCCTTAGAAGAAGCTAAGTTCAATAGGTTCAAAATTGAACTAGGTATGATAAACTTAGACTAAGTTTACAGAACTAAAAAATTGGCTAAGTAAAAAGGTGTCGACACATAGACAAGTCTATGTCGACACAGAATAGTAAGTGTCGACACTTCAGGAAAATGGTGTCGACACATCTAGGAAGTTGGTGTCGACATTTCAGAATGTTAGTGTCGACACATGTCGAGTTGGTGTCGACACATTCAATAAGGTGTCGACACTTAAGTTTTACTCAGAATTTTCTAAGTAAAGTCTCGACTACATGTCGAGTAGTGTGGTGTCGACACTTAACCAAGTGTCGACACATCAAATCTGATGACTTAAACTTGTGTCGACACATGAGTGTCGAGACATTATAAGTCAGTGTCGACACTTCTTGCCAGTGTCGACACATCTTTAGTAATCCATCCCGCCTGTTCGTCTTCAGACCAGAAAGGTATAAATAGGATTCTGTCTTTGTGTGTCGACACGCTTTCAGAGTTTCGAGACCAAACTACTGTGTCGACATTTCTCTCTTCTAAAGACTAATTCTCCAAACCCTAATGGCTCCCAAGCTGGAAGAGAACGTTAACGAAGGCTATGAACTGGTTCGTGGCGCGTTCGACGATGGCGATCAAGACATCAAATCGGTGATAACCCTAGTCACCGATTCTGGATTGGAGTATCTGGTTTCAGAACCAACTAAAATATGGAAGAAGGAGGTAATCGAATTCCTTGCGGGAGCTTCTGTAGATGACTCAGGCTACAGAATCAAATCAAGGGTGCATGGCACCAAGGTCAAGATTTCACCCAAGTCTCTGAGAAAGGTACTTCAGCTACCTAAAGTTCAAGATGAAGAGGAAGTGACTACATCTAAGACCAGAGAAGCACTTACCTGGTGTGGTCTAGATCCTAAGCTGAAGATAGGATCAGTATTCAACAGGAGAGGAATGAATACCCAAGGAAAGTTTCTGTCAGAAGTTGTGGGTAAAGTTATCCTCAGTAAACCTGGAGGGCATGACAGGGTGTCAGCCTCCATGTTCAGTGTTATGACCAGAATCATCTTCAACCTTAAAACAGACTGGTCACTGGTTGTGTTTGAGAAAGTTAAGGAAAGTCTAAAGAAGCCCAATCCGGGCAGGATACTAAGTCTCTACCTGGCTGGTACAATACCAGAGGTCATGAGCAATGCTGCTGGTGCTAAAATCAATCATATGAGGAGGATGGATATGAGAATACTCTCAAGATGGGAAAGAGTGCTGTCTAAGGAAGTTCCTACTCCAGAGAAGCAGGTTTCTAAGAAGGATTCCCCTCCAAGGAAGAAGAGAAAAACTGCTGTTGTGGCCCAAGTGTCTTCAAGCAGTTCTGGAAGTGAAGAACAGGTGGTGTTCACACCTGATGAGCAAGAGGAGGAGATAGTAGAAAAGATCCCTGCTGCTAAAGATGTGGCTGAGACTCAGGGGGAGCTGCCTCACACTAGTCCCATCCCTAGGGATCTAAGCCAGGGGGAGCTTCCAGGTGTAGAAGAACCATCTACACTAGAGAGTGAGCAAGCTACAATAATTATCCAAGAGGTACTTTCTGACCTCAATACTTTAGATTTTTCTATAATAGATTCTGATTTGTCTGATGTCCATCAGCAAACTCAGCAAACAAATCAACTACCAGATGTTGTTCTCCAAGACACATCAGTAGTACAAGAAGTTGTTCCTGATAAAGTAGTTGATGAACCCAGTACTTCTCCTGCACAGTCTCCAGCTGAATACACAATGGAAGATCTATTTCTTAATTTAGATCAAGAGGACTTTGACATGGATAAAGTTGCTGCAGCTGAAGAGAAGGGTGCTGCTACTGAGGGGGAGAACATGGAAGTTGTGGAAGAGCCTATTAGGCAGGAAAGTGAGAAAGCACTTGATGTGCAAGATGACAAACCCTCAAGCCCTAAGGATAGGGTAAATATAGCCAGTACTTCAGAATCTGAGGATGATGAGACTGAACAAGCCAAGAAGAAGCAATTCTTTGTATTCAAAAGAAGGAGTCAGAGCTACAAGAAGGCTCTACAAACTGTTGCTCAACACTCCCTAGTCCAACAAGCTCCATCAACTGATTACAGTGGCTTAATGGTAGCAATGCAAGTTAAGCTGGATGAGCACAGGAGGGCTATAGAGAAGTATATTGATGAAGGCCAAAAGTCCCTACAATTTGATCTAGCTCAAGATATCAAATCAATAAGGTTTGAAATGAATTTGAATAAGAAGGAAATGACTGACTGCTTCCACAAGGGTGGTAATGCAGTGGTCTATTTGGCAACTCACCAGGAGAAAATCAAGTCTCAAGTAGATGATATAGCACTGAAGCAAGGCTATGTGCTGGAGAATCAATTAAGAATGAATGATAATTTGACTGCATCTCATAATGCTATAGTAACTGAATTAAAGAATAAGTCTGCTGAACCATCTACTTCAACTGATGCTGCAAAGGCTGATTTTGATAAACTCTTTCAAGCTGAGCTTACTGCTGTCAAGACTGCCATACAAGATTCACAGAAAGCAATCTCTGAACAACTTACCAAGCTAAAACCATTCTTTAAAGAGGGGATCAGGTACTTGGATGGTCAAATCCGATTCCAGAAGGATGATATAAGAGATCATGTTGCTCAAGAAGTCATAAAGGGGGAGAGAGTGTTAGTCAAGGCCAGTTCTGAGCATGCAAAATGGATTTCTAATTCAATCAGGGCTACACTTGGATATCCTCCCCTGTGTGATGACAATGAAGTTGCTGAATCTGGACTGAACCCTGCCTATTTTGGAGGTGAGCCACAAGAAGTAGCTCAAGTCATTTATCCACCTCCAGATTTTGAAATGATTCATGCAGAGGTGAGCACTATGTATAGCCCATCTGGGGGCAAGGACAATGTCCATTTAGAAAAGGTTACTCAACCTATAACAGCAGCTATGCAAGAGGCTTTGGACAAAGAAGAAGAGACAAGGCTGTCAAAGAAGAAGTTCAGGGAACTAGCTGAGCAAAAACCAGATTTTGAACAGTGGAGCCCTACTTCTAGGAACATCATTCTCACAGCCTGGAAAGCAGCCAAGGACAATGCTCATGAAAGGAATAAATGGTTTTCAGAAGCAGAATGGAGGAAGCATGAGAGTAGGCAGGAAGCCATTGTCCAGCATAGAAGGAAGGCTAAGTTAGGAAAGCTACCTCCTACAGCTGTGGAGCCTAGCAAGTACTTTCCTAAGCCCTATCATTACTTTGAGAGGCAGAAAATCAAGGCTGAAGAACAAAAGAAGAAAGACTCAAAAGGCAAGAAGCCTGCTGATGCTGAGCCTGCTGCTGCTGCTGCTGTCAAAGCTCAAGTTAAAGCTGGAAAAGTAATTGTTATCAAAGAACCTGATCAGAAATAGATTAGGAATTAAACTTGAAGCTTGTTGTAATCTTTTAAATGAAAAACATTTTTGTACAACATTGAAAATGTATAAGGAACAATGTTAGAACAATATGTGATAAATATAGTATGATTGATCTGAAATGTGTTTGTTTCTTATTTGTTCTGGAATGTTGAATGTGTATATGTGTGAAGTTTTACATGTTCATGTTAACCCTGTTGATTATAATCTGCTTTTCATCATTTTGTAATTTTTAATTATGAGTGGTGTATATCATTGACTAAGGGTTATGACTTCTCCAAATAGGGGGAGATTGTTGGGTACATTGATCAAATGTACCTGATTTGAAGAAGCCTCACCTAACTCAATGATATACATCATAATGTATTTGATGTTTGTTTGAGTTACTTGTGCAGGTTAGGTATACACTGGATTGAAGCTAAAAGTTTCTAAGTCCATGTGTCGACACCCAGAGGGAAAGTGTCGACACTTGAGAAAGCTTGTGTCGACACCCAGACAAGCAGTGTCGACACTTGGAGTAATTGTGTCGACACCTGAGAAGAAGAGTCGACACCAGACAGAAAGTGTCGACACTTGGAGCTGTGTCGACACTCAGTGAAGAAGTATGCAGAAAAGCTGTGTCGACACTTAGCAGAAGTGTCGACACCTAGAAGAGCTGTGTCTACACCAGAAAGTGTCGACACTTGGAGATGTGTCGACACTCAGCAAAAGTCTGCAGAGTCTAAGTACAAGTGTCGACACTCAACACAATGTGTCGACACTATGCAGAAGAGTCAGCATTTGAGGAATGTGTCGACACTCAGCACAATGTGTCGACACACAACCAGAAGAGTCAACATTTGAAGTAAGTGTCGACACTCAGCACAATGTGTCGACACTTAGCTAAAGACTCAACACTTGAAGAAAGTGTCGACACAAGGAGCTGTGTCGACACTTAGCAAAGAACAGAAAAGTTTACAAAATATTCTAAGTACAAGTGTCGACACTAAGGGAATGTGTCGACACTCAGCTGAGGAAACAAAATTGAAGACTTGTGTCGACACCAAGAAGTAGTGTCGACACTTGACAGTTTCAACACATGAAGATGTGTCGACACAAAGAAGATGTGTCGACACTTAGAAGAATACAGTTAAAGAATAAAGAACAAGTACTTGTGTCGACACTCAATTTCAGTGTCGACACATGCAGAAGAATTTGTGTCGAGACATACAGGGAATTGTGTCGACACCTTGTAGACTTGTGTCGACACTTACACAACATGTGTCGACACTTGGTCTATAAGTGTCGACACTTAAGAACAGAAAGTCTCGACACTATCTGACAGTTAGAGAATCTCAAGAAGTGACTGGTTGACATGACAGCTGCCGATCCAGCCGGTCTACAGCAACTGTCAGAGAAGTCAGAAGTCTGTTATGAACTGGACCAGCCGGTTACCATGAAGGAAGCCTATAAATAGGCACTCACGGTTTACAGATTGTGGTTGTTAGAAGTAGTTGTCAAGAATACTTAAAGTGATTGATCAGATTCTTCAAGTAATCAGGAAAGTGATACACAGAGGATCAACACAAGAAGATCTGGCAGTCCAACTGCAGATCTATGAAGTTGGAGAGAGAGAGCTCCAATCAAGAATTCAGTCTTTGGAACTAAGGCTGAGAAGAAGGATTCAGAATCATCTGGATCTCAAGAAGCAGAGGTCAATGATCAACTGCAGAAGATTCAGACTAATTCAGTTCTAACTCAAGAAGTTTTGAAGGAAGCTAAGTTAGTTTGGATCTAGCTGAGTTCTTCCAAGAACTCTTCAAGAAACTCTCAACTTCTCTCTTATTTTCTGAGCTGTAGAGTTAGCTATTGTATTTCTATTTTAACTTGTAGGATCCATTGGATCTGAGAGAATTGTAATCCTATATTATAAAGGCTGAGGGTAGGGCTTGGTTGCCTGAGTGTAGGAGTTGAAGAACTCTGAGTGTAGGCCTTAATTGGCTGAGTGTAGGCCTGGGTGGCTGAGTGTAGGCCTTGGTGGCTGAGTGTAAGGCTTTGGTCCTGAGGTGTAGGAACCTAGTTGGGTTCTGAGATAGTGGAGAAGATTGGCCGAATCTAGTACACTGCTAGATAGGCGAAGGGGGAAAGTGGATGTACCCAAAGATTGGGAAACCACTATAAATAAGTGTGTCTACTGTACTGTGCTGTGCTGTGGATTAACTGTTTATATTCTGTGATTGCTGTTAACTGTAGAATTCTGTGAAATAACTGTTGTGCTGCCAACAAAGTTTTAAAAAAGGTTTAGGTCACCTATTCACCCCCCCTCTAGGTGTTTAGGTACCATATCTTTCAGCTTCTTTATTGGATCTAGTATCATCAGCTGCACCCAAGTATGTTTGCTTTGAAGTCCTGGGAACCACAGCAGCAGGATGCAACTCCATGTATCTGTCTGCATCAAAGAGCTTGCTGGAGGCATATCTTTCTAATTCCTTTTGTCTTTGTTCTGACATTGTAGAAATATTTGAAGTTTCTAGCCCTTGCTCTCTGGCTTTCTTTATCTGGTCTAATGCAGCCAACTCCTTCATCCTAGCAGTCCAAGCAACAGGATCCTTTTCAGGGTCCTCAAATGGTACAGGTGGGTCATACCTGTTGGAAGAATTATCTTGAGGAGTCCTGGCAGTCACAGTCTCTTTGAGCTTATAGGGGAATGGACCAGAAGAAGTATCAGATGAAGCATGTCCTCCCCTGGAGTAAGGGTGCTGCCTGGAATGCCCTTTGGAATAAACTTGAGTCTCTCTTTGATTTCCCCTGTATCCTCCTCTCCTGGAATAAGAACCCCTAGGATGGCTTTCCCTTTGATAGGTTCTAGCATGGGGTTGATAGGGAGACTGGCTTCTAGCTGGGGCTGAACTTGCAGAGCTGCCACCTACACCTGCATCAGGTGGAGGTGGTGGAGGAGGATGAGGGTGCTTGAACTGGGAGGAGCCCTTCTCATACTTCCTTTTCTTCTTCATTGCTTTCAGCTAATTTTTGGAATACTGCATCCAATGTTCAGTAATTGGGAAGTTGTGCAGAATATAATATGGGATATCATTATCATCTTTTACTTTGGCAGGAGGAACCCTTTTCATTGGCTTACTTCTTGCCTTCCTTTTCCTTGCAATAGTGGTAGAAGAATCATCAGAGGCAGTGTTGTAATCATCAGATTCAGAGCTCTGAGCATCATATAAAGCATCAATTCTCTTCATCAAATCTTCTTTCAGTTGAACAGCAGCAGATGAGGCAGAAGTAGAAGGAGCAACAGAAACAGATACAGCAGCAGATGTAGCAATAGATACAGCAGCAGATACAGGAGCAACAGCAGAAACAACACTAGTAACTTCAGGAGTGATGGCAGCAGCAGCTTTAGTAACAACAACAAAATCTTCAGCAGGCTCAAAAACAGTGGCCTCTGGCATCAGAAAATCCTGGGATGTTTGCTCATCAGAAGCAACTTGAATTTCAGCAGCAGGGAGAACAACTTCAGCATTGGCATCAACAGATTCAGAAGCAAAGGCAGTCCTTTCTTCATCAGCAGCAGCAGCAGTAATCACTGAGAGTACAAAGGAGGAAATAATGCTGGGGTCACATCCAGAGAAAGGCACCAGAGCCTTGGACAGATCTTCTGAGGGCTGGACAGCAATAACTTCTGGTAAACAACTGAAAAAGGCAGGATCAAAGGCTGAGAGCAAAGACCTTAGGTCTATTGCCAGAAATGGAGTAGGCACAGCAACTGGAGCAGAAGAGGCAGCAGACACAGAAGTTCCAGCAGCAGCAGCAGTATCATCAGCAACAGGGGCAGAAGCAGCAGCAGCAACAGCATCATGAAGGCTGGCTTCATATGGCATCTCCCCCTGCCTGGATGCAGATGCATCTGTATCAAGGCAAACTGCTGGTGGGGCTGCCTGAGGAAGGAGAGAGGAAAGCCTGGCAGAGAGGGCTGCCACTAACAAGTGTAGAGGAGCCAAAGAGGTCTCCAAGAGGAGGGAGAACCTGGGGGCAATGAGCTCATATAACTTGTCAGCAAGGGCTGAGAGATCTACTTGCTCAAGAAGTGGAGCAGAGGTAGATGGTATGGGGATGGCTGAGGATGCTGGAAGTGGAGGGCTGGATGGTGGAGGGATGGATGGCTGAGGTGTGGGGATTGTGGAGATGGAGGACAAGGGGATGGATATGGATGGAGTGAATGTGGGTTGGTCAATGATGTGGTGGAGGAGATCTTGGAATGAGGTTGAGGAGGAGGGTAATTCTGGAGGAGAAGAGGGGGAATCATCCATGTAGGATTCATTCAGAAGGGTGAATGATGGTATGGATGGAGAAGAGGTGACATCTGGAGGTGGATAGGAGAACAATGGGTGGAAGTGGTCTGCAGGAGGTGATGAAATGGTTGCTGGAGATGGAATTGAGGTTGGAGATGGGCTTGAGATTGTAATGGTGGAGGGAGCTGGAGTGGTGGATGGTAGAGGTAGGGTTGGACTGGGAGGAGGAGGAGAAGAGGCAGCACCAGCAACAGCCAGGTCTTCTGCAGCAGCAGAAACCTGTGGGGGAGTGACTCTTTGAGTCCTGGTGCCTGAAGGAGCAGTTGAAGAGGGCCTGCTGGGTTTGCTAATTTGCCTGTCCCACTTGCCAAATAGGGCACAGGTAAGTCTCTTGGAGGCATTTATGTGCACTCCAGAGGAGACCAGCAGAGCAGGGCACCTTGCCTGAAGGAAAACTCCAAGAATTCTTCCAAAATTAACAAAGCATTTATTTATTTTCTTCTTTATCAGGTCAAAGAAGACCTCTCCCCAATTCAAGCTTTTCTTATCTACCAGAGCTCCCATGAGGCAGAGCTGATGTCTGGAGATGGTATCATGTGCAGAATGCTTTGCCAACAGCACCTTGCCTACAACATCTGCTAGGAACCTGTACTCAACTGACAAGTTCCTCTTAAACAACTTGCTAGGGTTTCCCTCTGGATGACCCATCCTGGCAAGTATATCAGAAAATTCCTCCCCAGATAATTCAGCAGCATCATCTCCATTTCTCAAACCAAAGACCTCTGTTAAAACTGATGGGGTCAGAGGTACCTGTGTTCCAGCAATGGTGCCAACTATGGTGTTGTTGTCAAGGTTGTGAGCAGTATACACCCATTCCTTTATTTCATCTGAAGCAAGCTTGATTCTGGTGGTCATGAGGGCAGACAAATTCTGATCCTTGAATAAATTCAAAATGTCCTGGAAGATTTGATCAGTAGTGTTGAATGAGTCCAGATCAATGTCGAAGCCTGCATCGAACTTCATGGCGGCTAGAACAGCAACTGATACGGCCATTGTACCTACAAAACTTAACAAACAAAACGAACAAGCGTAGAACTGTTTGGAGGGAAGAAAATTCTTGCAGAGAAATTGAAAGCGCAAGAGAGAACGACGGCGAAAAATGAGTTTTATATTAGGGTTCGACGCAGAATTGGAAAGATCGTTGAACTCAGTTCGACGATCGAGGCTTCTAAAGGAATCTGAAGAGACTCCAACATCGTCGATCTCCGTTCGACGATCTGGAAAGGCGTCGAGCTCCGTTCGACGATCGTTCAGAGAACAAAATCGTCGAGCGCCGTTCGACGATCGTTGACCGGAAGAGATAGTTCATACTATCTGAGGGGCGCTGAACTCAGTTCGACGATTCTGGAAATCGTCGAACTCCGTTCGACGATCTTTGGGGAAATCGCCGAGCGCAGTTCAGAGATCAGAAAAGTCTAGACACTAAGAAAAATCAGAATTTTTGCCTAGTCTTGGTCATTTTTTAGCTTTCAAAATCTTGGATATTATTTAAGACTTCCTCCATCTAACATTCCTAACTGATTTAGGAAGAAGGTGTGTTTCTTTTCATCCAAAAGCTTGGTGAAAATATCTCCCCTTTGTAAATCAGTTGGGATATATTGTAGTTCAATTTTATTCTTTTCAACATTATCCCTTAAGAAGTGATGCCTAATCTCTATGTGTTTTGTCCTACTATGGAGGACTGGATTTTGGGCTATGGAGATAGCACTTGTATTATCACAAAAGATTTTAGACTTCTCTAAGTTGTAACCATAGTCTAGGAGTTGATTTTGAATCCACAGTATTTGTGAACAACAACTGCCTGCAGCCATATATTCAGCTTCAGCAGTTGAAGTTGACACAGATGTTTGTTTCTTACAAAACCAAGAGACAAGTCTATCACCAAGGAACTGACAAGTTCCACTGGTGCTTTTCCTGTCAATTCTGCATCCAGCATAATCAGCATCAGAGAATCCAGATAACTCAAATGCTGAATCTTTTGGATACCATAGACCTAGATTTGGACAACTTTTAACATACCTAAGAATCCTCTTTACTAAAGTGAGGTGTGACTCTCTAGGGCTTACTTGGAACCTAGCACATATACATGTAGCAAACATTATATCTGGTCTACTAGCTGTAAGATACAGTAAAGAGCCAATCATTGCTCTATATGTTGTCTGATCAACTGGTTTCCCATGTTCATCAGCATCCAGTACAGCATTGGTAGGCATGGGTGTTTTCATGCAAGATGCCTCAGACATACCAAATTTCTTAACCAATTCATTAGCATATTTGGTTTGAGAAATAAAGATGCCTTCCGCATGTTGCTTGACTTGCAATCCTAGGAAGAAGGATAGCTCACCCATGCTACTCATCTCAAATTTAGAATGCATCAGATTGGAAAACCCTCTGCACAATTTTGAGTCAGTAGAACCAAAAATGATGTCGTCTACATAAATTTGTACTAGTAGGGTATGGGACTTATGGGTTCTAATAAAAAGAGTTTGGTCTACTCTACCCCTTATCAAACCATTTTCCAAGAGAAAGCATGCTAAGGTCTCATACCATGCTCTAGGAGCTTGCTTGAGACCATATAATGCTTTATGTAGTTTAAAAACATAATTAGGGTAAGTTGGAGAGATAAAACCTGGAGGTTGTCTGAAATAGACTTGCTCTTTGATGTCTCCATTTAAGAAAGCACTCTTGACATCCATCTGATAAACCTTGAAGCCTTTGTGAGCTGCATAAGCTAAAAATATCCTGATGGCTTCTAATCTTGCAACAGGTGCAAAGGTCTGGTCGTAGTCAATTCCTTCTTCTTGAGAATATCCCTGGGCAACTAGCCTTGCCTTGTTCCTTATGATTACTCCTTGATCATCCAGTTTATTTCTGAATACCCACTTTGTTCCAACAATGGAATGATCCTTTGCCTTTGGCACTAGTTCCCATACTTTGTTCCTTTCAAATTTATGCAACTCCTCTTGCATTGCAATGATCCAGTGTGGATCTTGCTCTGCATCTTGAATGGACTGAGGTTCAATTTGAGAAAGGAAGCAGGTGTGCAACAGGTTTTGGTTGACCTGATTTCTGGTTTGCACACCAGCTGAGAGTTCTCCAATTATTTGGGTAATTGGATGGTCTCTTGATGTTACTAAATCAACAGGGGGTGTTGATTGTTCACCAACCTGTGTTGTTGTTTCCTCTTGTGGTACAACAACTGGCTCTTCAGGTTGTGATTCAATGTGTTGAGCATTCCCTTCATCTTCACTGCTTTCATCCTCTTGAGCAACCTGTAACTTGTTCATATCTTCAACTAGAGAGTGTTCCTGCAAAGGTTCTATGGTAGAAGAAATCTTCTCCTTGAAAGACATGTTAGTTTCATCAAAAGAAACATGAACAGATTCCTCAATTTTCAATGATGATTTATTATAGACCCTATAGGCCTTGTTGATCATAGAGTATCCCAGAAACACTCCTTCATCAGCTTTGGCTTGAAATTTTGCTAAATATTGCTTATCATTATTGTGAATGTAGCAAATGCAACCAAAAATTCTGAAATAGTCAACTTTAGGTTTCTTCCCTTTGAGTAGTTCATAGGGAGTCTTTCCCTTTAGTTTGTGTATCAAACTTCTGTTCAGCACATAGTTGGAGGTGTTCACTGCCTCTGCCTAAAAGGATAGAGGTAGATGAGCATCTGACAACAATGTAGTGGCAGATTCAATAAGGGTTCTATTTTTCCTTTCAGCTACCCCATTTTGTTGAGGAGTTCTAGGAGCTGAGAAAGTATGCCTGATCCCTTCACTCTGACAGAACTCTTGCATAAGAAGAGAATCAAACTCTGTCCCATGATCACTTCTGATCAGGGCAATGTGAGTATTGAACTCAATCTGTATACATTTGAGAAACTCTGTCAGACACTTAAAGTTATCAGACTTCTTCCTTAGAAAGAACACCCAAGTGAATCTAGAGAAGTCATCTACAATTACTAAAGTGTAGGATTTCCCTCCTAGGCTTTGTACTGTGATGGGTCCAAATAGATCCATGTATAACAGATAAAATATCCTAGGTGAATCACTCTTATTAAGTGACTTAAAACTGTTTTTAGTTTGCTTGCCTAATTGACAGGCCTTGTAGAGTCCTTCCATCTTGTAGGGGCCAGAAGGTAGTCCTCTAACAAGGTTGTCCTTTGAGAGCCTAGCAATAGTTCTAAGGTTTAGGTGTCCTAGTCTCTTATGCCATAAAACATTTGGTCTACATACTGAATTGAATAAGCAGATATCTACATTGGTTGAAAGAAAATCTACAAGGTAGATGTTACCTTTCCTTTTACCTGTCAACACAGTTGTGTTGTCCTCTGACTTGATTTTGCATAAGGTTTTGCTGAAGGTCACCTGGTAGCCTTCATCACATAGCTGACTGATGCTAATTAGGTTGTGCTTCAGTCCTTCCACATATGCTACCTTCTTGAAGGTTACTGAACCAATCTGGACTGCACCATATCCTTTAGATTGTCCAAAGTTGGAATCACCAAAAATAACTTTGGGTCCAAGCTTGGCTCTAAAGGAATTGAGGTTGTCCTTGTTCCCTGTCATGTGCTTAGAGCACCCACTATCCAAATAGCATTGCTGGTTAGATGTTGGATAGGTCTTCACCTGCACATGAAACAATTTACTTGTTTTTGACCCAGTTTACCTTGGGCCTAGGTTGATAACCTCTAAATTCAGAAATAAAAGATATCCCTGGCTGACTCTTATATCCTTCAGGATGATATCTCCTTGGAGGTATAATCCATTCAGTATAAGGGTTAAAGGTTTGGGATGAAAAACCCTTAGGATTCAATTTTGGCTTGCCTTTGAAAAAATTTCCAGAGCTCTGACCTCTGTTCGACGATCTTGGAGCTGCGTTCGACGATCGTGGGTCAGATCGTCGAGCTCCGTTCGACGGTCGACTATGGGTGAGGTCAGGTATTTGGGATCGTCGACCTGCGTTCGACGACATTGGCTGAGATCGTCGATCTGCGTTCGACGATTTTTCCTGAGATCGTCGAGCTGCGTTCGGCGATCGTCGATCTTCATTCGGCGATCGGCGATCTCCGTTCGACGATTTCTGCTGGGACTTGGTTTTCTGAGGAAGATCAGAATTTTTCCTGGCAACCTCTACAACTCCCTTTCCCTTGTCAGAAATGAACTTGATAGGAGTTGTTAGGACAATAGGTTGGCTGGATGAGGCACCCAAGCCCAGTGTACTGTTGAATCTTGAGTTCACTATGCTTGTGATGTCCATCAGCTTGATGCTTCTCCCATTGAGAGATTCTTCAAGCTTCTTGGCCTCAGAGAGTTCACTTTTTAGTGTAGCTATCTGTTCCCTATAGTTCTCCAACTCCTGAGAGAGTTTGAGGTTTTCTGATTTTAAAACATTTTGTTCAGATAATTGATTTCTGAGAGAGATGATCTCTTTCTCAGACTTTAGCAGGTCTAAACATAGTGCTTTAAATTCAGATTTAAAATCTTCTGAAGTAAAATCAAAAGAGTTGATTACCTGATCTTCTTCAGGTTGAGTCTCTGAGTCTGACTCTGACTCCTCTTCCTCTGAGTTGTGTTGTGAGGCATTGACTGCCATCATGCAGAACTCCTTTTCCTCTGCATCATCCTCATCATCACTGGAGCTGGAAGAGGCTTCTGACTCCTCTTCAGTCTCACTCCAGGATTCAGCAACAAACCCTTTCCTTGTATGCTTATTTTTGCTGAAAGAAGGTTTGCTATTGCCACTCCTTTTGGAGTCTTTCTCCTTTCTTCTTTCTTTTCTGTCCCTTCTGTCCTTGTTCTTGTTCTCTGGACAGTCAGGAACTATATGCCCTGGTTTCCTGCAACCAAAGCAAATAATGTCTTTGTTATTGCCAATGGACTTGTCATACCTTGGCTTATCCTGCTCCTTGTATGATCTTCTTCTGAAGTCCTTTCTGGCCATCTTATAGAATCTTTTGGCCAGCAAGCTGAGAAGTTCATCATTGCCTGTTCCTTTTTCTTCAGGCAGGTCCTCAGTTGCCTTGAATGCTATAGTCTTCTCTTTTCTTGTGGCTGGTGAAGCAGCCTTCTGTTCTTCCTCTCTGTTCTTGATGAGTAGCTCATAAGATTTGAGCTTACCCAACAAGGCTTCAGTGGTGATCTCATTCAGACTTCTGGTATCTTTAATTGGCCAGATTCTTGAATCCCAAGTGCTGGGAAAGCACATTAGGATCTTGTCATTAAGTTCTGTCAGTGAGATCTCTTTGTCTAGTGTCCTCAGTTCACTGACAATTAGACTCAGTCTGTTGTACATGTCTCCCACTGACTCAGTTTCTCCTTTCTTGAAGTTCTCATATTGGGAGATGAGATGGGATCTTCTGTCCTTCCTCTCATCAGCTGAGCCTGAAACTATTTCTGAGAGCTTGTCCCAAATCTCCTTGGCTGAATTACATGCAGCTACCTTTTGAAAAATGTCATCTGACATTGTCTGAGCTAGAATGTTCATAGCCTTGGCATCAGCTACTTTCCACTTTTTGATGTCAGCATCTGTTCCTGATGGAGGTGGAACAACATTTGTACCTGTACTTTCTGGGGGTCTTGGACACACTGTCAAAACAGAATTAAAAATATCTTCGTCAATAGAATTCATGTAGAGTCTAATCCTTGCTTTCCAAAGTGCAAACTTTGACAGATTGCACACTAGAGGTCTGGTGCTAGCATAATCTTTGTTTTGGGCCATGATTTGTGCAAACAGAAGCTTAATAATAAAATATAAGAGAAGGATCTAGTTTGGGATCTTGGGGTTCAGGTGTTAGCCTGTACAACCAAACAGATATGGTATGTTTAACCAACCTCGCTTTGATACCAATTGAAAGGGATCAAGCGCATACCCAAGTACACCAAAAGCCCGGACTATTGGAAAGGGTGCTACTTAATTTATTAAATAAGTAGAAGAGCGCCACGGGTCAAGTGAAGGAACGCCGGACCCAACAATCCCCCCCGGTGTCCAGCACAACCCGTCGGCTCAGCGGTGGAGTTACCGCATGGCCCACATGGCTCAGAGGTGGGGTTACCACATGGCCCACACGGCTCAGAGGTGGGGTTACCACATGTCCACGTTTGCACGGCTCAGAGGTGGGGTTACCACATGTCCACGGTTGCCTGACCCGCCGGACCCACACCGGTAGAAGGGAAAAATCAGGATTTAATAGCGCTCCCCCGGTCTTGAACCCGTGACCTGCTTTGATACCAATTGAAAGGGAAACTAGATCTGATATACTCTAGAGGGGGGGGGGGGTGAATAGAGTATATGGTGCTTTTTAAAACACAAAGAAAACTTTTGAAAAGCTTTACAACAATTGTTGTAATGAGTGTGAGCAGGGAAGCAGAAATATAAATCTAATCACAGAACTAAGCTATGCAAAAACTAAGCACAGAAAAATCTAGGCCAGAAACAAAAAGAAAACATGCAGAACTAGATGACACAAGGAAATATAGTGGTTCCCCAAACTTGGGTACATCCACTCTTCTACCACCCTAGGTAGGAATCCACTGCAGGATGAGTTGATCAGGTGTCCTGGGCACCAATGAGCTTTTGATAAGGTGCTCAAAAACCAAAGCAGATTTTTTGATCAGGTGTCTTGCCACCAATGAGCTTTTGACAAGGTGCTCAAAAACCAGATTCAAACTTTTGAAGGGAGTTTGAAAAACCCTTTACAGAGTGGGGGTGAGAGAGTGATGGCAGTCTTCTCTTTCTCAATCAACTGAGAAGACTATGTGGATTGATGTCAAAGCTCCCCCTGAATCCTTTAGATCTTTAGGAAGAAGAGCTTTGCTGAGGGTGATAGGCCTTTAAAGGTAGAACTCCAGCAAAAGATGATTTCAGCAATGACTGAAATGTTGAGTGTCTGGAGTCTTGAAATGATGTTGGCCTTGAACACTTTGAGAGCTGAAGAGATCTGAAGAATTTTTGAAAGCTTGATCTCTTTGATGAGTGTTCTTTAGAATTCTTCTTGACAGAAGATTTTGAAAGAGTCTCTGTATTCTGAGTTGTGTGTGCTTCTTATCAATCTCTGTATCTCATCTTTTCTTCATTCAAAAACATTCTGTCTTTTATTCTCTGTGCCAGAATAGAATATCACTCTGTCAAAGATAGCCGTTGGTCTGCATTGATTACAGCCTTAATTGCATAATTTCTTCTGAAGGAAAGTCCACTGAATTGTTCCTTGAAAAATCCCTTGAAACTTGGTGCAGAAGTAAATGAAAACGGCTAGCAGATCTTCTGAATTAAATGCAGAATAACTTCTAATTGATTTGAATTTGAATTCTGAAAGATAACTGAAATCGTCGAACTGAGCTCTGCTATCGTCGAGCTGAGCTCAGCGAACTGGAAAATTCAATCAGTAACATAATCGTCGATCTGAGCTCAAAGATCGTCGAACTGAGCTCAGAGATAAAGATCCAGTGCAGAGTCAAAATTGTCGACCTGAGCTCACCGATCGTCGAATGGAGTTCGACGACATTATGAGGTTGAGCTCAGCGATCGTCGAGTGGAGCTCGACGATATTATGAGGTTGAGCTCAGTGATAGTCGAATGGAGCTCGACGATCTGTAGAAGTTGAGCTAGACGATCGTCGACCGGAGTTCGACGAAATGTCGTGCTGAGCTCGACGATTAGACTTAGTCTCCAGACAAAAACTTGGTCTTCTGGGCAGCTTTCAAACTTAGACTTCTAACCCTTAGACTCAAATCTAATTGACATATTAAGCTATACAGAAGGTCAAACACAGATTCCTAGAGACATAGTGATCCTGACCCAAATTAGTAATAGGGTGCTCCAACAGGTTCCTAGTTGTAAGGGTTGAGTGCAACCCGTATTGTGGGAGTGTTGACTCCTACGTGTGGAAGGGTTCCTTCCGATAGTGTAAGGATTGGATTTCAATCCTGTTGGTGAAGAGATCGAGTTGTCCCTTATTGATAGATAGGTCGAAGGGGGAAAGTGGATGTCCCCAAGTCGGGGAACCACTATAAGTTGCTTGTGTACTTTCTTTGCTGTGCCGTTTTATTTTCTTGTGCAGGTACAATATTAAATTCCGCAAAAATGCTGCACGTCACTTATTCCCCCCCCCCACCCATAGGTGAACATAGTTGACACTAGGTGGACTTTCAGTGATTTTTGGTATGGACTGGCTCTCGGAGCATGAGGCATGCATTGATTGCAATCGCAAGGACGTCAAATTGGGAACTGGTCATGAGACGACATTTGTAGGCTTGAAATGGTCGAGCAAGACTTTGATATCTGATATTCAGGTGGTTAAGGCAGTTCGTGCTGGTGCAGAGCTATTCTTCACGCTAGTAGAGGTTTCGAAGCCTAAGCCTGCTTTGGACAGCATCCTAGTGGTATCCGAGTACCCTTACGTGTTCCCTAGCGATCTCCCTGGAGCCCCACCTTGTAACGCCTCCATTCGTCATATGGAATATAACGATGGGTACGGCTGTGGCCCCACGCCATATTTCACAAACAAATGGCGGAATTACGTATGAATATCAAAATCACGCTCTACTCGCGTCCTAGCTTAGAGCATTCTAGCGAAAGGATTTTAAGTTATACGAACTCAACAGAATGAATGTCCACTAAATATATAAACCACACATTTATATATGTCACCAGGAATGTATACAAATACAAAACTCTCATGGCCTTAAGGCCTTATATGTTTCTCTTTACAAATATATAGCTTCATACATTGGTACGCAGGCCGGCCACACATGAAATCCAAGAATTCTTCACACAACATTCAAGGGCCTTTAAGCAGCAAGGGCTTCAATCCGCTAAATCCAATTCAACCCGTCAACACCTGCAGTTAGACATCCACCCCAAGAGCGGTAAACAAAGCAACGGTCAACATTAGCTGAACAATTATAACGACCCTACCCCTTACCCGGGGCATGGTTCCTTCCCTGTATGCATTGAAATCATAACATCTATCTATCACAACAAGTATCACAACAGTATCACAAGCGCCCGCCTCCTCCAGACGGTCCGTGCACTCTAGGCACATTATGGTGGGCCGGACTCCTTGGCACCACCACCGATCAGAGGTTTTTAACATGTTGGTTGGCTGGTCCTAGTCCACCAACACACATGATGGAGACATTCCGCCCATCCCACTAAGAGGTGCTAACCTCATGGCAAACTTGAGCAATTAAATCGCACTGAGATCGACCCACCATTGTGGTGCAGCAAGCCCGATCGGGGCCGCATCCGCCCATGCATTGCCACCAATCGATCTCTCACAACACAGGTCCAGGTCAGCCTTTTCTTTTTGCTCAATTCGTCAATAGTGCATATCTTGACGCGGGTCGGCCTTCCCTTTCCTGGCCGCACACGGCTCTCGCAGAGTCACTTTCCAATTCATTCCAGTTCATCATACCCAATACAAGGGCTCATACCAAGCTTTTCAAGGATTCACAATTCACAAGCATCCATACAATACATGGAGTCTTCTCCGGTCACAAGATAAACAACACCAATCCAGACTACCCGTCTGGCTGGGCTTCACACACCATGCCGATGCCGTACGACACACTTCCAGCTCTAGATGCAGACTCAACTTGGAATCGTTTACGCTGTCCACTATTTGGTTGAAGATTGCATGCTTATGCATAAATTAGGACTTCGCTTGTCCAAGAAGGAGATCGTTACCCTTGACGATCACTTTCGAGCCATGAACTAGCTGGACAGAAATCACTGCCACGGCCTTGCCTCCACGTATCTGAACTCAGATCTCAATTCGGAATTCCAAAGCTCCTCCGGTAGCCGGCTTCATTCTCCTTCTTCCTCCTTGCTCTCCCTTCTCTCCACTTCTTTGAGAAAGAGAATGGCCAAAGGTGGGTGAAGATTATCCATCCACTCTCAGCCTTATACCAGCAGGGAAGGGCCTGAACCCTTGTATCCAAGATGAAGGAATTGAACGACCACGATTTGACCTCAAATCTGTATTTCTGGGATGACACGCCATGTGACACGCCCGTGTCACAGGCTGTTTCCGTTAAGCGGCGCACAAACCACCTTACCCCAAACAGGACACGACCATGTGATATGCCCGTGTCACATGGTTGACATACCCGTGTTACACAATACATGCCCGTGTGGTATGGTGTGTCCCTCAGGCAATACACCAATAACTCAACCCGAGCAGGACACGGCCATGGGACATGCCCGTGTCCCAGGCCGTGCACCCCAAGATACATCGGTGTACACCAGCACACATCCCTACATGATCCAGAGAAGGACAAGACGCTATGACACACCCGTGTCACAGGCCGTGTACTCAACTTGACTTGCCACTCGACGATCGTCGAGCGTAGTTCGTTGACTAGAGGAGGACATGCCCTCTGATATGCCAGTATCTCAGGGCGTGTTTCCTCTCGAGAACTTCTTGAGTGCATTTCGTCGGGCACTTGAGAGGCTGTTAAACCATACAGAACAGGACACGGCGTGGGACATGCCCGTGTCCCAGGCCGTGTAACCCAACTTGAACCCAATCTTGGGATTTTAGGTGTTATAACCCTCCCCTCCTTACAAGAAATTTTATCCCGAAATTTCACTCAGCTGTAAACATCAACAAAACCACGCCGTTCCTTAGAAAAACGATCCAGGTTAGAGCTCAGAGGCCGTAGCTTGTCTCGCCCCACGACATCGCACAAAACAAGTCATTAACATATCATACATAAATACAACTCATATCTTTTACCCCAGAACCATTCCTTTATTACACCTTGATCAACAAATCACCTAGATAAAACAAGGTGTAAACAAATATATCATCGTTCATCCCTACATACAACATATATTTACATCACCAAACACAGTTCACTCTTCAGTTTACTTCCGCTCATCCACAACTCTCATAAGCCATTTTATAGCCTCTTGTATTTCCAAAATAAACACTCGAGGCAGTTGTACTTCACCAGTTGAGATTTGAGGATCCTGCAGTTGGAGATTGTACACTCGAGGTTGAATCCGGGATGCAGATTAATCGGTCACTGCTTTACCCTTTTCTTCATAAGACACACATGTCTTTTTCTCACATTTTGCAGGGCCACTCCAGCAATCACGGGCAATATGTCCCTGCTTCCCGCATTTAAAACATGTGCGTGTTTCAACATGTTCTTGTCCATAGGTTGCTCCCGAAGAAATAGTCGAAGGAGTTGGTTCAGCAGGTCTGAACCTCTTCTTGTCTCATCTCCTAAACTCTGATTGTTTCGACTGTGGAAATTTGAATTCCAGCTTCTTCACCGCCAAGCTCTTCTTATCTTGCACCCGTTTAAAATCTTTCTCCAGCACCCGGGCTGTATCTACCAACGCTTGGAAGCCTTGGTTCACCGAACTCGGGAGTGCCAACCTCAACTCATCACGCAGTCCCTCATAAAATCTATTCGTCTTCCGCGCCTCCTCAGCAAAAGTAGACCCCGCAAAGTGCCCCAGCCTGTTAAACCCATGCAGGTACATATCAACATTACTCTCACCCTACACCAGACGTTGGAACTCATTTTTCATAGCAATTCACTGCGACAATAGAAATAATCGTGAGAATTCTTCGATCGACATCTATTCCAATCCTCGACCTGCCAAGTGGTGATATTCCACTTCATCCCACCAAAGCCTTGCATCTCCTTCCAACAAAAAAGTTTCTAAGGTAACCTTCTGCGCCTCTACAATCCAGATTGCTGCTAGGATCCTCTTCACTCTTATGAGACAATCTTCCGCCTGCGTTGGGGAACTCGTTCCTCCAAACGTAGGTGGATGAAACTCTATAAATAGCTTCAACTGCTCATCAGCTGCTTGCTCACCCACCACAGCTTCAACATGCTCTTGCCTTGCACCAAGCAGTACTAGCACCCCTGCAGGCCTCGCCTGCCCAGTAGGCTGTGCATGTAACACTGCGAGCATCATTTCAGTAACCACACATATGATCTCCGCTGATTTAGAAGGTGTAGGCGCTTCAGCTGGTGTCGCACTCTCATCAGACCGTTGGGGAACCGACTGCCCAACACCACTCCTCGTCACCTATCAATGTACAAAACACCAGTTACGTAAATTCCATAACGACAAACATACATTGACGACAAGCTCACACTCCTCACATGCATGTATTACATTCCTGGTGGACATTCGTGAGTTCAATTATGTTCACCCACCCAAAAATCTAAACATGGCTCTGAAATCACTTTATAACGCCTCCATTCGTCATATGGAATATAACGGTGGGTCTGGTTGGGGTCCCACGCCATATTTCACAAACAAATGGAGGAATTACGTATGAATATCAAAATCACGTTATACTCACGTCCTAGCTCAGTGCATTCTAGCGAAAGCATTTTAAGTTGTACGAACTCAACAGAATGAATGTCCACTAAATATATAAACCACACATTTATATATGTCACCAGGAATGTATACAAATAAAGAACTCTCATGGCCTTAATGCCTTACAAGTTTCTCTTTACAAATATATATCTTCATACATCAGCACGCAGGACAGCCACACATGAAATCCAAGAATTCTTCGTACGGCCTACAAGGGCCTTTAAGCAGCAATGGCTTCAATTCGTTCAATCCAATTTAACCTGTCAACACCTGTAGTTAGACATCCACACCAAGAGCGGTAAACAAAGCAACAGTAAACATTAGATGACCAATTATAACGACCCTACCCCTTACCCAGTGAAGTGGTTCCTTCCCTGTATGAATTGCAATCATAACATCTATCTATCACAACAAGTATCACAATAGTATCACGAGCGCCCGCCATCGCTAGATGCTCTGTCCACTCAGGGCATATTACGGTGGGCCGGACTCCTTGGCACCACCACTGAGTAGAGGTTTTTAACATGTTGGTTGGCCAGTCCTAGTCCGCCAACACGCATGCTGGCGATATTCGGCCCATCCCACTTAGAGGTGCTAACCTCACGACAAACTTGAGCATTTAAATAACACTGAGATCGACCCACCATTGTGGTGCAGCAAGCCGGCTCGGGGCTGCATCCTCCCATGTATTGCCACCAATCGATCTCTCACAACACAGGTCCAGGTCAGACTTTTCCCATTGCGCAATTCGTCAATACCGCAGATTTTGACGCGGGTCGGCCTTCCCTTTCCTGCTCCGCACACAGCTCTTGCAGAGCGACTTTCCAATTCATTCCAGTTCATCACACACAATACAAGGGCTCATACAAAGCTTTTCAAGGATTCACAAGCATTCATATAATACACGGAGTCTTCTCCGGTCACAAGATAAACAACACAAATCAACACTACCCGTCCGGGTGGGCTTCATAGAGCATGCTCATGTCGTACGACACACTTCCGGCTCTAGATGAAGACTCAAGTTGAAATCGCTTATGCTGTCCACCGCTTGGTGGAGGATTCCATGTTTATGCATAAAGTAGGACTTTGCTTGTCCAAGAAGGAGATCGTTACCCTTGACGATCGTATTGGAGCCATGAACTAGCCAGATGAAAATCACTGCCACGACCTTGCCTCCACGAATCTGAACTCGGATCTCGATTAGGAATTTCGAAGCTCCTCCAGTAGCCGCTTCCTTCTCCTTCTTTCTCCTTGCTCTCCTTTCTCCCCACTTCTTTGAGAAAGAGAATGTCCAAAGGTGAGTGAAGATTATCCATCCACTCGCAGCCTTATACCTGCATTGAAGGGCCTGGACCATTGGATCCAAGATGAAGGAAATGAACAGTCACGATATGCCCTCAAATATGTACTGTGACACGCCCGTGTACTAAACTTGACTTGCCGATTGATGATCGTCGAGCGCAGTTCGTTGACCAGAGGAGGACACGCCCTCTGACACGCCCGTGTCGCAGGGCGTCTTTCCTCTCGAGAACTTCTTAAGTGCTTTTCGTTGAGCACTCGAGAGGCTGCGTAACCATACAGAGCAGGACACGGCTTGGGACACGCTCATTGACCAGGCTGTATAACCCAATTTGAACCCAATCTTGGGATTTGGGGTGTTACACACCTCAGCAGGAGATTGACTTCACTATTGGGCTAGTGCTATGTGCCAAACATGTGTCACGCTCCTCGTATCGGTTAGCGCCTAAGGAGATAGTGGAACTGAATGTTCAACTTCAAGAGTTGTTGGAACAGGTTAATGTGCATCCAAGTTCGTCACCTTGGAGCGCACCGGCCCTTTTTGTTAAGAAGAAGGACAAAAGCTTGTGACTTTGTATCGATTATCGAGAGCTGAACAAGTTGACGGAGAAGAACATGTACCCGATCCTAAGGATTGATGATCTGTTCGATCAGTTAGTTGGGTCATCAGTGTACTCGAAATTGGATCTTAAATCCGGATATTATCAGCTGAGGATAAGAGAAAGTGATATCCCCAAGACAGCTTCCAGCACGAGATACGAGCATTATGAGTTTACTGTCTTGTCATTTGCGCTGACTAATGCACCATCCGTGTTCATGGATCTGATGAACTGAACTTTCAGAGAGTACCTGGACCACTTCGTGATCGTCTTTATCGACAATATATTGGTGTACTCGCAGTGTGAGGAGGATCATTTAAGCATCTTCATTTGGTGTTGGAGATGCTGAGGAGGAACCAACTGTACGCCAAGTTCTCCAAATATGAGTTTTTGTTGTCCTCGACAACGTTCCTTGGTCACATAGTTAGTGGAGAGGGAATTGTGGTGGACCCGGCGATGATAGTTGATATACGGGAGTGGCCTGTGCTATCTACAGTAGCGGAAGTCCGGAGTTTTCTGGGGCTTGCCGGCTATTACAGGAGCTTCGTGGAGTACTTCTCGCTGATAGCGTTACCCCTCATGACTCTGGCGAGGAAAGAGCAGAAGTTTGTTTGGACGCCTAAGTGCCCACAAGCTTTCGAAGAGTTGAAAATTCGGTTGATCACGACGCCTGTTCTAAGTTCGCCGAGTGGGATCGAAGGCTTTAAGATCTATAGTGATGCTTCGAGCAGTAGATTGGGTTGTGTTCTACTACAGCATGGAAGTGTAATAGCTTATGGCTCACATCAGCTGAAGGTACATGAGAGGAATAATCAGGACCATGACTTGGAGTTAGCGGCCGTGATATTTGCCCTAAAGCTGTGGAGGTATTACCTATAAAGTGTGAAGGTCGATATCTATACCGACCACAAGAGCCTGAAGTACTTGTTGGATCGAAAGTATCTAAACATGCGGCAGTGGAGATGGATGGAGTTCCTGGGGGAGTACACATTCAAGATTTATTATGTGCCTAGGAAAGATAATGCGGTTGCAGATGAGTTGAGTCGCAGGGCCCCTGCGCAAGCCAACTGGTTGTCAGTTCATGACGAGCGTTTGATTCGGGAGTTGGAGGCATTAAAGATCTCTTGTGTTGACAAGCAGACTAGTGCTGAAGCGCAATTGAACTAGATAGAAGTTCAGTATGACCTGGCTGAGCGGATTCGGCAGTCGATGAATTTGGATAACAACATGAAGCAAATCATCGATGAGACTTTGGATGGTCAAATTCCCAATTTGATGTTGTGTATGGATTGTTATGGAAGGACAGTCGTCTGTACATCCCAAATATGGGTAAACTGCAGGTGGAATTGACGTATGAGGCTCATCATACCAAGTACTCGATTCACCTGGGGAGCACAAAGATGTACCGTGATATGAAGAAGTTATTCTGGTGGCCGGGACTTAAGAAGGATGTGGCACTCCATGTGGCGAAGTGTTAAAAATGCTCCTTAGTAAAGGCGGAGTGCTAAGTTTTCTTGGAATCCTTGCCTATCCAGGAGTGGAAGTTCGACGATATTTCAATTGACTTTGTGCATGGATTGTCAAGGTCGCAGAAGGAAAACGACGCCATCTGGTTGATCATAGATCGATTGACGAAAGAGTCGCACTTCATTCCGAATAGGAAGGATGATTCGGTGGAGAAATTGGCAAAACTCTATGTGGATAACATTGTTCGATATCACGGTGTGCCCCGCAGTATCGTGAGTGATCGAGATGGCTGGTTCACGTACAATGACTGGAGGTTGGTGCAACAAATGTTGTGAACTAAGCCGAGTTTCAACACGAACTTTCATCCGCAGACGGATGGTCAGACTGAGAGAGTCAACAGGATGGTGGAAGACATGCTTCGTTTGTGCGCCTTGGATTCGGGAAGCAGTGGTAAGATCACATGTACTTGGTGGAATTTACTTATAACAACAGCTACTAAGCAAGTATTCAAATGGCACCCTTCGAGGCCCTTTATGGTAGGAGATGTCGTACACCGTTATCATGGTTGGAAACGGGTGAGTCAAAGATTTACAAGCGATAAGAAGTGGAAGATGCAACTTCGTTGGTAAGAACTATTCGAGAATGATTGCTAATCTCTCAGGACTGGCAAGCTAAATACTATAATGTCAAGCACAGGAACGTTGAGTTCGTTGTTGGCGACTGGGTGTATTTGATGATTAATCCATTCAATGGCGTCTCACGGGTATGGCGCTTGAAGAAGCTAAGCCCGAGGTACCTTGGACCGTTTGAGGTTCTGGAGCGAATTGCCGAAACTGCTTATCGACTGAAGATATCAGTGTAATTGAGTGGTCTACACGACATATTCTATATATCAGTGTTGCGGAAGGCAGTGCAAAAGCCTTCGCAAGTTATTACAGTCGATCAAGTTCCGGTTAATAATGGGTTGACGATGAAGGTCAAGCCCATTCGCATTGAGGACTCGGAAGTCAAGTGACTGCGTAACAAGGACATCAGGATGGTCAGGTCTAATGGGACAACTGCGGTCAGGAGGAGCTCTCGTAGGAGCGAGAGCAGACCATGCTTGAGGAGTACCTAGAGTTATTCCACTCAGGTATCATTTAAGTTTTGTGTATCTTTTCCTTTCTGTAATTTCGAGATGAAATTATTTTAAGAGGGAGAGAATTGTAACGCCCCGAAACTCAAAACAGGGACGGACATCATTTAAAGCCAAGTTTGGTGCCTGGTAAGGGTCACATGGAATAGGACATGAGCGTGTCCAGGGCCGTGTCGTGCCCGGGTTCGATGAACTTTCCGAGTTATCGATGAAATGCAGCAACGATCGTCGAGACAATGAACACAGCCTGATACAAGGGCGTGTCTAGGTCCGTGTCCTTCTCAGGTTGCTAGCCGGGCTGTGTCGGGTGAGGAACACGGTCTAGATCACAAGCGTGTTCTGGTTGGCATGGGCGTGTCAAAATTAACATGGGCATGTCGAGAACCCGTGTCCTCTTCGAGCTGTTTTTGGTCTTGTGTCCATTGAGGAACACGCCCCACGGCATGGGTGTGTATTGATTGACACGGGCGTGTTAAGGTTAACACGAGCATGTTTGAGCCCGTGTCCTGGTCAGGATGCGATGGTTTTGGCGTCGATTGAGGAACATAGCCTTGGACAAGGGCGTGTCGCAAGACGTGTTCGGCACAGGAAATTGCTTTTAAGTGCGAATCGTGGCCGTTCGTTTCCTTTGTATGGGATTCAAGGGCCTAGGGCTGTCCTTGCTGAGTTAAAGCCAGGAATAGGGTTTGAAACCCTCATTTCTCTTTGAGTTTTCTCTTTCTAAAAGCTTTAGAGAGAGGGGAGAGCAAGGAAGAAGGAGTAGAGATCCGACCACCGGTGGAGCTTTAGAGCCCCAAATCGCAAGCCGAGTTCAGATCTACGGAGGCGAGGCCATTACGGTGCTTTTCATCCGTCTTGATCTTCATGGCGCCAAAGATAAACCCAAGGGTAACGATTCTCTTCTTGGACATGTGAAGTCCTCTTTCTTTCTGCACAGGAAACCTGCTCTCGCGAGTATGCGTTGAGTGTGAGGTGTTCCTTTGGGTGGACATGAATAGTCCCCGTTATTTTGCATATATAGTCCGGAATCGAAGTACGGACATAGGCATGGTGTGTGAAGCCTACCCGAATAAGTCGGTCTCGATTGGTGATGTTTCATTGCATGAATGGTCGGAGAAGATGCCGCTCCGATGGTTGTTTTTCGGGTTTTCTACGCGGTAGATTGCAACAAGGAATCTTGGGGATTAGCTCTAAGGTGCGCCCGGAAAATTGGGCAGAAGCATGATTCTATCATCTTCGTGGCCTAGGAGCCAACATGCACATAACTGGGTTATGTAACGTGTGTGATCGATTTGGGACTCGGGGAAGCTTGACCCACGCATATGGCTTAAATTGACATTGCGGTGTGAGCAAAGGGTTATGTGGAACCGTACCCGCTCTATGTCGTTCGGTTACAGCGACCTAAAGTACGTGGTACTTGCCATTGGCATAGATGGAGGGTCTTAGGCTTAGGCCGGAAAGACTATAATGCTCACGATATTTGTCGTCCAAGGGGCGGTGATGAGACCGCGGATTTGACCGGGTTCACCGAGAATGTGCCCTGAGAGCACGAGATGCGTGGCCGTGCGTGCCTACTCTTGTGATGAAGTGTAATTTCACAACTATTTGGCTATGCTAATAAAGTGTACGGAAGGATCATTTCCGCCCCGAGTTAAGGGGCGGGGTCGTTATAATTTGGTCATCTTTAGCCGACCGTTGCTTTTGTTTGCCACCGCTACGGTGGATTGTTGATTGCAGTTGCTGTGGAGCCTAGTGGCAAATAACGAGTAAAAGCCCTTGTTGCTGAGCCGGCCCTCGAAGGCCTATGTGAATATTTATTTGTTATACTCATGTGTGACCGGCCTGCGTGTCGATGTTTGGAAGACACTGTTTATTTAAGTAAACTCTTGTAAGGTCATAAGGCTAAGTACTTTGTACGCTCATTCCTTTTGGGTTATCTTTTAGTGGACATTCATGTTGTGGCAGGGTTCTTTATTTGCAACATTGAAAATGCTTCCGCTAGATTGTGCTCTGTGTAGAACGTTTGTTATTGGAAGGATGGTTTTATTTCATAACCCTTCGGTCTGTCTGTGGTATATGGTGTCGTGCCTCGGCTGAACCTACTATTATATGTTATGTGATAGATAGGGGTGTTACATGATGTAACCGGGCGGATTGGCAGTGAGTCTGCGAGATTGTGGAAGACTCAGTTGGAGTTCGCGAAAACCGCTATGGCGGATAAAGTGGAGGTCGTGAGATCGGCATTGTCCCTTGCCTTGATCTCTTGTGATGCGGCGGGTGATAGCCGCATTCATATATGCGGACTATTCTTGCGGCTAGTGGCCTTGCTTCATGCCTGCTGAGCTCGCACCAGTTGTTTTGTGAGATGGTGGACTTAGTCACACTTTATGACAAGTTCAGGGTGTTTGCAGTTTCTGCAGAGTCCGCTGTTGACTGGGCGATCTGCCTGTTGGTCGTGGACTCATGTAGCACGTTGAAGCGTTGTTTGCGAGCTGTGCGGGCTGGTGCCATGTCTGCTTGTAGCATGCGTACTATCGCAGTGAGTAGGAAGTTGCTGTGTCCACATCTTGTGATGTGTGCGTACTGGTGCGGTGTCCATCTGGTGGCGAACTAGCTTCCTGACGGCGACTGGAAAGTTGGCTGGTCCGGCTTAGTCCTTGCGGATTCGACGGATTGGGCTTGTGCTATCTACGAACTAGGGTGGTGATTCTATTCACTACGTCGGTGATCACACTCCTTACCCCACCTATAAATAGACCCCCCCCCCCCGACACTTCTACAGTAACTGAATGAATAGTAAGTTGAGCGGGGATTAATTGTTGCGGACTGGGTTTTGTAGTCCGCGCGGATTGAGGAGGATTAACTGTTTGCTATTTGCATGTTGTGCGGCTAGTACTGTGAAGCAATAAGTTTGGTTTGAATCACGGCCAGGAAGCAGTGAAGCATGCAGTTTACAATCGGCGGTCTGCAGGAGGTCGCACTTGGCGGCCAACCAGTCTTCTCTCCAGCAGTTTAAGTTCAAGATCAATAACCAGTTCGCCGGTTTCGGCGGACTCGGCGGTCTGTTCTTTCAATCCAGCGGCGGTTTGTAGAGTGGGCGTCAGCAGAATAACAGATTGTCCGCGATTTATGCAGACTTCATAGATCAGTGATAGCAGCAGCAGCTTGGCGGTCTCGGCGGGCTCAATAGTCTCTGAGGTAGTCCGCCCGGCTTAAAGATTCTCTTACTTGTGTACTTCTCATTTATACTTGGTGAAATCATGTCTCGCCATGTATACCTGGCCTTGTAAAGATTGATAGTTAATGAATAAAAGATCTATGTTGCCTTCTGTTGTTACTGATTAATGTGCTCAGTTTATGGTTGGAGTGTTCCTGCGCCTAGTTCTCGTTTTCCACTTGATCAAGTGATCAGCTTGATAGTTCTGGAAGTGTTTGCTTGATACCTGAACTACCAGTTGATCAGCTTGAGAAATTTCAACATTATCTTGAGAACCATGTCTCCCCTCTAGAACTCCTTGATTCAAACATATTTGTCGAAGTGTCTGGCCATCCACCGATCGATTTCTTTTTTGCATTATCATGGTGAGTTCCCCGAGCCCCTTTCCACGAGCTCTAAAGAAATCCTCTGAGTCTCCTCTGTAAAAATTTCGCAGGAACACTCAACCACACCAAGTCAAGTAACCAGAAGCTGTAGAAGAATAAGAGTTGTAATAGAATCAACTATCTTCTTTACAATGCGAGACATACAATGTGAGACATAATTTCACAATATACCCAATGGAAGCAAAAAAATAAGAAAGAGAAAAACTAGCCAGTCATAACTCCCGGACCGCCTAGTCGTAAACCGCAACTTGAAGCCGCTTCTCTGCCAATTGAACAACTACTGGATATAACATGTCTGCCACTCCTTAGTTGTATGACGACAAGGTCACTTGACCGCTGAAGCTAACTGCGAACAGATGTTGATGAACTGGGAAACAACCTACCCGTTGAGACCGGGCAAACTTCTTTATTGAACTTATCTGCATCCCCAAGGAAGAAGACTTCTAGTTACATTAATCGTGACCTGTTGTATACCACAAACTGCTATCCACAACTGTTCCACACTGAGACTCCAACAAGATGACTAGACGCCCAGTGCTAGCCACACAGCCTACATAGCACTAGTCACTTCACTTAGTCGTGTGGTAACAAACTATAACCGCAAGTTAAAAATGTGAGCTGAGTACTCACTATTCTCGTTATGTATGATGAGTCAGGGACCCCTATTTATAGGATGCCAGGGAGTGCGGTCACCGCCAATAAGCGATAGGGTAACCACCTATAAGCAATAGTGTAACCACACATCATCCTGCGGCTAGCAGCACCTATCCGCACATTAGTGGGGACTCTAACGCCAAGCCACAAAGTCGGATTGTGACCAGACACTCTGGCGACAATCTGCGCAACACACGCGGACTCCGCGAAATAGGCAACAACACAGACTTTGCACAACATCATGACCATGTCCACAGTCCCAGTGGACTCTTTCAGTAAATCGTGCAGACAGGCCATAACAAACTCAGTGGTTAACCACCGCTAACCGCGCTATCCGCAAGCTTCCACGTGAACTAGAGAACTAGCATTCTCATCAAACTCCGCGGTCATATAATCCAGACCTCAATCCACGGTTACCTCCTCTAACTGCCTGGTTATAACTCCAGGGTGCTTGCTAAGGCAGACCGTGGGGAAAGAATATTAGCCAGAACTCATCTATCCATCAATTCCTAACCGCGCTAACCGACAGCGGTTACTGCAGTATGTGGGGTCCGCCATCCTCAGACCGCCCACTTTCACTTAAATAATTTCAACATTCTCTCTTGAAGTGGGAAGTGGAAACCAGCCAGAGCAATCCACATAACCGTACAAACGGTCCCTTCGACAACGACTTCATGAAGATGTCTGTAACATTGTCCTCGCTCTATAAATACTCTACCATTAGAGACCCCTTCAACACCTTCTCCCGAATGAATTGCTGCTCGATCTTGATGTGCTTTGTCCGCATGTGACAAACTAGATTATTAACCTATTTGAGGAGACTCTCATAGTCACCACATAGCATAGTATGACCTCACACCTCCACATGGATGTCCTGCACTAACCTCTGAAGCCAAATGGCTTCCTGACCTGCCAAGGCCGAAGCCTTGTATTCCACTTTTGAAGTTGAGACAAACATTGAATTCTACTTCTTGTTGCACCACGAGACAGTCGTCGACCTGCACATGAAGACATTTCTAGACGTCGAATTCTGATCGTCTGTATCTCCCTCATAATCAGCATTCGTGTAATCGTGCAGATTGAAGTTCGTGTCCCTCTAATAAAAGACACGCATATCTGAGGTGCACTTCATATACTTCAAAATATTTTTAGCCGTAACTAGATGAGATTTTGTGTCTCTTGCATATACCAACTTACTCGGCCCATAACATAAGTAATATCCGGTCTTGTAATCTTCAGATATATGATACTCCCAATCAGAGCCAGAAATACAAAGTGATCTAGAAAACCATTCCCTCATCACGTCCAATTTTAAGATTGATCTCTAGTAGAGTAAAGTTGTTCTTACCCTCTCGTATGTCGAATCGCTTAACGATCTGCTCCACATAGACTTTTTGGGAAATGAGGACACCGATCTTTTTCCTCTCCACCTCGAGACCGAGAAAATGGTGGAGCTCCCCAAGATCCTTCATCTCAAATCTGATAGCCAGCTCCGCCCAGAGCATGGCTACCTCTTCCTCAAAATTCCCCATGACGATCATATCATCAATATACAATGGCACCAAGACATGAAGCCTCCCTCTTCTTAACGAACAAGCTCGAATGAGAGTCTGAAGCAAAATATCCGCTGAACTATTAGTATTTTGAGATCTTCCCATACCACTCCCGAAGCGCCAAATTCAAGCCACAAAGTGGTTTCTTGAGCTTGCAAACGTGTCCTGGTTGTTCTTCAGAAAAATAATCAGGTGGATGCACTATGAAGATGTGCTTATCAATCTCGTCATGAAGGAATGCATTCTTCACAACGAGTTTCCAAATCTTCCACTCTTGGCAAGCCGCCAAGGCAATGACCACCCATACTGAAGTCATCTTGGCAACCGCACTAAACATCTCCACATAGACTTCCTCGTACTTCAGTGAGAACACTCAAGCTACAAGTCAGCCTTGTACCATTCGATACTACCGCCAGCCTTCTTCTTGAGCTTATATACCCACTAGCAAGTCACAGGAGTGATATCTTTGACCATAGGCATAAAATTCCAAGTCTCATTCTCATGAGGGCGGCCATCTCCTCATCCATGACATCTTCCCACTCCTTGATCCCAATGGCATTCTCAAAGCATGATGGCTCCCGCTCAACCAAGGGACATGAGAAGATATATGCGATGAAACTCACCATGTTCTTGTCTCTGTACTGAGCTGGTAGAATAATGGTCCTTTGGACCTTCACAAGGCTTGATCCTGATACACCACACCGGCTGCTTCTTGTGCATTAGCTCTCCTCCCGGGCACACTTGGAGTATCGCTCCACTACAGCTGGATTGAGAAGCACCTTCCACAGATCTAGATATAGCTGGAGTTCCCGGTGACACAGGAAGCTCCACCAGAAGATCCTGAGAAGCTTCAGCTTGCCCCATGTCTAATTTGCTCTCCTATAGTTCTATAGATGAACTATCTTGGTATGTCATCAATTCATCAAACACTACATCCCTAGAGACCACAAACTTCTGTGTCTCAGGGTCCATGCACTTCTAGCCCTTCTTCTTCTCATCATAGCTAATGAAGACGAGCTGTCTTTCATTCGCATCCAGCTTTGTCCTGAGAGCGCCTAGAACATACACTTAGCTGGTAAACGCAAATACCCAAAGATATTCTACACTGGGCTTCTCCTTAAACATCAGCTCATGTAAATATTTCATATTGTTGGTACTTATGGGCATCCTGTTTATGACATAAGCTTCACAAGCTTTTCCCTCCGCCCAATAGGCCCTAGGAATTCCTTTGGAGTGAAGACAACATTTGCAGGTTTCTGTCAAATTATAAATATTTTGCTATGCAACTACGTTCTATTATGGAGTATGCATACAAGTAAGCTCCATCCAGATTTGGTGCTTCCTATATAAGTTGGAGAACTTATTTGAAGTAAACTCTCCTCTATTATATGTTTTCAACTTCTTTATTCGCAGGCTGAGCCGACCCTCTACAAACTCCTTGAACTCGACAAACTTCTAGAACGCCTCTGAATTCTCCTTCATAAAGTATACCCAAGTATACCTGGTAAAGTCATCATCTAGAAATAACATATACCTGCTACCTTCGAGATTGGGTGATGGTCATTCCTGTCAAGTCACAGTAAATGCATTCCAACCATGTCTTGCACTTGTTCTGTGACTTGTCAAATGGAAGGCGATGAGCCTTTCCATATTGATGCCAGACACAGACATGACCGTTACCAAAGGAAGAAAAACTAGGCAGGTCAAACACCATACCTCTCACCGTCATAGCCTTCAGCTTATACATTCCAACATTTCACAACCTCTCATACCAGATAGCAGAGCTATCATTATCCATCATCTTCTCAACATAGGAACATGTTGATAGCACGAACAAGTCCCTTACTCTCCTCCCAACATGAGTGACGTTAGCCTTCACAACTGACACATTCCGGAGACACTTCACTTCTATCGGGCCGAATAGAATGAGATACCCAGCATCCACCGCATTTGTCACCGAGAATAGGTTATTCTTCATTCTTGTCACATGATACACACTCCTTAGAATGAGTGGACCATTATCACTACTTAAAAAATACCATGCATTCCTTCTCTACTGCATGCACATTATCATCAGCAGTAATAATATCACTATTATCTTTGTACGCTTGCAGAGAAGAGAACTTTGACTCATCCTCGGTGTGAAAATGTCTACAACCTAAGTCAATAATCTAGTCCTCCCGATAGTTAATGGACGCCAATGTACGAACAAACATTGTCATCATGAAAGCATTCCCCTATCCACCTTATTCATCATTGGATTCAGCTTCTCCTTTTCCTACAGTGTGCCCCGAATGAAAATTTACTTTGCAGTCCTTCCTGATGTGACCAAGCTTGTTTTACCTATATGCACCTTAGTCCTCCCTTCTTCCCTCTATCTTGCTCAGGAGCCTTTCTCCTCTCCTGCTATGATGAAGTAGAGGTGTTGGATCCCTAGTTAATTTGGGCTTGATTCACTGACTTAGGATGTGACCCATCTTGTATAGCTGGGTCAATTTGTATCCTAGAGTCTAGGTTAAGTCCTTAGACTCAACTCCAAATGGACAAGCTTTCAACAAGACCCTCAGAGACTCCAGACTCACAAGTTTTCAAGACTAAGTAAAGTAAGTTCGACGTTCGTCGAATTCAGCTCGATGAAAGGAATTCTGCGCTCGACGATCATGAGACAATTCTTAGTGCTGAGATCGACGATCTAGGTTCTCTGTTCGACGAAATCTCAGTTTCTGCATCAAGCCAAAGTCAGAAGGACTTCAAATTTTTCTAAGTCCAGTTTCATGCTTCAGTCGACGAATTATATTCTGAGCTCGACGAACTTGGACCTCAAGATCACAGTTTCTTAGGTCGACGAAGTCAGCTTCTCTGATTGACGAATGCTATTCTCTACTCGACATTTTCTGGACTCAGAGAATCTGTGTCGACACTTAGGGTTTGTGTCGACACCAGTCAACATGTGTCGACACCAGGATTTTAGTCGACACTAACTTGCGTCGACACCAGGATATCAGTCGACACCAGCTTATGTCGACACCAGAGGATTTGCGTCGACACCAAGATCTATCTGTCGACACCAATTTATGTCGACACAGCATTTCAGCAGATGCAGGATATTTTGTCTAAGTCCAAAACTTTTCTCAGGTCGATGATTTTGTTTCTCAGCTCGACGAATGAAGAATGTCTGGTCAACGAACTCTATCAAGTTCAGCTTGACAAACTCAAGCTCAGCTCGACGAACTCAAGCTCAGCTCGACGAACACAAGTTCAGCTCGACGAAATGTGTTCTTCGTTTGACGAATCCAGATTAGGTTTTCTTCAAGGTTCCCATCCCGTTTCTTGGCGCTGATTCTTGAATATTTAATGCCAGATCTTCTCGGAATGTTACCGTTAGAATGCGCATTGACTATGGACGATCTCATGCCGTTTTTCCATGTGGCAATTAGGAAAGTCATTGATTGATGATTCTTTCTAAGGCCGACTGTAATTACTGCTCGACAATTCAAAAAGTTTGAATATCCCTCAGTTAGTCACAGACACACAAAAAAACAAGAGAATACAGAATCAAGCAGAGTTCAAAAACTACAGTACAGAAGATACTCAAAAGTTGCAGAAGAACAATCATTTTTTTTTCAAAAATCTAAAGTTCTTGACTGCAATCAGCCTTGACAAGGGAACTCTCTCAAGAAGAAAAAGAAGAACAATTAAATTCAATCAAGAGTCTTCTTCTCTCTATTCACATGATAACTTCAAAGGACAACAATCAATCAATCTGTCAAAGAGGTTCCTGAAGCAGTTCTAGTCCAGGCATTCTAGGTCATTGAAGGCCTATCACCCTGAAGCAGTGCTCCAGCATTCCTGACCAATTTAAGATCTCAGGGGGAGTAAGAGCTGCTACATCAATCCACAAGTCTTCTCTCTAACTGTTGATAGAGAAGACACTATCACCCTCTCTCTCTTATTCCTGTACAGGGTTTTAAATCCCTTCAAAATTATTCTGGTTGTAAGTCTCTTTCCAAAGGACTTGAGGGTTTGGTTTTTGGAGACCTGATCAAAACCCATTGGTGCCCAGGACACCTGATCAACTCATCCTGCAGTAGATTCCTACCTAGGGTGGTAGAAGAGTGGATGTACCCAGATTGATTAGGGAACCACTGATGAATTTTAAATATACCTATTTTTGTGTACATTAATTTAGTCGTTTTCATTTCTTTTCGTCATTTTTACATATTTTTGCTTAATAAATTGCTCCTTTTTTGTAAATAATTTTGCTGACTTGCTTTATTTTTATGTTTCAGAAAATATCAAAAATCTGCAAAAAAAGTCAAGTCACGCCCGTGACATATTGGTCACGCCCGTGACAAGGGCGTGACACGTCAAATTCCAGTCAATCAGCAAATTTCGAAGAGAAAAGCTTGACACGCCCGGGGTCATGCCCGTGTCACCTGACACGGGGCGTGACCCAAGACCGTGTCCACCCACTCAACGTTTTCAGCTCAACGATCGTCGACCTTCTCGACACGCCCAGAGTCACGCCCGTGACCTAGGGCGTGACACCTCTTCCCGCTCGACGATTTTCAACACGACATTTTCCGCTCGACATTCGTCGAGTGTCAACACCAGCCGACACGCCCAGAGTCACACCCGTGACCTGGGGCGTGACCACTGCGCCTGGCCGACAAGACCCGCGCGGCGACTTTTTGACGCAACGCGCCCAGATCCACCTGCTTGACACGCCCAGCGTCACGCCCGTGACCAGGGGCGTGACCACTGCGAGACCGACACGTGTCCAGCCCGAATTCAACTTTCCCGTCAAATCGCCGGCCGCCTTCTCAAATAGTACTGACACGCCCCATGTCACGCCCGTGACCAAGGGCGTGTCCCATGTAAATTTTTTCTATAAATTCAAGTGTTCTGCTTGAGTTCCTGTTCCCTTTTTTTGAACCATTTTGTAAGGGGAGGTGCTGCGTAGATGGATTTCCAACCTATGGAATGAGGTTTTCTCTTTCTCTCTCTCTTTTATTTTTTGTACTAGCTTTGTAATAGTTTTTAGACATTATAAAAATGTAGTTTTTGTTTCTCATTTCTATGTTTTGGACTTCATCTATGTGCCCACCCTTTACAATCTTATTTATGCTTTGTTTTAACTTAGTTTTTTTTTCGTTGTCTTTTCTTATAAGCGTGTGTGTATGTATGAGAGTAAAATGTTATTTATTTTTTATGGTTAAGTAGATATTTTCATCTTCATAATAGCTATTTAGTTTTTGTTCTAAAACCCGTTTTTATGAAGCTATAAAAACGATTTTAAAGTGGTTTTGTCATTTTCATTTCACTTAGACTTTTTAGTTTTGTAGAACTTTTCATCCTTTTATATTTCTTCCACTTTTTAGGAGTTTTTATAGCATTATAAGAATGGATATGTTATTATTTTGTTTTTCCAAACACTTGTATTTTTCCTTTATTTTCCAAAACTTTTGCTCTTTTAAATTTTATTTTCTATTTTTACGCATTTCTACCGCATTCTAGCGGTAGAAATGTATTCGTTTTAATTTTTAGAGCATTTTCATTTGCGTTTATTTGCAAAAACTTTTGCTCCGTTTAATTTTTATTTCCACTTTTTATGCATTTCTACCGCATTCTAGCGGTAGAAATGCAGTTGTTTTTATTTTTAGATAACTTAGTTTTTTGCAATTTTTTATGTATGCGCATTTATTTCCGCCTACTCGTTAAGAGTTAAATTGCACTTGCTTATTTTACTTTCTATAGAGTGCGTGAGTTTGTAATTTTTTTTATTTCCGCCTACTCATTCGAGTTAAATTGCAGGTCTTAATTTTCCCTACTCATTTGAGTAGGATTTGAGTGTGTGTGTTTTCATTTATGTCGAGAGAGCGTGTGCATGAGTTTTACTTTATGTAGAGTGCGTGTGTGTGTTGCATTTATTTAGTTCTACTTGTTTGAGTGGGACCCGCTTTCTTTCTCCCGCCCACGCATTTGTGCCGGGACTTGCACTTTACAGCTTTCTTCAGTCCTACTCGTTTGAGTAGGACTTGCAATTTTCAGCTTTCCTTTACAGCTTTCATTTTATCGCTTTCATTTACCGCTTTCTTTACTGCTTTATTTTCTGCTTTTCCCGCAAGCCGTCCCCATTCCGATGAGTGGCTAATCATTCTTACCCCTCGGCATCGAAGAGCATTGGGACAAAAAAAATTCCTTTAAATAACTAAAGGTCTAATTTTTCTAATTAATTAAAAGTAATTAAGGTTTGCCCGGGGTTAACGGCGCGTAGCACCACATATCGATGCATGGGCCCTATTTCTGTAGTCCATATGCTAGCTAGCCGAGAGGCCGTGTATATGGACCGATCACACCTTGGCAAAGAGAGTTCCGCACTAACCCTCGAGAGAGGAGGTGCGCCAACTCTACCGGATTGGGTTCCCCACCCAATAGCGGGTTTCTTAGCGTAATGCGGCCGTTAAGAGGAATCCTTCGTCGGACGATAGCCCGGTCGAATGGTCTTAGCGTTCAGGTGAGCAATAGCCTTATAGCTAGGTGAGCTCATTTTAGTGGAACCTCCACGGCCAAGTCTCCGCCTTAATTAATTAGAAATTTAGGAGCTTTTTTTATTTAAAGTCTATTTTAGTTCAATTATTTTTTCGGTGCCATCGAGCTAAGCTCTTCATCGGCACCACCTTCTAGCTTTCTTTTTATGCTTTCTTTTTATGTTTTCTGCCTTTCTTTTATTATATATAAAAATATTACCCGACAAGTAATTATCGGCAAAATAATAGTCCCCTCCAGGGAAGAGTAGAAATAATCGAACCGGCCCCGAGAATAATACGACCTCGATATTCCACCCGGAATATCCTGTACTACTCACGATAGGTGCACTTGCCTCCTTTCGTTAAAACTCGATCACACCCGTTTTATATCCAAATAAATAAATACGCGCGCCCCATTTTATAAATAAAAAATCACTTCCGCTTTACTTAATTAAAACCACCGGGGCGACGCGCTTCATAATAATTTTTTGGAGTTTTAACCTATCAACCACTATAGCTCCTTATGTCTTCTGGTTGCTTATTTTCTTTTATTTTCTGGCTGTGGTTTGTGATTGCTTTTTGATTAGATAGTTGTTGTAGTTCATTTGCTTCCCTGTTCACTTAGGAATACAACAAGAGTTGTAAAAGGTTTTTAGCAAGCACCATACTCTATTCACCCCCCCCCCTCTAGAGTATATCAGATCTAACTTGCACTTTCAATTATTATCAAAGCGAGGTTGGTTAAAAATACCACACCTTAGTGCTTGCACAGGCTAACACCTGAACCCAAAGATCCCTCTAGTTAGATCTGCTTGTTTTAAGTTTGTTACTAGATTTATTTCTTCACAGAACAAGGCCCAAAACAAATATTATGCTAGCACCAGACCTCTAGTGTGCAACCTATCTAAGTTTGCACTTTGGAAGGCAAGGATTATACTGTATAAGAACTCTATTGATGAGGACATTTTCAATTCTATTTTGACAGTGTGTCCAAGACCTCCAGAGAATACAAGTACAAGTGTTATTCCACCTCCTTCAGGAACAGATGCAGAAATAAAGAAATGGAAATTGCCTGATGCAAAAGCTATGAACATTCTAGCCCAGACTATGTCTGATGAAATATTCCAAAAGGTAGCTGAATGCAACTCAGCAAAGGACATCTGGGACAAGCTATCTGAGATAGTCTCAGGATCTGCTGATGAGAGAAAAGATAGAAGATCTCACCTCATAACCCAATATGAGAGTTTCAAGAAAGGAGAAGCTGAGTCAGTAGCAGATATGTATAATAGACTCAGTATCATAGTCAATGAACTGAAATTATTGGACAAAGAGATCTCATTTACTGAGCTCAATGAAAAAATCCTAATGTGCTTCGCAAGCACTTGGGACTCAAGGATCTGCCCAATCAAGGATGCTAGAAGCCTAAATGAGATCACAACTGAAACTCTCTTTGGCAAGCTCAAGTCTTATGAGCTGCTCATCAAGAATAGATAAGAAGAGTAGAAGGATGCTTCTCCAGCAGTCATAAAAGAGAAGTCAATAGCTTTCAAAGCTATTGAAGATCAGCCTGAAGACAAAGTCACAGGCAATGAAGAGTTGTTAAGCCTAATGGCCAAAAGATTTTACAAAATGGCCAGGAAATATTTCAGGAAAAAGTCTGCTAGAGGGCATGACAAGCCAAGATATGACAAATCAAATAATAAAGATATTATTTGTTTTGGATGCAGGAAACCAGGCCACATGGTGTCTGACTGTCCAGAAAATCAGTATAAGGACAGAAAGGACAGAAAGGAAAGAAGAAAAGACAAAGACTTCAGGAAGAACAGCAATGACAAACCCTCCTCCAGCAAGAACAAACACACCAGGAAGGGGTTTGTAGCTGAAACTTGGAGTGAGACAGAAGAAGAATCTGAAGCTTCATCCAGCTCAAGTGATGATGAAGATGATGCTGAAGAAAAAAAATTCTGCATGATGGCTATCAATGCCTCACAACAAAATTCTGATGCAGAGGAGTCAGAATCTGAATCAGGGACTCAATCTAAAAAGGACCAGGTAATAGACTCATTTGATTTCAATTCGGAGGACTTTAAATGTGAGTTTAAGGCACTTTGTTTAGATCTATTGAAATCTGAAAAAGAAATTATTTCTCTCAGAAATCAACTATCTGAACAAAGCACCTTAAAATCAGATAACCTCAAACTCTCTGAGGAGTCTGAATGTTGTAGGGAGCAGATAGCCTCACTGAAAAGTGAACTATCAAAGGCCAAGAAGTTTGAAGAATCCCTTAATGGGAGAAGCATCAAACTAATGGACATCACATGCACAATGAACTCAATATTTAGCAGTACATTGGTCTTGGGTGCTTCATTTAGCAAACCTGTAGTATTATCAACCCCAATCACATTTATCTCTGATAAAGGTAAGGGAGTTGTAGAGGTAGCTAAGAACAATTCTGATCTACCTAAGAAAACCAAAGTTCAACAGAATTCGTCGAACGGAGCTCGACGATCGCCGAATGGAGCTCAACTATCTCAGGCTAAATCATCGAACTCAGGTCGACGAACTCTGAACCCTGAACTCTGGTACAGTCGATCTTCGAACGGAGCTCGACGATCTGACCCAAGATCGTCGAACTCAGCTCAGAGATCGTCGAACAGAGCTCAGAGTTTTGAAAACTCTTTCAACGGCAAATCAAAGTTCAATCCTAGAGGTTCTACATCTCAATGGTTTAACCCATATACTGAATGGATAATACCTCCTAGGAGATATCATAATAAAGGCTATAAGAGTCAACCAGAGATGTCTTTTATTTTTGAATTCAAAGGTTATCAACCTAGGCCCAAGGTAAGCCGGGTCAAAAACAAGTAAATTGCTTTATGCGCAGGTGAAGACCTATCCAACATCAAACCAGCAATGGTATCTGGATAGTGGGTGCTCAAAGCACATGACAGGAAACAAGGACAACTTCAAATCCTTCACAACCAAGCTTTGACCCAAAGTAATATTTGGTGATTCAAACTTTGGACTAACAAAAGGATATGGTGCAGTCCAGATTGGCAGAGTCACATTCAAGAAAGTAGCATATGTGGAAGGACTGAAGCACAACTTGATCAGTATCAGTCAACTATGTGATGAAGGCTACCAAGTGACTTTCAGCAAATCCTTATGCAAGATCAAATCAGAGGATAACACAACTGTGTAGACAGGTAAAAGGAAAGGTAACATTTATTTAGTAGACTTTCTTTCAACTAAAATAGACATATGCTTGTTCAACTCTATTTGTAGACCTAATGAATTATAACATAAGAGATTAGGACATATAAACCTTAGAACCATTGCTAGGCTATCCAAGGACAACCTTGTTAGAGGACTACCTTCTGGCTCCTACAAGAAGGAAGGACTTTGCAGGGCTTGTCAATTAGACAAGCAAACCAAAAATAGTTTCAAGTCACTTAATAAGAGTGATTCACCTAGGATTTTGTATCTGTTACACATGGATCTTTTTGGACCCATTACAGTACAAAGCTTAGGAGGGAAATCTTATACTTTAGTGATTGTAGATGACTTCTCTAGATTCACATGGGTGTTCTTTCTGAGGAAGAAGTCTGATAACTTTAAGTGTTTGACAGAGTTTCTCAAATGCATATAGATTGAGTTCAACACTCACATTGCCCTGATCAGAAGTGATCATGGGACAGAGTTTGATTCTCTTCTTATGCAAGAGTTCTGTCAAAGTTAAAGGATCAGACACACTTTCTCAGCTCCTAGAACTCCTCAACAAATTGGGGTAGCTGAAAGGAAAAATAGAACCCTTATTGAATCTGCTACTATATTATTGTCAGATGCTCACCTTCCTCGATCCTTTTGGGCAGAGGCAGTGAACACCTCCAACTATGTGTTGAATAGAAGTTTAATACATAAACTGAAGGGCAAGACTCCCTATAAATTACTCAAAGGGAAGAAACCTAAAGTAGATTATTTTAAAATCTTTGGTTGTATTTGTTACATTCACAATAATGACAAGAGATACATAGCAAAATTTCATGCTAAAGCTGATGAAGGAGTGTTCCTGGGATACTCCATGGTTAGTAAAGCTTATAGGGTCTATAACAAATCAACTCTTAAAATTGAAGAATCTGTTCATATATCTTTTGATGAGACTACCATGTCATACAAGGAGAAAGAAATTTCTACCATAAGCTCTTTGCAGGTTCCACCACTGTGTGAGTCTATGGATGGACTGAACCTTACCCAAGAGGTATCAAACCATCCCACTCCACAGGATCCTGAAGATAGTGATGAGGAAAGTAAAGAGGAGGTGTCTGAACTTCCCCCAACAGCTAGTATCATTCCCCAAGAGGAATTAAATACTGAACCTGTTACTCAACCAACTCCACCAACTGATCTTGTCACACTTAGAGATCACCCTAGATCTCAAGTGATTGGAAACATCTTAGTAGGTGTACAGTCAAGGCATCAACTCAACCAAGACTTGATGCATGCCTATTTTCTATCTCAAATTGAACCTCTCACCATACATGAGGCAGAGCAAGATCCCCACTGGATCATTACAATGTAAGAGGAACTCAATCAGTTTGAGAGATGTAGAGTTTGGGATTTGGTTCCAAGACCCCATAACTACCCAGTTATTGGAACTAAATGGATCTACAGAAACAAGTTGGATGCTCAAGGCAACATAGTGAGAAACAAGGCTAGGCTTGTTGCTCAAGGCTACAAACAAGAGGAAGGAATAGACTATGACCAAACCTTTACACATGTTGCAAGGTTAGAGGCCATTTGGATATTCCTTGCCTATGCAGCTTACAAGAGATTCAAGGTCTACCAGATGGATGTCAAAAGTACATTTCTGAAAGGAATACTTCAAGAAGAGGTTTATGTAGAACAACCTCCAGGTTTTATCTCTCCAACTCAACCCTCTTTTGTTTTTATATTGCATAAAGCTCTCTATGGTTTAAAGAAAGCTCCAAGAGCTTGGTATGAGACCCTAGCAAGCTTTCTTTTAGAGCATGAATTTACAAGAGGAACCATAGATAAAACACTTTTCACTAGACATCATAAGGACCAAATACTGTTAGTACAAATATATGAGGATGACATTATTTTTGGGTCTACTTATCCAAAATTGTGCAAGAGGTTTGCTGACCTCATGCATTCAAAATTTGAGATGAGTAGCATGGGTGAGCTTTCCTACTTCCTTAGTCTCCAAGTGAAGCAGCTCCCATATGGTATCTTCCTCTCCCAAGCTAAGTATGCTAAAGAGCTTATCAAAAAGTTTGGGATGGGTGATGCTTCAGCGATGAAAACCACTATGGCTACAAATGTTGTTGTGGATTCTGATGCAGCAGGGAAACCAGTGGATCAAAAAAATTATAGGGCAATTGTTGGATCCCTATTATACCTAACAACTAGCAGACCTGATATAATGTTTGCCACATGTCTTTGTGCTAGGTTCCAAGTGAACCCTAAAGAATCTCACCTTATTTTCCTAAAAAGAATTTTGTGATATATAAAGAGTTGCCCTAGTCTAGGACTCTGGTATCCTGTAGAGTCAGAGTTTGAGTTAACTGGATACTCAGATGCTGACTATGCTGAATGTAGAGTGGACAGGAAAAGTACCTCTGGAACATACCAGTTCCTTGGTATGAGGCTTGTCTCCTAGTTTTGTAAAAAACAGACATCTGTGTCTACATCAACTACAAAAGCAGAATACATGGCAGCTGGTAGTTGCTATTCACAAATGCTATGGATACAAAACCAATTCTTAGATTATGGTGTCAACTTAAATAATTCAACTTTATTTTGTGATAATACTAGTGCTATTGCTATAGCATAGAATCCAGTTCACCATTCTAGGACCAAACATATTGAAATAAGACATTATTTCATTAGAGATAATGTGGACAAAAAGAAAATTAACTTGATCCACATTCCTACCGATATACAGAGAGAAGATATTTTCACCAAGCCATTGGATGAGAAAACCCATTTGTTCCTTATAAATCAACTGGGAATGATTGATGGAGAAGAGTTAACCTAGTTTCTGTATGCATTCGACGAATTTTCCAGAGTTCGTCGAACAGAGTTCGACAAATTAGGGAAAGTTTGGGAGATTCTCGTCGAACGGAGATCGACGAATTCTCTGTGTGAGGGAATAATGTTCGTCGACCAGAGATCGACGAACTTTACTTCAAAATACATTTTGTCAAACGGAGTTCGACGAACTGTTTTCGATTCTTCTGGATGAGATCGACGAATTATCTGTCTATAATTTATTTCGTCGAGCTCAGTTCGAAGAATTCTTCTTATTCGTGGAACGAAGTTTGTCGATTCATATTCTGAAAATCCTATATCTAGGTTTTCTTCGACCTTCGTCCCGCGCTTTCAGTTTCTTTTCTCTTGATCGTCGTTTTTCTCTGTGTTTTTCTTGCAGGACATCAATGGCGATTCCCTCAGGTGCTTTGGTTGCAATGAAGTTTGACAGCGGATTCGACATGGAATTTGAGTCGTTTCAACATTCTGACCCCATCTTTCTATACGACCTAGAACTACTAGAAGAACTAAGTTTAAAGGATTTCATGACCAGGCGCATTAAACTTCATGGAACGGAGATACGAGAATGGGTATATACATCTACAGTGTCTGAAGAAGATACTTTGACCGACAATATAGGGAATAATATTGTTTCCCTCTCTCCCACAATTCTCACTGAAATATTTGGATTAGTGAATGGAGAAGACAATATGGAAATGGATTCTGAGGAATTCAGTGATATGCTGAAATTAATGTGTTTCTCTAGGAACAACCCTAATAATTTGTTGAAAAAGCAATTATCTGCCGCCTACCAACTTCTGGCAGATATTACGGGAAAGATTCTGATGGCCAAGCACTCTACTCATGACTATATTACCCATCACCAATTTCTGATAATGTGTGCAGTAGTGAATAAGTGACAGGTTGATTGGAGTAAGGTGTTCTTTGACTTGATCAAGAAGAAGAACAGCAAGAAGGAAGTCTGCTTTGGCAGAATATTGGGTATATTCCTCAAAGAGAAGGTTGTTGAATATATGGTCTCCCCGACCATCTTCATAAATGCAACAAGCGCCTCACTTGCGCTCTATTTGGCAGGTGGGAGAGGACCATCTCCAAGCCCTCAAAGGCTTCCCCCTCCTCCCTCCCAACTTCTGAGAGCACAAGGGCTGTCAAGGCCGCTCCCCACCCTGTTGAAGAGGTTCCTCCATCTCAACCATCTATTCCAGTACCTCTTCTTACAAAGAAGCCTCCTCATATACCTTTCCCTCCTTCATCTCCACCACTTGACCTGACAAACATTCCATCTTCACCTCCATCTTCCCCTCTGCAAGTTCAACAACAACCCACTCCTCCAGATTCCCCTCATGAGACAATACTTCCTACACCTCCTCAGTCTCCTCTTCCCCCACACCTCTCCACAATTCTATCTTCCATTATACCATCAGATACAATCATGCAAGATGCCCCCACTACAGCTGTTATTCCTCCTCCCATTCCATCCCCTTCCCCTTCCCTATTTCATCCATCCACCCTCATTCCTTTGCTCACACCTCTCATCAAATCTTTGATCCAAGAGGCCATTACACGTCTTGTGACATCCATTAATTCCTTATCTGCCTAGATCTCTCTTCTCTCTGCTGCCCCCTCTTCATCTAGGAGCTTGGCTCCAGGTCTTCCTGAACCTAGGTGATTTACGCGTATTTTTACTATAATATTTAGTTTAATATTTAGTTTTAATTAATCATATTTTATTTATTCTGTTTAATAAATTATATTTTTTGATATCTGTTAAATAATTTAAGCCTTATTTATTTTGTAGGATTTATAACTATTTTTAGTATTTATTTTATTTAATAATTAATATAAAATTAATAATAATTTAGTTTTATTTATTTATAAATCATTTATTTTATATTTTAGTTTAATAATTAAATATATATTTATTTTTGTAGGTTTATTGACGTGGTCATGCTCTCGACGTTTGCAAAAGAAATATTTACCGAAGTCGTCATGTTGGCCGAGCAATTCATGTAGTCTACATGAAACCAAGTCAAATTCTCGCTGCACTCATTCAAGCCGATGAAGCGTTTCACATCGTAACCACACATTCAGCTCTTCTTCATGCAAGCTCATGACAAATATATTATTATGCATTGATGCTGCCACGCCATCATCCCCAACTCTCAAAAAGACCGACGCCAAGCAAGTCTTCGACATTCAACTATTTTCATCATTCTCATGCACAACGCCATCACCATCACCTTTTCATGTCAAAGCCGCCACCTCTTCATACAACCTACATCACCACCCCTTTCTCTCTCTAAAAACCGTCATAGTTAAATACATGCACTTTATTATTATTATTATTATTACAATAACCCTTTACTTCCCCTCTTCATTTCTCTATGAAACCGCTAGCTCCTCTTTATTCCTTGAAACCACCACCTTTATATTCTTCTACATTATCTCCTCCCTCCATTTACCTCCTCTTAAATATTTGATAAATATTTGATGTTTCAACTCCATCTTAATTTTAGTATTTATGTTCACCATTCATCTCCTCTTTATAAAGTGTGAAACTCCCCCATTTAATTTGGTTGTTTTTTCATATATTTCTTTAATATTTAATTATTATTATCACTTTATTTTCCTCCTCTTACCCTTGGCATTCCAACCTTTCATGTGTCTTTCATCCTTTCTTTTTTTTCCTATAAATAATGGCCAAGGGGGAATGATGAATGGAGTGCACCATTGGGGTTGAAAATCGGTTTGGGTGGCTTATTTTCGGGATATCTTTGGAGTTAGTTTTATTTTATGAAATTTTATTTTATTTGCAATATAGTTTAGATTTTTCTTTTCATGCAATTGTACTCTTTTATTTCATAGTGATAGAATGTACTTTTCAATTATAAGTAGCTAAATTTCCATAAGTACTTGATCATGATGAAGCTTGGAATAAAATAAACTGTTCTTTTCTTTATCAAATGTCTTGTTCTTACTTTTGCTCGCTTATGATTTATCTTTGATTTATATTTCGTCGAATTCATATTTTGCGGATATGTTTTTCGATCCAAGATCCGTATCCTAAATGACCGAGAGGTTGCGGATACGAGTAGATCACTCAAAGATAATAGGAGTTGCATGCACTCCTCGAGAGAGGACGACATAAATCCTCCGGATTGGAGTCAAATCCAATAGAGTGGTTCACCGCCTAAAGCAAGCTTAGGGGTTTCGACTGGCCGAGAGGTCTTAATCGATCAACCTAAGGTTAGTCAAAAGCATGAGCTCGAGAGAGAGGATTTTGTACTTAGGAACTTCTACGGTCGAGTGAGCAATTTAAGAGTCTTGTGTACTTTATGTTTATGAAGGTTCATTTTAATCCAGTGGGATTCTAGATCAAGTGCTATCTTTTCGTTTGTTTTCTAGCTTTAGTTTTAATTTACCTTCAATTTATATTCCGATAAAATAATATCAATTTGCGTGAGTAGAAGTACTCAACAGGCCCCGAGTCTAATACGACATTTCCTATACTATATTTCGATAGGTACGCTTGCCTATTTGAGATTATAGTTCAGATACATTTTAAAACTATAAAATTCCTTAACAATTTTTGGCGCCGTTGCCGGCGGACTATTTTGTTGATATTTTGAAAACGCAAATTTTATTACTTTTATCACTCTCTTTCACTATCCCCAATTCTTTTTCTTTTCTTTTCTTTTTCAAATTCATTTCTATTAGGTAAAGGTTATTTTATTTTTCTTTTTATAAAAAATGTTATCTCAATTGGCCGCTCAAATAGACAGGCTTCAAAATCAACTCAATATTTTGCAAGCCGCAAGACAGCGTCAAATTTCTTGTTCTTATTGTGGTGCTCCTCATCATAGTGATAATTGTTATTATAATTATTAAAAAAAAGTTTGCTATGAAAATAATTTTGAAATTTACAATTATCCTCACTTTGATGCTAATTCTGCTTCAAATTTTCATGAAACTAATTTTTCTAATTCACTTATTTTTAATGAAAATAAATTTTCAAATGCGAATAATTATTTTGATTTAAATAATTTTACTTCTAACTCGGATTTTGTTTTTTCTTGTTCGCAAGATCAACCGAAAAACTTTCCGAGTTATGAGAACAATTATTTAGATCCTAATTTTTGTTCTTCTTCTTACGCACCGCATGCTCTCTTTCTTAATTTTGCGGAATCTTCTCAATTTCAATTTGATTCTTTCCCCAAAATTTGGGTGAGAATTTTCTTACGTTTAATGAATTTTCTTCTCCTTCGAATAATTTCGCTAATGAGGAACATGACTCTTCATGTACCCTAGTAGCTGTTTATACCGAAGAAGAACAACAACTTTTATTTCAAGAGCTTGTTAGGTGTATGGATGCGCAGGGAGGAGTAGAAGAAGAATATGTTTCTCCTCCTACTACTCCCAATTTTTCTCCTATTAATGAATCTCCATGCACGATTTATGACTTTTTAGGAGCGAAAATTTATGAACTTGATGCTTCTGACGATTTTATTTTAAATAAATTTTCGGATGAAAAATTAATTTTAGAAAATAAACAACCCGAGCCTAATCTTATAACTTCACAAGAGCCTTCTCCTTGCGAAGATTTTTCTAACGCGTTTGCTTTTGATTTTTCTTCAACTAATGAATTTTATGAAGATGATGAACCATTGCAATCACACGTTGTCAATGATCCATTTGTCGCTCATTTACAGAAATTCACATCACCTCAGGAATGTATATGTGATGTGAATTTACATTTTCAAGTCAAATGTTCAAAAAAGGAGGATCAAGAAACAAGCGAAGGAGTTGCTGTGCGAGCGTCTTCGGCGCATTCGCCCAAGCGTGAATTAAGGGAGTTACCCCTTCACTTACATTTTTATTTTTCATGCTCCTAACAATAACCGTCTAGCTTAAACTCGGGAAAAAGAAAAGCGATCTTGGGAGACACCCCTTGCTTATCTTTTAATTTTTATGAATTTTTCTTAAAATTTTCACAAATTGTTTTTATTTCCCCCCTCCTACTTTATTTATAAACATTGGGGACAATGTTTATTTTTAAGTATGAGGTTGGATTCTTATTTATTATTTTTATCCCAAAAAATGAAAAAAAAATCTTTAAAAATTAAAACAAAAAAATAGAAAAAAATTTAAAAATTATTTTTTTTTTTTTTTAATATAAAAAATAGAAAAAAATAGAAAAAAAAAAGAAAAAAAGTAAAAATATATATAATAAACCCCTGCTTAAATTTTTGTGACTTTTTTAAAATTTATTTTGAGTTAATTTATAAGAATTTCTATAATTTTTTATTTTCTAATTTTTTGTTTCATCATAGTTAGTTAGATTTAATTTTTAGGCGTTTTGATTTTAAGAAATAAATTTATGAAATAAATTTGTTTAGAGTAATCTATTTAGCCCTTTTTCTCTTTTAATTCAAATTAGTTTCAATTTTATAGTGCTTAGTTAAATAATTTCTAGATTCTAATTATAATCACTTATGCTTCAAGATTCTTAGGAAATTTTAATTTACTATAACTGCTCTCTAATTATTTTAATTTACTCTAAATATTGTTTAGATTTCCCTTGTTTTTAATTTTTCTTGTTAGATCATATGTCACGGGGATAAGAGGATAAAATTCATTATCCCCTGGTACACATATGCAATTTTCCCTTTTGGTTAGATCATATGTCATGGGAATCAAGAATTCCTTGGTAAACATATGCACCCAAAAAAAGAGTAAGAGGATAAAATTCATTACTCAAAAGCAATTTTGTTTGAAGAGAAAAAAAACATCAAAAGAAAAAAAATTATGTGGGGTGAGATGATAAAATTCATCACCCCCCATCTAAGATCTCTTCAATTTCCTTTTTCCTTTTTCCAACCCAATAGCCAATATTATTGTTTTAGAATTAAATTAAAATTTTAAGAGAGCATAAGTAGTAGTTTAAATTTTAATTTAAGTTTCTTTTTAGTGAAAAAGTGTTAATAATTTTTAATCTAACTTTGTTTGCTAAATACTTAATTTTGAGTTCTAATTAATTTATTAGAGAAAACTTTGCTAAATATTTAGCTCTTCACATTTTACTTTCATATTTTAGGACTTAAAATTTTGAATCCTATTTAGTTTTAATTAATCATATTTTAGTTATTCTGTTTAATAAATTATATTTTTTGATATCTGTTAAATAATTTAAGCCTTATTTATTTTTGTAGGATTTATATCTATTTTTAGTATTTATTTTAGTTTAATAATTAATATAAAATTAATAATAATTTAGTTTTTTTAATTTATCAATCATTTATTTTATATTTTAGTTTAATAATTTAATATATATTTATTTTTGTAGGTTTATTGACGTGGTCATGCTCTCGACGTTTGCAAAAGAAATATTTACCGAAGTCGTCATGTTGGCCGAGCAATTCATGCAGTCTACATGAAACCAAGTCAAATTCTCGCTGCACTCGTTCAAGCCGATGAAGCGTTTCACATCGTAACCACCCATTCAGCTCTTCTTCATGCAAGCTCATGACAAATATATTATTATGCATTGATGCTGCCACGCCATCATCCCCAACTCTCAAAAAGACCGGCGCCAAGCAAGTCTTTGACATTCAACTAATTTAATCATTCTCTTGCACAATGCCATCGCCATCACCTTTTCATGTCAAAGCCGCCACCTCATCATACAACCTACATCACCACCTCTTTCTCTCTCTAAAAACCGTCATAGTTAAATACATGCACTTTATTATTATTATTATTATTATTATTATTATTACAATAACCCTTTACTTCCCCTCTTCATTTCTCTATGAAACCGCTAGCTCCTCTTTATTCCTTGAAACCACCACCTTTATATTCTTCTACATTATCTCCTCTCTCCATTTACCTCCTCTTAAATATTTGATAAATATTTGATGTTTCAACTCCATCTTAATTTTAGTATTTATGTTCACCATTCATCTCCTCTTTATAAACTGTGAAACTCCCACATTTAATTTGGTTGTTTTTTCATATATTTCTTTAATATTTAATTATTATTATCACTTTATTTTCCTCCTCTTACCCTCGGCCTTCCAACCTTTCATGTGTCTTTCATCCTTTCTTTTTTTCCTATAAATAATGGCCAAGGGGCAATGATGAATGGAGTCCACCATTAGGGTTGAAAATCGGTTTGGGTGGCTTATTTTCGGGATATCTTTGGAGTTAGTTTTATTTTATGAAATTTTATTTTATTTGCAATATAGTTTAGATTTTTCTTTTCATGCAATTGTACTCTTTTATTTCATAGTGATAGAATGTACTTTTCAATTATAAGTAGCTAAATTTCCATAAGTACTTGATCATGATGAAGCTTGGAATAAAATAAACTCTTCTTTTCTTTATCAAATGACTTGTTCTTACTTTTGCTCGCTTATAATTTATCTTTGATTTATATTTCGTCGAATTCATATTTCGCGGATATGTTTTTCGATCCAAGATCCGTATCCTAAATGACCGAGAGGTTGCGGATACGAGTAGATCACTCAAAGATAAAAGGAGTTGCATGCACTCCTCGAGAGAGGACGACATAAATCCTCCGGATTGGAGTCAAATCCAATAGAGTGGTTCACCGCCTAAAGCAAGCTTAGGGGTTTCGACTGGCCGAGAGGTCTTAATCAATCAACCTAAGGTTAGTCAAAAGCATGAGCTCGAGAGAGATGCTTTTGTACTTAGGAACTTCCACGGTCGAGTGAGCAATATAAGAGTCTTGTGTACTTTATGTTTATGAAGGTTCATTTTAATCCAATGAGATTCTCGATCAAGTGCTATCTTTTCGCTTGTTTTCTAGATTTAGTTTTAATTTACCTTTAATTAATATTCCGATAAAATAATATCAATTTGCGTGAGTAGAAGTACTCAACAGGCCCCGAGTCTAATACGACATTTCCTATACTATATTTCGATAGGTACGCTTGTCTATTTGAGATTATAGTTCGGATACATTTTAAAACTATAAAATTCCTCATCACCAGGCAGGGGGAGATGCTCTGTGATGAAGTGGCAGCAGATGCAGATACAGCAGCAGCAGCAGCAGTCACAACAGTTCCCTCTCCAGCAGATTCAGATTCAGATAAGGATACACCAATTTTGACAGGCTTTGATGCTGAAATGTTTGAGTTAATTCAATTCATGGATACTGACAGTGATTTGGATGAGTCAGTTGCACAAATAACTCATGTTGGTGATTTCTATTTAAATCCCACAGTGAATTTATCAGTTTTGTTGAGAAGTTTTGATACTGTACATATGCAATTCCCTCCAGCAGTTTTCTCCAAGCCATATTTGGCTATCGTACCATATACCTCTCCAGCTAGTCCAGTGGTTGCCAAGTAACTCTATGATAATTTTGCTCTCTCAGCTTCAGCCTCCATCTCAGCTTCCAACCCAGAGGTCATTCCAAAAGATAAAATAGTGCCAGTTTCAGCACCAGACTTTTTATGGATGACTCTCCAATGCCTACTCTAGATGAGCTTATTCAGGCAGACATTGAAGAAGAGAATAAGGCAGTAGCTGATAGCTCTTTCTCCTTTGTTTTTGAATCTTGTACAGATAATTCTTCTCTTGTTGCTGAAACTCCTATTCCTGAACCTACTGCCCCTCCTCCAGCAAAGGCTGCTGTTTCTGATAAAGATTTAAAAGCTTTGGATGCATTGTATGATACCCCTCAGGATTCAGAATCTGATGATGATGATATTGATTCTGATGAGGATGCAGCTAGTAAGAAAAAGAAATTGTTAGCAAAGAAGAGAAAGGTTGTTCCTCCTCCCAAGCCAAATCCCACTGCATACACTCCCTACAATATTCTGCACAATGTGACTACATATGAGGGAATACCAGCATGGATGTGGCTCTCCAAAAACCAGCAAAAAGATAAAAAGATAAGCATGAGATACTCCCATCCTCCAGTATACAGATATAGGAAGGATCCTCCTCCTCCTCCTCCAGCAGCTGGTGCAAGTGGCTCTAGCTCCCAAAGATCTGCCCCAATGCAAACTTATCAAAGACAATCAGAGAGATCTTCTAGAAGCAGCCAGTAGTGGCCATCCTCCTCAGGTAGTCAACATCATAAGCAGCAGCAGTAACAAAGTCCTGTAGTACAAAAAGCTGAAAGCCCAAAGAAGCCAGACTCCCCTCCAATTCCATTTGAAGACCCAGAGACTACAAATACAGCAAGAATGGCTAGATACCAAGAGCTAATTGGTCTATCATTGATAAATAAAGCCAAAGCAAAAGGAAAAGATATTTCTGGTCTTTCAACTATGTCAAAGTATAGAAAGGAAGAGATGAAAAGATTTGCCAAAGGAAACAAATTATTTAATGTTGATGATTATATGAAACTTCACCCATAAGCAGTTGTCCCCAGAGAAACTTCATTGAAAATTATTAGGGCAGCTGATATGACCATGATAGTGGCTCAAGCTCAAAATCCTAATAGAGAAATCATTTTTAAGAAGTCAGGAGAAAAGAAAGCAGAAGACAAACCTCAGTAGAAGAAGCCAAAGAAGAAATTTTCTTATTGTTTCTATTTTTGTCTGCTATTTATTTTTAAACTATGCTATCTATTAAACAAAGCTATGTGAATATATATATCTGTTGCATGTGTTATAATTCTCTGCCAGATATATCTCTTTTCTTGCTTTGTTTTTCTGTCTTGAGTCTCTATTAGTGACCTCACCCGAATAGGGGGAGATTGTTGGATCCCTAGTTGATTTGGGCTAGATTCACTGACTTAGGATGTGACCCATATTGTATAGACAGGGTCAATTTCTGTCCTAGAGTCTAGGTTAAGTCCTTAGGCTCAACTCCAGATGGATAAGCTTTCAACAAGACCCTCAGAGACTCCAGACTCACAAGTTTTCAAGACTAAGTAAAGTAAGTTCGACGTTCGTCGAACTCAGCTCGACGAAAGGAATTGTGCGCTCGACGATCATGAGACAATTTTAGTGCTGAGCTCGATGATCTACGTTCTCTGTTCGACGAAATCTCAATTTCTGCATCAAGCCAAAGTCAGAAGGACTTCAAATTTTTCTAAGTCCAGTTTCATGCTTCGGTCGCCGAATTATATTCTGAGCTCGACGAACTTGGACCTCAAGTTCACAGCTTCTGAGGTCGACGAAGTCACCTTCTGAGGTCGACGAATGCTATTCTCTACTGGACATTTTCTGGACTCAGAGAATCTGTGTCGACACTTAGTGTTTGTGTCGACACCAGTCAACTTGTGTCGACACCAGGATTTCAGTCGACACTAACTTGTGTCGACACTAGGATTTCAGTCGACACCAGCTTATGTCGACACCAGAGGACTTGTGTCGACACCAAGATCAATCTGTCGACACCAATTTATGTCGACACAACATTTCAGCAGATGCAAGATATTTTGTCTAAGTCCAGAACTTTTCTCAGGTCGACGATTTTGTTTCTCAGTATGACGAATGAAGAATATATGTTTGATGTATGAAGATTGTCTGGTCGATGAACTCTATCAAGCTCAGCTCGACGAACTCAAGCTCAGCTCGACGAACTCAAGCTCAGCTCGATGAACACAAGTTCAGCTCGACGAAATGTGTTCTTCGTATGACGAATCCAGATTAGGTTTTCTTCAAGGTTCCCATCCAGTTTCTTGGCGTTGATTCCTGAATATTTAATGCCATATCTTCTCGGAATGTTATCGTTAGAACGTGCATTGACTATGGACGATCTCATGCCGTTTTTCCATGTGACAGTTAGGAAAGTCATTGATTGTTGATTCTTTCCAAGGCCAACTGTAATTACTGCTCGATAATTCAAAAAGTTTGAATATCCCTCAGTCAGTCACAGATACTTAAAAAAACAAGAGAATATAGAATCAAGCAGAGTTCAAAAACTACAGTACAGAAGATACTCAAAAGTTTCAGAGGAACAATCATTTTTTTTAAAAAAATCTAAAGTTCTTGACTGCAATCAGCCTTGACCAGAGAACTCTCTCAAGAAGAATAAGAAGAACAACTAAATTCAATGAAGAGTCTTCTTCTCTCTATTCACAGGATAACTTCAAAGGACAACAATCAATCAATCTGTCAAAGAAGTTCCTAAAGCAGTTCTGGTCCAGGCATTCTAGGTCATTGAAGGCATATCACCCTGAAGCAGTGCTCCAGCATTCCTGACCAATTCAAGATCTCAGGGGGAGCAAGAGATTCTACATCAATCCACAAGTCTTCTCTCTAACTGTTGACAGAGAAGACACTATCACCCTCTCTCTCTTATTCCTGTATAGGGTTTTAAATCCCTTCAAAATTATTCTGGTTGCAAGTCTCCTTCCAAAATACTTGAGGGTTTGGTTTTTGGGGACCTGATCAAAACCCAATGGTGCCCAGGATACCTGATCAACTCATCCTACAGTGGATTCCTACATAGGGTGGTAGAAGAGTGGATGTACCCAGATTGATTGGGAAACCACTATAGCTCCATGTGTCTTCTGGTTGCTTATTTTCTTTTGTTTTCTGGCTATGGTTTGTGATTGCTTTTTGATTAGATAGTTGTTGTAGTTCATTTGCTTCCCTGTTCACTTAGGAATACAACAAGTGTTGTAAAAAGATTTTAGCAAGCACCATACTCTATTAACCCCCCCCCCACCCTGTAGAGTATATCAGATCTAACTTGCAATTTCAAGAGGGACCATCTCCAACATGTGACTTTTTCTTTCTGTCACATCTCTTCTTTTTCCCTGAGTAGAGAACCTCACTATCTTCTCAAGAGAAATAAATTTCAGACATTTGCCTTACCAAGCTCTCTTACAAAGCTAATAGGATTTCTAGCTCGAGCAATGATAGCTGATTGGCCCAGCCTTGCATAGAAGTAACGAAGGCAACATATTCATTCTACAATCCACAAATAATGTGCCTCTTTAGAATTGCCTCTGAGATAGGCTCTTTTGAGTCAAATGCTGAAATTTCAGTACATAGGTTTTTCATCTTCAAAAAGAATGATGATATGGACAGCTCCCCTAAGTTGCTCTCATCAATCCATTCTCCAAGAATTGTAGATGAGCTACATTCTTTTGATTGAATAGGCCTTCCAAATCTCAGCAGCTGACTGATATCCAATGGTGTGGTCAAAAAGCTATAGTTAGATCGCCCTCTTTAGAGTGAACTCTACCTTCGCATTCGTTCTTCTTCAAGCCCTAACCGCCTTAGCATTCCCTTCGGTAGCAACAACCTCTTGCATGCTGTCTCCACCGATGACCTCCCAAAGGTTCTCTCCCAAAAGATAGATCTCCATGTACGACCTCCACTTTTTATAGTTGGTCTGCGTCAGGAGCCCAATTCCTAGACCTCTTACATAACTGGCTTTCATTGCAGTAACTCTGGCTTACTTAAGCTTCCAAAGGACTAGCACACCTCTGAGTTTGATCACTATTAACTTCTCAGTCCCTCTGATAACATGTAAAAAATTTTGAGAAAATTGAGAAAGGTTGCAGGAGCACTCAACCATACCAAGTCAAGTAACTAGAAGTAGTTGAAGAATATTAGATATAATAGAATCAACTATCTTCTTTATAATGTGAGACATATATTGTGAGACATGATTTTGCAATGTACCCGATGAAAGTAAAAAAAACAAGAAAGAGAAAAATGGTCGACCAAAACTCCCAGACTGCCGATCCAGAAACTGCAAGCTGAAGCTGCTTGTCCGCTAACAGATTAACTAATGGATACAACCTGTTTGCCATTCCTTAGTCACCTGACCGCAAGGTTACTTGACCGTTGAAGATAAGTGTGAATAGATGTTGATGAAATGGAAAACCGCCTACCGGCTGAGACCTCACGAACCGCCTTATTGAACTTAAGCGCAACCCTGAGAAAGAAGACTTCTGGTCATACTAACCGTGACCTGTTGTACAACACAAACTGTTATCTGCAACTATTCCACACTGAGCCTCCAACTAGATGCCTAGTCCCCCGGTTCTAGCTGCACAGCCTACAAATCACAAGCACTTTACTAAGTCGCTTGATTAACAAAGTCTAGCCGCAAGTTCATTACTTGAGTTGAGTTCTCCTTGTTCTTGTTATGTATGACGAGTCGAGGACCCCTATTTATAGGCAACCAGGGGAGTGCGGTCACCACCAATAAGCAATAGGGTAACCACTCATCATATTATGGCTAGCTGCACCTATCTGCATATCACCACGGATACCAAAACCAGACTACAAAGCCGGATTGCAACCAAACACCCAGGAGATTAGCCGCACAACTTATATTATCTTCGCGAACTAGTCAACAACACAGACTTGGCACAATAAAGTGACCAAGTCAAAAATCCCTGTGGACTCTGGAGATATACCGTGTGGACAGAACACAACGAACTCAGTTTTTAACCTTCGCTAACTATGCTATCTTCAACCTTCCACGCGAATAAGAGGACTCGTCTTCTCAGCAAACTCCGCAGTCTAACAATCCAGGATACAAGCCATAGTTAGCTCCTTTAAATGCTTGATTATAACTACAGGGTTCTTGCTAAGACAGACTGCGGGAAAAGAACAATAGCCAGAACCCGGTTATCCGTAAATACCTAACTGTGCTAACTGACAGCGGTTACTGCGGTCTGTGCGGTCTGCCATCCTCAAATCACCCACCTCCACTTCAAAAATTTCAACATCTGCATTCTCCAATTGTCACTCCCCTCTCCCTTTTATATTGACATCATCTTAAATTCCTTTGAGATCACCGCCTCTAATACACGTGATAACTTGAAGGGAGACTCCTTTGTGGTCGAGCTTGCAGTCGTCCTCATAGAACAAAAAGTTGAGTGGACTTGTTCCATATATGGTTCCCATTTAAATTCTCCACTTACTTCTTCAACAGGTTTATGCCTAGCTTATTTGCTGCCTTCCCCTACTTATTACTATGTGGATGATAAACGAAGCCGAAGCGCAGGTCCATCCTAGCCTGCTCACAAAATTGCATGAGTCCCTGGCTCATAACCTAGGGGTCATTATCAATTACGATGGTGTGGGCATAGTGTCACCACACGATTCCCCAAATGAAATTCTTTATTACCCGAGTGGTCTTCTTAGCAAGTGATTTTCTTCAATCAATTTGGAGAAGTAATTGACCATGACCAGGATAAGCTATTATTGCTTGCTAGCCTAAAGAAATGCCTACTGTTGGGTATTGTATCCACGATTACCTAGATTTGAGGAAGCCACCTGTCAAGCTAAGATGAATTCACAATGTATCTGACGAAACATCTTAAGTTGTACTTGCAGTTCCTCCACACTAAGTGCACACCAATGTCAGGGTGCAGTAGGTCAATATACACGGGTCTGCACGACGTAATCCCTCGTTGAGCAGATCAGTGTGTTGGCCTATGTGTACTCTCTCTATTGGAGTGCACTTACTTTCAAGTACAGGGCCGTTCATATGCAAGAAGAGACAAGGAGCATGGAGGATCAAGGAGCAGCTCCTAGGTGGAAGACGAAAATTCATCCAAGGCAAATTCGACGAGAATCACCAAGTGATTCTCGCCGATTCGGCGAGAATCACTAGTGATTCTCGTCGAATCGACGAGAATCATCAGTGATTCTCGCCGACTACTTCTGGCCATCTCAAAATGGTGCCAAGTAAGATTCGGCGAGAATCACTTGTAAATTCCCGCCGAACCAGTGGCCAAGCAGCCCATGTACACAGTAAAATTCGTTGAGAATCGATAAGTGATTCGACGAGAATCACAAACGATTCTCGACGAATCGTCGAGAATCACTTGGTGATTCTCGCCGATTCGTCGAGAATCGTCTGCGATTCTCGCCGATTTTCACTTGGCGTTTTCTCAGGATGCTGCTGGACCGGATTCTGCTTCTGGACTAATTTGAACCGGAATTTGGGGATTTCTCTTGTGGGTCCAACAACGGTCAAATTTATTGTATCTACAGGGTATAAATACATGGGTATTTTGAACAGTAAATTCACGGAAAAGAAAAAGACGCCGAGCTAGCGGAAACCCTAAGATCGCAAAATCACTCCGCCGCCTCCGTCGCCGCTCGCGCAAGTCCGTCGCCGCCACTGATCGATCTTCTTCCCGATCTCCGGCGACAGTAGCTTAGCAACGCTTGAGTCTCACGCGTCTATCCAGAGATCCTTTGTCTCTCGATTTGTTGATCGGAAACACTTCCCATCCGAATCGATCGAGACGACCGATCCTCGTGTGACCGTTGGAAGACCGAGCTTGCTTCGCAACGAAGTTTGGATCTCCAAGTTCAGCAGCTGCTCTTCATCATAGCCGCCGATCCCGAAGCTAGCCACCGCTCGTGTGCCGCCGCCGGTTCCGGGGAAATCCTCTCCAAGAGGGACCAAGGTCGTAGACTCTTCATCGACTTCAAGAACACGTCGTCGAACAAAGAGGAACACCGTAGTCTCCAAAAGAAGTTTGTATCACGTGTACATTCTACATTTAATTTCGTTGTAAAGGAACTTTTGTTCCGTTTTGTAAGGGTTGGGTGCAACCCGTTTTGTGGGAGTGTTGACTCTCACGTGTGGAAGGGCTCCTTCCGTTAGTGCAGGGATTGGATTTCAATCCCGTTGGAGAAGTGACCGAGTCGTCCCTTGTTGGGGAGATAGGTCGAAGGGGGAAAGTGGATGTACCCAAGTCGGGGAACCACTATAAATTTGCTGTGTATTCTGTGTGCTGTGGTTTTTGTTTTTATTGTGCAGGTACATCCGTAAATTCCGCAAAAGAACCACACGTCACCTATCCCCCCCCCATAGGTGCACATAGTTGACACTAGGTGGACTTTCAAGTGGTATCAGAGCCAGGTTGCTCATCAAAAGGTTAACACCTTGAGTAGAATCCTGCCACCAGTGTCAGAAGCATGGAGCTAGAGTATGAGATGCCGCCACTCCAACTCCCAGCCTGCACAAAGGATTATTATCCCATCTGGCGAATGAGAGTGTCATGTCACCTTGATGCTATCGATCCTCGAGCATCCTTCATCCTGGAAGAGGGTCTGTTTATTCCCATGAAGACCTCCGACTCGGGGATCCAAGTGCCCATGTGCATTGCTGAGATGACAGAGATGGAACTCTCATTTTTCCAACTGGACCAGAGGATTCGACAAATTATCATGGATGTCTGGTCTGGAGCCTCTTGCTCTAGATTGGAAAAATGTAAAACGGCTAAATCTCTGTGGATGATGACCTCAGAGCTGATGGGGGGGGTCAGAGAAAGCTGAAGTATGCTGCCAATCAGAGGATGAAGCGTATGTGGGGGTCCTCACCTCTGAAGATGAATGCAAGGATCCCTCAGATTGCATCAGAGCTCCCGTGTCCGTGTCAGAGACTGACGAGACTAGTGAGGAAAGCAGCTCTGACGAGGACGAAACAATGGTCACTGATTCTAATGACAATAACTCAGATGAGCAGGTAACATTTTCACCCTGCCCCATATCGTTTGACTTTTCTGAAGACAGAAACTGCTCTCCTCCAGAAAATACTGATTCCCTGAAGAGAGTCCTTCAGGAAAGCAACCTACTTGCTGAGGAGCAAGCTCGAGAGATTGCTCGACTGAAGATCTTGTTGGTTCTCCAATTGGCGTACAACAAGGTCAAGGACTCTAAGATCTCAGCTCTAGAGAATAGTCTAGATAATGAGAAACGTATAGTATCAAACTTCTCCAAAGTTGATGCTATAAAGAGAAAGCAAGAAATCGGGTGGATCTCCCGGATTATTCAGGGATGGAGAAATGGGGAAACGGTGTTCCGACCCCCCACTCCAAGCAGGAAGGCTACTCATCATGCTTTCAGGTATGACCACAGGAATAATCGTGGTCACTGCAAGGGTGATTTGTCCCCATGTGGAAACGTCCATAGTGCAAGGGGCGTCATGGCCACCCATAAGGAAATACTTAAGGCTCATTATGAGCCCTTGTATTCACGGCCACTGCCACAACAAAGGGTGGATCTGCATGTCCCAGTTCACAGAGGACTTCTCACCATTCGAGGACACGGGATAGGGAGGATAGAAGTCATGATGTCAGGCTTCATGGTGCCTCAGCAAGGGAGATGCCTGAAAGAATGGCACCACCTTCTCGGCCTCATAACGCTCACAACATGCATTCGTCCCACCCTTCCTCATGTCACGATGGAAGAGGAACTTGTGTGACAAGAACGTGCCCTATCCCTTTTAGACCTAGGACCGTGACTACATCAGTCACTAGATCAGGTCGAAAATGGCGATACAATATTCACCCTTGTTGGTGCTGCGGCAAAGTGGGACACTTTGCCATTGACTGTTGGCACAACCTCTCTGTGCCCACAGCAAGGGCTTATCCACATTATAGGGACAGAGGCAGTCTTCCAGACAGGTTTTCTCAAGGCAGACCGTTGCGTGCTTATGCTAATAGAAACCTAGGACCCAATATGATTTGGGTTCCTAAGGTAAAGTAATTCTGTCTTGCAGGGAAGTCTAGGTCCCCGTAAATACGATGGCATCTGGACAGTAGGTGGCTCAAGGCTAACTTGGAACAAGCGTCTGCAATAACAGATGTGCTACCTGTTGAGCATACTCACTTTAAGCTACTAATGTGTTCTACCTGTGGGACTAAGACGATGACTCTCCAAATCCCAGGTAATTTTGATCAGTTCAAGGACTTGTGTCATGATGCATCCTCATTCAAATTAAATATATATATATTTCTATCCTTGTGTATACGTATACTTATGCTTATCTTGTATGTGTGCACCTTTATGGAGAGATTAACTCGAGGCATGCTAACCATTACACATCAATAAAAGGTTAACAAAGATATGTCATTGTAAATTTCGACAAATCACAATTGACATCAAGAAGTGTCTGGAGAAGTCTCGCTCAAATCCGAATAGATTGTCGTTATAATAAACATGTATTTATTAATCTTATATTAACTTGACATTCGAAGAATTTGAAATTGCAATGCTTCCCAACGTGGTAAAGAAAAACTCTTCTATTCGGAAACTTTCAATTCCTAGTAAAGAAAACTCTTAAATTACAAGTGGTAAAGAAAAACATCAATATCACTTTATATACTCGGAATCCCGCCGAAGGAGCTCACCGACCCTTGGCATTCTCCCCGAATCCCGACGACTTAGACAAATCTCGCCGAATTAGATAAACGGTATTAGAGACCAAATTAGACAAATTCCGCCGAATCCCGCCGAAGGAGCTCGCCGACCGTTCGGCTTCCTTAAGTATCCCACGGCATCAGCAATCGCTCTCTTCACGAATCCCGTCTCTCGTCGCAGAAATTTCCCGAAAGTGCTATTCCGCGGATTCGCCGAAACCCGCAGCCCTCCGACGCTCTCGTCGACGCCAATAGAGTTCTCGTCGAATCGCTGCTGTGTGACCATTTTCTCCCCTTGAGATTCTCGCAAGGCCGAACCCCACAAGGTTCTAGCGAAGTGTCCCTGTGACCGCAAGGTTCTGGCAAGGCCGAACCCCACAGGATACTCTTCCATCCACCGAAGATCTTCCCGAAGCTCATCAACTCACTTCCGTGTATGCCCTTAGGTAACCTCCTCCTCAATGGCTCCAAGGCCGAACCCCAAGTGATACTTTCTTTTTGAATGTTCACTAATGCTTTGAGTCGGGCTTCTCTCTAGATCTTCAATGGCTCCAAGGACGACTGCAGGCTTGATTTCTGGTTGCGAGCTGGTTCGCACTGGATTTTCTCATGCCTCGGACGAGTTCCGAAATATCATTCTAATGCTAGAAGAGGCTGGGCTAACCTTCGTCTTGGAGCACCCTTGCAAAGTCCTGGATAAAGAAGTGCTGGAGTTCTTCTCTACCGCAAGACTCCGAGATAGAGACTCCATCATCAAAAGCAAGGTGGCTGGGACAAAAGTAAAGATGTCTGCCAGTAAGCTAACTCGCTACCTGCAGCTTTCAAGTTCAGAGCAGGAGGACTATCTGGAGGACGAGGACAGAGCCAGAACTCTCCTGTTCTGCGGTCTTCCAAGAGGCACTCGATCAGTGAAGAGAAAAGAGATGAATGAAGAAGGGAAGCTCCTATCTGACGTTATAGGAAAAGTGCTCATCTACAAGCCGGGGTCCCATGATCATATCTCTGGAGATATGTTTAAGATTCTCATAGCTGTGGTCTGCCGCAAGAGGTTCAACTGGGGGGAGTTGCTGTTCCAAAAGATCAAGGACACTCCGGGCACTCCAAGTTTCGGCCGCATCATCAGTCTATATCTCAACCATCTCAACGGAGACAAGTTCGACATGAGCAAAGGAGTTCCTCTCCACTACCTGAAAAAGATGGATGCTACTGTGTTTGATCGATGGGAGCGGCGCATCGGGCAGCCTGCTGTGGAAGAGCACGAGGAAGTATCTCCCGCAGTCTCCCCCGATGAAATTCCTGATAATGTGACTGCAGGAATCGAGGGGGAGACTATACCCACTCATATGGATATAATATCTGAAATCGCCCAGGTGGCCAGGGATGTTGTGGCCGATATTCAAGAAGAATGTGACCGTGTGCTGGAGTCTGCTGACCAAGAAGTGGAAGAACCTGCTGATATTGATGAATTCTTGGATGAGGACGGAGAGGACGATATAAATGAGGGCCATGAAGTGTTGGAGTCTCCAGATACTGTTGAACCTCCTTCTGATAAGTCTGCACCAGTCGAGGGGGAGTTAAATAAATCTACAGAGGCCGCCCACACTCCTCCGATAGAGACTGTGATGGTATCCAGCTCCACAGATGCGTCTGCAGATATGCAAGGCCCCCAAGTGCCTCCGACCATACCATTACGAGATGAGCTGGCCACTCACACCATCAATGTCATTCAAGGAATAGTGAACGAGCTTAAAGCTTCTTTTGATACAGCTCAGAAAACACTGCTGAAAAAGATTAAGACTTCTGAAGATCTTATGCTTAAAAATATGGTAGAGATTAACCACAAACTGGATATGATGGAGAAGAAGTTCGACGAAAAGTTTACCGCGGCTGGCACAGCTGTCACACTCCTAATGGCCGGCTTGAAAAAGAATACAGATACTCTTGCCGTCGTAAATCAGAACGCACACGTTGTAGCCAACAATATTCAGAAATTTGATGGTAATATGGTCACCTTAAATGCCAATCAGCAGACCCTGATCACTGAATTCACCAAGACAACTAAGCATATTGATGACTCTCTGCACTCATATGCCAACTGCATAGCTGTCGAAGCCAAAAAGGGGGAGAAAGAGTATATCGCTAAGCTGGCCGAGCTCCAAGAAAGCATGGATGCAAACTTTGCACAATCAAGCAAATACGTCTATGAGAGCTGCTGGTGGATGCTCCAACAGGAGCTAGGTACGTTAGGCTACGTCCTACCTGACAACCCTGCCGGTATTCATGTCCCTGAGACATCTAAGGCTGCTGAGGAAGCAAGTGTTGCTGAGGATGTTAGTGCAAGTGGTGCTGCAGATATTCCCACACATGACGCTGATGCTAGGGCTCTCTCCAAAGCTAAATTGAGGAGCATGTTTGACCAAGAGGCCTTACCAAAAGCCAGGGGAAAGAGAAAAGTTCAGGAAGGGATCTCCAAGGAGACTCGAGCTGAGGATCGAATCAGAATGAGTGAGGAGGATGTACGAAACGAAAGGTGGAGTCCAGTTTCAAGGAACATCATCTTAGACACCTTCCGGCTGCACGAAAGAGGAGAGATCAATCGAAATGAAGCATATAGCCAGTATGAATGGGAAACGCACAAAGCATTTGAAGCGAAACGCAACATCTTTTTCAGAAACAACAAGGATCCAGACAAAGTTGCTCCTCCTAGGTACTACCCGAAGCCCAAGGAATACATGGAAAGGCAAAGCAAAAAGTACTTGGCTCAAACTCTTAAGGGTGACGTAGCTAAGGACAAATAGTCATCATTTTATAGCTGGTCACTGTGTCTTAAGAACAGTTAATGATTATTACTGTCGTATGAACGATTCTGGATTATATGTGAATATATTTCTCTTGGTATATTTATCTTTGAATGTGTGAATGACTCAAGTCCTGTTCTGATTGCATATATTCTCTTGTGTTGCATGTTTAATTTTTGAATGCTATGTTATTATTTGATAGGTGTTATTCATCTTAGCTAGTAGGGTTTTGGCTTCGTCAAATAGGGGGAGATTGTTGGGTATTGTATCCACGATTACCTAGATTTGAGGAAGCCACCTGTCAAGCTAAGATGAATTCACAATGTATCTGACGAAACATCTTAAGTTGTACTTGCAGTTCCTCCACACTAAGTGCACACCAATGTCAGGGTGCAGTAGGTCAATATACACGGGTCTGCACGACGTAATCCCTCGTTGAGCAGATCAGTGTGTTGTCCTATGTGTACTCTCTCTATTAGAGTGCACTTACTTTCAAGTACAGGGCCGTTCATATGCAAGAAGAGACAAGGAGCATGGAGGATCAAGGAGCAGCTCCTAGGTGGAAGACGAAAATTCGTCCAAGGCAAATTCGACGAGAATCACCAAGTGATTCTCGCCGATTCGGCGAGAATCACTAGTGATTCTCGCCGAATCGACGAGAATCATCAGTGATTCTCGCCGACTACTTCTGGCCATCTCAAAATGGTGCCAAGTAAGATTTGGCGAGAATCACTTGTAAATTCCCGCCGAACCAGTGGCCAAGCAGCCCATGTACACAGTAAAATTCGTTGAGAATCGATAAGTGATTCGACGAGAATCACAAACGATTCTCGACGAATCGTCGAGAATCACTTGGTGATACTCGCCGATTCGTCGAGAATCGTCTGCGATTCTCGCCGATTTTCACTTGGCGTTTTCTCAGGATGCTGCTGGACCGGATTCTGCTTCTGGACTAATTTGAACCGGAATTTGGGGATTTCTCTTGTGGGTCCCACAACGGTCAAATTTATTGTATCTACAGGGTATAAATACATGGGTATTTTGAACAGTAAATTCACGGAAAAGAAAAAGACGCCGAGCTAGCGGAAACCCTAAGATCGCAAAATCACTCCGCCGCCTCCGTCGCCGCTCGCGCAAGTCCGTCGCCGCCACTGATCGATCTTCTTCCCGATCTCCGGCGACAGTAGCTTAGCAAGGCTTGAGTCACACGCGTCTATCCAGAGATCCTTTGTCTCTCGACTTGTTGATCGGAAACACTTCCCATCCGAATCGATCGAGACGACCGATCCTCGTGTGACCGTTGGAAGACCGAGCTTGCTTCGCAACGAAGTTTGGATCTCCAAGTTCAGCAGCTGCTCTTCATCGTAGCCGCCGATCCCGAAGCTAGCCGCCACTCGTGTGCCGCCGCCGGTTCCGGGGAAATCCTCTCCAAGAGAGACCAAGGTCGTAGACTCTTCATCGACTTCAAGAACACGTCGTCGAACAAAGAGGAACACCGTAGTCTCCAAAAGAAGTTTGTATCACGTGTACATTCTACATTTAATTTTGTTGTAAAGGAACTTTTGTTCCGTGTTGTAAGGGTTGGGTGCAACCCGTTTTGTGGGAGTGTTGACTTTCACGTGTGGAAGGGCTCCTTCCGTTAGTGCAGGGATTGGATTTCAATCCCGTTGGAGAAGTGACCGAGTCGTCCCTTGTTGGGGAGATAGGTCGAAGGGGGAAAGTGGATGTACCCAAGTCGGGGAACCACTATAAATTTGCTGTGTATTCTGTGTGCTGTGGTTTTTGTTTTTATTGTGCAGGTACATCCGTAAATTCCGCAAAAGAACCACACGTCACCTATCCCCCCCCATAGGTGCACATAGTTGACACTAGGTGGACTTTCACCTACACTGGTCTATATATTCCCATTATTACAAACACATAAGATATAACATCCCCTCCCCCTCCCTAGAATTAGACACATCAAAGGAAAGTCTTATGCCTCGAGTAATTGTGCTGAAGTGTTGATAGCAATTGAAAAAGTCTAGTTGTCCACCTAAGTCACCTAGAGGGGGGTGAATAGGTGAGTTATGCATCTTCTTGCGGAATAAAAATTGTACGAGAGATGCACAGAAAATAAATAAGCAATCCACAGATGACACAAAAGTTTATAGTGGTTCCCCAATCTTGGGTAATCCACTCTCCATCTCACCGATCTAGCAACACACTAGACTCGACTACTTCACTATTCTCTCGGATTGAAAACAATCCTACAACTTGGAACAACGTTCCTACAACTAGGAGTAAAATAACTCCTACAACAACTCGGAGAATAACTCCTAAAAACTCAGAGAATAACTCCTACAATCACGGAGAATAACTCCTACAAAAATAAAATGAATTTACAATGAAATACACTAGCTTGTCTTAGAAGATCTGATTGAATCTCGGCTTCTTCCTTATTGAAAAATTGTAAATTTCTGTCAAAAAAGTTGAGGGAGAAATCGGAGAACACTTCGATCTGAGAGCGTAGGATCACAACGATCAAGGAGAAGATTTTCAGATGTTGAAAACCTTGATCGGTTGAATCCTTCTTGTCTGAATTTTTGGATTGAGAAGTTTGTCGATGAAGAACACGTCTAGTCGGCGGCGGTGCTTCCCTGTTTAGAATCTTGAAAAATGATTCAGAATACTTGTAAATTCTTCTTAGGGTTTGTCGATTCTGAAATGACCTTACATAATGGTCCGATTACATTAAGTACAATCCATGTGGACCTATCAAGGGTTAATCAAATTTGAAATAAAAACCCGTCAACACTTAGCGAAATTCAGATTTAGAACTCCATTTCTCGAGAGGAATAAACATTACTCGAGTACAAGTTCTTTTTCTCGAGAAGGAAAATAAGATTCTCGAGAAGAAATACTTGAGGAAAATATAGAATATGGGTTCTGGTTTCTCGAGAAGGAATAGACTTACTCAAGAAAAATATTTTTTGTTACTCGAGAAAACTTCTTTCGTTACTCGAGAAAAAGAAAGTAGCTTGAGGAAAGATTTATGTTTCTCAAGAAAGAACATCTGGTTCTCGAGAACTTACCTTGGCATTCTCGACAAATGTCTTTGGCTTTCTCGAGAAAAGGACTTAGAAAAATTATGAGCTAAATTTTAAGGTTACTCGAGAAAGTTAAGAACTACTCGAGTACTTCATGGCTTTCTCGAGAACTACACTTGGCTTTCTTGAGAAAAGGTCTTCTGCTACTCGAGTACATGACTAAGCTAACTCGAGTAATACATTTAATCTTACTCGAGTAATACCTAACCTTTCTCGAGTAAAATACTTAGAAAAATTTTGTTAACTGAAAAGTAATTTTCTTCTAAGAGACCAGCAACCATCAATTCTCCCATAACTTTTGTACTTGAAAAAGAAGTGTGTCCCAATAGAGAGTTTACACATGAGTCAACACCATGGATCACATAATGAGGGATTATATTATATGGTCCTGTGTTTGGTGACCCATTGTAAACTGACATTAGTCTACACTTGAAAAATATAACCTGCATTCACTCAACTTGAAAGGCATCAAATACAAACTTAATTCATCTTAGTTCAAGGGTGACTTCATACAAATCTAGGTTATTGTGTATACAATACCCAATAATCTCTCCATATTTGTATTAGTCGTAACTCTCTAAACTAAGGTGAATTACATCAAGATAAACAAATAAAGTAACTAATAAGCAGAAAATAGGAAGAAATGCTATGAAATACAAGATTTAAATCATCCAAATTAAAAGATTTATATATATATTGTCCAAGAAAAGTCCTAATCCACAAAATCTCATATAGGAAACTTCTGATCATCTTTAATTACTTCTTGCTCTGTTGTTGATGTTGCCTCTGATATTTCTCTTCTTGTCTCTGGAAGAACATGAATAGCTTTGGAAAGTACTTGGGTGATCTGGGAGTAGTAGTCGGGTCTTCACAATTATACCTTCTGTCTGAAGCCTTCTTAGAGTCATCGATTTTTCATACTGCATCCATTCAGAGTGAGAGTAATAGGTATCCTTGTGCCCACTGAATTCCACCACTAGTCTTAAAGTATCTAGAATAATAGATTTAGATGTAGGGCTCCAGAATTTAGCAAATTCTCTTTCTGCATGTTTTGGCATAGGAGTGGACCTACTTGCAGAAGCATCTTCACCATACTTTCTTCTCTTAGGAATCTGTACTTCAGGATGTATTTGTTGAGGCACATCAGCTTGTTCAGAATTCCAGACTTGTGAATAATTTTCAGGAGGTGGAGCTTCATAAAATTCAGGATGTGGAGAGAATGTAGGCCTTTGAACATTTACATCCAGGCTAGCTGGAGGGGCTATAGTGGGATCAGCTTAGCAGTCAGGAAAGATCTGATTATGCACCCACACTGCAGTGTCATAAGTATAAAGCTTTGTACTCTTAATTTCTTGTAGCACTGATGTTTGAATCTCTTTAAGTTGAGTGTCCCGTAGATCTTGCATATTTTTGATTTTATTATCTATTTGTTCCTTTACTCTCTCCTCCCCCTTTCTGACTTCTACAGAGAGGGTGCATATGGCTTCATCTTTGAAATTGCCAACTTCTTCATGTCTTGAAATTGTGCTCTTGATCTTTCTTTCCCAACTGAATCTGGTTGTTTGCGAGATTTATAGATTGATTCATTACCTCACCAATACTATTAATAGTGTGGTCTATAGCTTTGTTTCCAATTTGTAGCAAGCTTTTGAATTCATCAGTATTGCTCTGGATATCTGGAAATCCTCGGCTCATTTTCTTTTCTAAAGCAGAGAACTTATCTGTAATAACTTGAATGGAGGTATCAAAGTACATTTTTTTGCTTAGCCAACATGGCCTCTATTTTACTTAAGATATTGTCTTCAGTAATGACTTCAGTCTGAGTTGGTGGAGGAGGTAGAACTTGAGCTAGCCAGGGAACTATTTCTTCAATGAGTACAATAGATGTGGAGATCTGTTTTCTTCTAGCAGTTCTTATTTCATCTTCAACATCATCACCTAAGAAAGTGGGAATATTGAAGTGTATGCTTGGGAGAGGTGGATCAGCAGCATCAGGAGATACTTCTTGATCATCAGAAATTGAAACTATTTCTTCAACTTGCACATCCTCAACAGGAGATTGGGGCTGAGAAGATTCTGGTTCAGATGGATTTTCTGGCTGAGATGGTTTTTCTGATTTAGATGAATTTTCTTCAGGCAGAGGGGAGAGAGGCTATTTAGAGGTGAGTTCCTCTATCATCCTGTCAATGTCAGCTACTATAGATGTTTCTTGATCATCTACCTAGGCATCAGTAAGAAATTCTTTATCAGACAGGTCAACAACAATAAAACCCAAGACATCTTCCTGGATAGAAGTGCCCTTTGCAGCAGCAGATAGAGTTATATCTTCTTCTATGACTATATATTCAGCAGTTGGTGGAGTTGTGACTTGGGCTTGAATGTCAGTTTGGACTGTGGCTAGAACTAGAACTTAAGTACACTGCACAATCACTTGTATAGATGGAGCAGGCTCCCCCTCAATAATTGGATTAGCTGTGTCAGTTTTTTGATAATAGATGGGAGATGGGGTCCTGACTTCATCTACGACTATCCTTGGAGCTGGAGGGGCTTGGTCTGGCCTTTGAAGTTTGATTTCCCATCTCTGGATGGAGGTTATTGAAACCTTTTTGCATGTGATGAATTGTCATGCCCTTATCTAAGGTAAAGATATCTGGCCTCAACGGGTTTAGATAAAGAGACAGAATTCCTACATAGTTGTGGCATTTTATACTCTATTTGATCTGGTCAAAAATCATCATCACCCATTGAAAATTCTTTTTACAGATTACTACAGTCATCATGTCAAAGAAATTATAAGTGAGGTAGCTTATTGAACTGTTGCGGCAGAGAAAAACTTTCCCAAAATATCAACAAGTAGCTTGCTCTCTGCATTCATGTGGTGTCGGAGAACTGTGAGGGTTGATTCGGGAAGGCCACAGAAGCTGTAAGCCCATTCATAGTCTGTCCCTACTAGATCATCCTCCTCGTCAATTAGCGGCAACCACAGAAGTTGAGAAACAGAGGTTCAATTCATCTTGACTTTGATGTCGCGTACCTTGGTTTTCAGAACTTTGTCATTACGCTTGACCTTGGCATTCTGGAAAAACTCTTCTACATCAGAAATAAAAACTTTGCATGGGCGTTGAAGTACAAAGGTTAATCCAGCTGTATCGAGCAATATAAGAACATTTCTGAAGTCGTCAGAAATTTTGGCGATTCCAATTTAAATGAGTTCACTGTTGATGCCTATCTTTGATGCAAGAGCCATTGATTAAAGAACTAAAAGTGTGCTAGTCGGCGAGAAGAGGAACATGGTTGTTCACGGGAGGAGCGGCGGAGATGAAGAAGATGGAGGGTTTTCTCAAGAAGGAAATTTTGAAATCTGGGATTTGGATTTTTCTAGACTTATTCTATTTATATAAACCCTAAATCTTGATGATTAAGAAAAGAATTAAAAATAAAATACCTGAAGTATGGCGGTTGTGTTGGGTACATTGGTTTTAATGTACCTGATTTGAAGAAGCCTCACCCTACTCAATGATATACATCAAAATGTATTTGATGTATTTTTGAGTTACCTTGTGCAGGTTAAGTATTTGTAGGAAAGATGAAAAAGTTTCTAAGTCCATGTGTCGACACCCAGAGGGAAAGTGTCGACACTTAAGAAGACTTGTGTCGACACCCAGGCAAGCAGTATCAACACTTGGAGTCATTGTGTCGACACCAAGGATGCTGAGTCGACAACAGGCAGAAAGTGTCGACACAAGGAGCTGTGTCGACACTCAATGAAGAAAAGTCCAGTGAAGCTGTGTCGACACTTAGCAGTTGTGTCGACACCCAGTGAAACTGTGACTACATCTGAAAGTGTCGACACTTGGAGGCTGTGTCGACACTCAGCAAAAGTCAGCAGAGTCTAAGTACAAGGGTCGACACCCACAGCAATGTGTCAACACACAGCAGAAGAGTCAACACTTGAAGAAAGTGTCGACACAAGAAAGAATGTGTCGACACTCAGCTGAAGACTCATCACTTGAAGAAAGTGTCGACATAAGAAAGAATGTGTCGACACTCAGCTGAAGACTCAACACTTGAAGAAAGTGTCGACACAAGGAGCTGTGTCGACACTTAGCAAAGCTCAAGAATATTCTAAGTACAAGTGTCGACACTAAGGAGATGTGTCGACACTCAGCCAGAGTCTCAACACAAGGAAGAATGTGTTGACACAAGGAGCAGTGTCGACACTCAGCAAGTATCAACACTGAAGACATGTGTCGACACCAAGAAGAAGTGTCGACACTTAACAAGTTCAACACATGAATATGTGTTGACACAAAGGAGTTGTGTCGACACTTACAAGAATTCAGCAATATACTGAAGTACAAGTACTTGTGTTGACACACATTATCAGTGTCGACACATGAAGAAGAAGCAGTGTCGAGAAGTGAAGTCTATAACACAAGGAGTTGTGTCGACACCTAGTAGGCTAGTGTCGACACTTAGTCAACTTGTGTCGACACTTGGTCTATAAGTGTCGACACTTAAAGACAGACTGTCTCGACACTTTCAGACAGTTACAGAATTTTCAAGAACTGACTGGATGACTTTACAGCTGTCATTCCAGCCGGTCTTCTGCACATGTCAGAGTTGTCAGAAAACAGTTATGAACCGGATCAGCCGGTTACCATGAAGAAGGCCTATAAATAGGCTTATACTGTCTACAGAAGAAGTGGTTCAAGTGATCAATATACAGATTAGAAGATCAACACATCAAGTAATACAAAGAAGATCTAGCTATTCATTGAAGATTCTAGTAAAGATCTAAGAAGTTGGAGAGAGAGAGAGCTCCATCCAAGAAGTCAGCCGTTGGAACCAGGCTGAGAAGAAGGGTTCAGATTTGGTCTGAATCATAAGTAGCAGAGATCAAGGATCAACTGCAGGGGAGATCAATCTTATTGTGTTCTACATTCAAGAAGCTTTGAAGAAAGCCAAGTCAGATTGATTTCAGCTGAGTTCTTCCAAGAACTCATCAAGAAACTCACAACTCTTCTCTCTTGTCTCTGAGTTATTTGAGTATACATTTTTGTATTCATATTTTCTTGTAGGATCCTTAGGGATCTGAGTTTGTAAGCCTGTAATTATAAATGCTGAGTGTAGGGATTGAGTGCCTGAGTATAGGAGATTTGAATCTCTGAGTGTAGGCATGTTGTGGCTGAGTGTATGCCTTGGTGGCTGAGTGTAGGCTTTGTGAAGAAGCTGAGTGTAGGCTTTGTGAAGAAGGAGCTATAGGGCCTTGGGCCTGAGTTGTAGGAACCTGTTTTGGGGTTCTGCGTGTAAGATCTGAGGATCTGAGATAGTGGAGGAGTTTGGCCGAATCTAGTACACTACTAGATAGGCGAAGGGGGAAAGTGGACGTACCCAAACATTGGGGAACCACTATAAATCTGTGTGTCTACTGTATGATTGTGGAATTCTGTGATTGCTGATTGTGTGCTGTGATAAAGTAACTAGAACTCTGTGATATAATCTGAATTCTGCCTCAAAAGTTAAAAAGATTTAAGTCACCTATTCACCCCCCCCCCTCTAGGTGATTAGGTACAATATCTTTCAAGTGGTATCAGAGCCAGGTTCCTCAAAAAAGGACTTAACTGTCTGAGTAGATCCTGTTGGTAGATTCAGTCTAAGTAAGATTACAGAATCAAGAAAATCAAGAACCATGGGTTCCACTGAAAATCATAAGGAATTGGGATCCATGAAGCTACCCATATGTAGAAAAGAGATCTTTGGCATCTGGAAGGAAATGGTGAGACTGTTTATGGAAGCCTCAGACCCTAGGATTTATATCACAGTGAAAGAAGGGCCATATGTGCCCATGTAGGTTTCAGTCTTGGATGCAAATCAGAGAACACATAAGGATTTCTCTGAAATGACAAAGGATGAGATAGTTCTAGCCACAATGGACAAGAGGGCTCAGAATATCATAGTGAGTGCTATAGATGATGCTACCTTTCAGAATTTGATACACTGCAAGACATCCAAGGAGATGTGGGATACCTTGATAGTGTATATGGGGGTTCTAAAGAAGTGAGGCAAGACAGAAAATCTTTGCTCAACCAAGAATATGAAAGCTTCAGGCAAGGTAGATCTGATAGCATAACTGAATGCTATAAGAAGTTCTATAGGATTGTGAATGAGCTAATGTCCTATGGAAGAGAGTTCAGTAATTATGAGCTTAATGATAAGTTTCTAAGGTCCCTAATAAAAGATTGGTACAACAAGATCTGTGCCATTAGAGAAATGGCAAAGTTAGCATAAATTCCTCCACCAACACTATTTGGCAAACTGCTGTCCTATGAAATGCAGTTGATGGTGAGGAAAGAAGAGGAGAAAACTACAAGAAGTGAACATAAGGAAAGTACAGTGGCATTTAAAACAGAAGCCAACAGAAAGTACAGAAGTAAGTCACCAACTCCACCACCAAAAAGTAGCTAAAACTGAGTTAGATGAGTCAGCAAGCAGAAAGTCTGAAAGCAGTGAAAGTGATGAGGACTTTGCTGCCTTCACAAGACATTTTCAGAAGTTCTTAAAGAAGAAACAGTGGAGGAAAAAGCCATCTACTTCACAGGGTAAAGAAGATTATTATCAGAATAAAAAGTCTTCAAAGAAAGACAGGAAAAAGACCAAGTCAAGCAAAGTAACTCTATCAAAAATAATATGCTATTGTTGTAATAGACAAGGACATGTGATTGCAGATTGTCCTGAGAAAAGGAAAGAGTCTAATGATAAGAAAAAGACTCATTTCAAAGGCAAGAAGGAAAAGTCTTTTGTTGCCAAAAAGGATAAGAGCCTGTCAGACATTTCTTCATCAGAAACTGAGTCAGATGCTGAAGCATATATAGGACTGTTTGCTGAGGAAGAAGAAGAAGAGTTCATCCAGATCATGAACTCCATATATGATAAAGAAGACAGTCAGTGCCAAGGACTGATGGCATTGATAGAAAGTGACAAAATCCTGGAGCAGCCAGGACCTAGTAAGGTACAAAGTTGTTCTTTCAGTTCAATTTCTTGTGCTAGTTCAGAATCAGATTCATCATCATCAAGTGATGAGAGTGCATCTGAGTCTGAAGAGGATATTCATCAATTGATAGATGAATATAAAGTTCTGTTGCAAGCATTTAAGAAATGCAAATCCTTGGCCAAGAATAAAGCTAAAGAGATTGCAAGTCTCAAAATGGCTACAACTGATTATGAGAAGATGTTTGATCAAAAACTTAATGAGATAGCCAGACTGAAGCACATAACTGTGATTTAGATGGGGACTATATCATTTAAGAATGATCAAATCAAGAGTCTGGAGATTAGTCTTCAGAAGGAGAGAGATTTGGTTGCTAGGTTTTCAAAACCAAAGTCTGTTCTACCCTTAATTGATGAATTTGTTCATCAAAAAGGTAAAGCTTGACTGGGGTTTTCTAAACCAGCTAGGACTGTCAAGTTCAAGTCCAAGGGCAAAGCCCCAACTCTCAACAAGCCAGCTGTAGATAAAATAGCTAAGACTGTACCTAAGCAAAGGTACAATAGGTTTGAGTGTTGGTGCTGTGGCAAGGTAGGCCACTTTGCCATGGATTGTTGGCACAATGCTAGTGCCAAAGTGATTAGCAAACTGCCTATTAGAAAACCTGCAGGTAGCTTTGTTAGGAAGCAAACTAACCAGTACCGAGGACCCAAGAATTCTTTGGGTTATAAGGTTCACTACTCTGTTTTGCAGGTCAGTCCAAGTGGCCATGCCCCAATATGGTACTTGGACAGTGGATGTTCCAGACATATGACTGTAACAAGGGGATTGCTAAAGGACTACACTCCAATCAAAGATGGTCCTAAAGTCACCTTTGGTGGTTCTGAAAAAGGAATCATCAAAGGGTTTGGTAACATTTCTAGTAACTTAGTTACCATTACTCAAGTGGCTTATGTTAAAGGTTTGAAATACAACCTAATTAGTATAAGTCAATTATGTGATGTAGGATATGACATCTCATTTGTTAAGGATGGTTGTCATATCAAGAGGACAAATGATCAAGAGATCATTTTGACAGGTTATAGAAAGAGGAATGTCTACTGCCTAGACATTATGTGTGAGACCAATGGTTCTCAAGTGTGTCTTGTAGCTGATGAGAAAGTCTCTTATTGTGTCAAATGGCACAAGAGCCTAGCCCATCTAAACTACAAGACAATTGGCCAACTCTTTAGCAAGGAGTTAGTGAGGAATGGTCCTCAAGTTAAGTGTATTAAAGATGGAATATGCTCAGCTTGTCAAAAGGGCAAGCAGACAAGATCCACCTTTAGTAGCATTGAAAACAAAGATGCTGTGAGATGTTTATATCTCTTGCATATGGATCTCTTTGGTCCTATGCCAGTTCACAGCCTAGGTAGGAAGGTCTATACCTTTGTGGTTGTAGATGACTACTCAAGGTTTTCCTTGGTGTTCTTTCTTAGACAGAAATCTGAAACACCTAGTGTCTTCTATAGCTTTGTCAAACAGATTCAGAATGAACTAGACAGTACAGTGGTCAAAATAAGAAGTGACCATGGTACTGAATTTCAGTCTGATAGTATGGCAAAACTATGTGAAGAATTTCTGATATTTCAAGAGTTTTCTTCACCAAGAACACCTCAGCAAAATGGCATTGCTGAGAGAAAGAATAGAACCTTGATTGAGTCTGGTAGGACCCTATTAAGTGATACATCACTACCAGAATATTTCTGGGCTGAAGCAATTAATACTACATGCCATGTTATTAATAGGGCTACCATTACTAAAAGCCACAACAAGACCCCCTATGAGGTTGTGAAAGGTAGAAAACCAAACCTATCCTATTTCAGGATCTTTGGTTGTAAGTGCTTTATACTTAACAATGGAAAGTCTTACTTGACTAAGTTTGCTGCCAAGTCCCAAGAGGGGATCTTTGTTGGGTACAACAACAACAGTAAGACTTATAGAGTCTACAACTTGTCTACTCAAGTTGTAGAAGAGTCAGTACATGTAGTCTTTGATGAAACTAGACTTATTAACAATGAGTTGTCTAGTAGTATTTGCAGCTCCTCAGGTATAACTAAGAAGATGGACAAGCTCACTATAGAAGAAGAACCTACTGCAAGACAGCTAGTAGAAGATAGTGGTTGCTGTCCAGGGGGAGTACTACATGTACCTAATGAAGAAGAAGTTCATGGAGTACAGCAAGATGAAGAAACTGAAGAAGTTCAACCTGAAGTCAGGATGCCTCCATCCAATAGGCATCTTAGAGATCATCTAGAAGAACAAATCATTGGTGATCCAAGACAAGGGGTACAAACAAGGAGAAGAAATCTGAATGCAACACTCTACTCCAGTTTTCTATCCCAAGTTGAGCCAAAGAAGTTTGAAGAAACCATCCTAGACCTACACTGGATTGAGGCAATGCAAGAAGAGCTGAATCAGTTCAAGAGGTGCAAGGTTTGGGAGCTTGTTCCTAAACCTAAAGACCACAACATAATTGGGACCAAGTGGATCTATAGGAACAAGATGGATGAACATGTAGTCATCATTAAGAACAAAGCAAGATTGGTTGCCAAAGGATATAGGCAGGAAGAAGGTATTGACTTTGATCAAACCTTTGCTCCAGTAGCCAGACTGGAAGCCATAAGGATGTTCCTGGCCTATGCAACATGTCAAGGATTTAAAGTTTACCAAATGGATGTAAAGTCAGCCTTTCTGAATGGTAATCTAAATTCTATGTGGAACATCCATCAGGTTTTGTTGATTCAACTCAACCTAATCATGTCTATAGACTTAGGAAAGCATTGTATGGGTTAAAGCAAGCCCCTAGGACTTGGTATGAAACCCTGTCTAGTTTCCTCATTGAGAATAAGTTCACAAGGGGGAAAATAGACAAGACTTTATTCCTTAGGGAATCCAGAGGCAAAGTAATACTAGTAAAAATATATGTAGATGACATAATATTTGGGTCTACTGAAAGTAGTCTTTGCAAAAAGTTTGCAAAACTAATGCAAGGGCAATTTGAGATGAGTAGTATGGGGGAACTTAAGTTCTTCTTGTGTCTCCAAGTTAGACAGACTGAGAATGGTTTATCCATATGCCAGTCTAAGTTCACCCTAGAACTCATAAGGAAGTATGGTATGGATTCATCCAGTACCATGAATACTCCTATGGGGTCAAGTATGTCTCTTAGCAAAGATGATGCAGGGAAACCTATAGATGAGACTTTGTATAGAGGGATAGTTGGCTCCCTACTCTATTTGACTACAAGTAGACCAGATATCATGTATGCTACATGTGTCTGTGCAAGGTATCAAGCATGCCCTAAAAAGTCTCATTTGACAGCAGTCAAAAGGATACTGAGATATCTAAAGGGCACTCCTTATCTAGTCCTCTAGTACCCTAGGATTGGGGATTTTGAACTAACAGGTTATTCAGATGCAGATTTTGCAGGATGCAAAGAAGATAGAAAAAGCACAACTGGAACCTGTCAATTCCTAGGTGGAAGACTGATTTCATGGAGTAGCAAGAAGCAAACAAGTGTGGCTATCTCCACTGCAGAGTCAGAATATATGGCTGCTAGAAGTTGCTGTGCTCAACTTCTATGGATACAACATCAGCTTGAGGACTATGGAATTCAGGTAAGTAGAACTCCACTCTTTTGTGATTCTACAAGTGCTATATCAATTGCAAACAATCCTGTTTCCCATAGTAGAACTAAACATATTGAAATAAAATATCATTTTCTTAGAGAACATGTAGAAAAAGAAGATATTTTACTGAAATTTGTTAGAACAGATAATCAACTAGCTGATATTTATACTAAGCCCTTAGAAGAAATTAAGTTCAATAGGTTTAAAATTGAACTAGGTATGATAAACTTAGAATAAGTTTATAAAAATGGCTAAGTAAAATAGTGTCGACACACAGAGTTGTCTGTGTCGAGACAGAAAAGTGGTGTCGACACTTTAGGGAAAAGGTGTCGACACATCTAGGAAGTTGGTGTCGACACTTCAGAATATTTGTGTCGACACATGATAAGTAGGTGTGGACACATCCAAGGTGGTGTCGACACTTAGAGTTTACTCAGAATTTTCTAAGTAAAGTCTCGACTAAATGTTGAGTTAAGTGGTGTCGACACATAAACAAGTGTCGACACATATTTTCAGTCGACTAAACTTGTGTCGACACAGTGTGTCGAGACATTATAAGTCTGTGTCGACACTTATCGATAGTGTCGACACAATTTAAGTTAGCTGACCCGCCCTTTCATCTTCAAACTTAGAAAGGTATAAATAGGATTTTGCCTTTGTCTGTCGACACGCTCACTAAAGTTTCGAGACCAAACTTGTGTGTCGACACCTCTCTTCTCTCCAGTCAAATTCTTCAAACCCTAATGGCGCCAAAGCTCGAGGAGAACGTCAATGAAGGCTACGAACTGGTGCGACAAGCGTTTGACGAAGCAGAACAGGAAATCAAGGATGTAGTAACCCTAGTTGCCGACTCAGGGTTAGAATTTCTTGTTTCTGAGCCGACTAAGATCTGGACAAAAGAAGTACTGGAATTCCTGAATGGAGCTACAGTAGACGAATCTGGATTCAAGATCAAGTCCAGGGTCCATGGAGAAAAAGTGAAGGTCTCTCCAAAAAGTTTGAGAAAGGTTCTAAACCTGCCAAGAACAAAAGTAGAGGATGAAGTAACTGCTTCTAAGACCAGAGAAGCTCTAACTTGGTGTGGACTGGATTCCAAATTGAAAATTAGATCAGTGTTAAATAGGAAGGGGATGAACAGCCAGGGGAAATTTCTGTCAGAAATTGTTGGCAAAGTGATCTTGAGTAAGCCAGGAGGGCATGACAAAGTCTCAGCCCATATGTTTAATCTTATGACAAGGATAATCTTCACAGTGAACACAGACTGGTCTGTTGTTGTCTTTAAGAAGATTAAGGAGAGTCTGAAGAAACCCAATTTGGGTAGAATAATAAGTTTATACCTAGCTGGTAGTATACCAGAGGTTATGGGTCAAGCTGCTGGAACTAAGATCAACCATATGAGAAAGATGGACATGAGGATCTTCTCAAGGTGGGACAGAGTTTTGACTAAGGAGATGCCTACTCCTGAGAAAGTAACCCCACACAAGAAGAAGAAGATAGCTCCAGTAGCTCAAGAAACATCTAGCAGCTCTGGTAGTGAAGAACAAGTTGTCTTTACTCCTAATGAGGATGCAGAAGGAACTGTTGAGAAGACTCCAGCTCAACAAGATACTACAGAGAGGCAGGGGGAGTTACCTCAAGCTAGCCCCACACACCAGGATTCAATCCAGGGAGAGCCACTAGTAGTGGAAGAGCCAACTCCACTAGAAAGTGAGCAAGCTACAAACACAATTCTTGAGGTAATCACTGAGCTTAATGCTTTATATTTCCTTATAGAGGATACTGTTATATCTGATCCATTAAGTAATGTTAATCAGCAAACTCAGCTTGATAGCCAACTCCTAGATGTTGTCATGAAGGACACATCTGTTGAAGTTCAAGTTGTATCTGATCCAGTGGTTGATGAGCCAAGAGTTACTCCATCTCATTCTCCACAAGAATTTACTATGGAAGATCTCTTCCTCAATCTAGATCAGGCAGACCTTAAGAAGGACAGTGCTGTTGCTGAAGGGGAGAATGCTCCAGTTGAGGGGGAGCAAGTAGTAATTGTTGAAGAATCTCCAAGGAAAGAGCCAAAATAGCAAAAAGAAGTTGAGGAGCTCCCTAAGGAGAGGGTGGATATAGCAAGCACATCAGCTTCAGAAGATGAGGAAGCTGTAAGGGCTAAGAAAAGAAAATTCCAAGTATTCAAAAGAAGAAGCCAAACTTATAAGAAGGCATTGCAAACCATAGCACCACAGCCAGCACTACAGCCAACTCCATCAATAGATTATAGTTCTCTGCTGGTTGCTCTGCAAATCAAACTTGATGAGCACAGGAAAGCTATAGAAACATATGTGGATGAGGGGCATAAATATCTCCAGTTTGATCTAGCCCAAGAGATTAAGTCTATTAGATTTGAGATGAATCTAAATAAGAAAGAGATGACTGACTGCTTCCACAAGGGAGGGAATGCAGTAGTCTACTTAGCTACTCATCAAGAGAAAATAAAGGCTCATGTAGATGACATTGCACTGAAGCAATGTTATGTTCTAGAGCACCAGCTCAGAATGAATGACAATTTAACTGAATCACACAATGCTATTGTCACAGAGATGAAGAACATAGCTACAGGACTGACTACTTCTAATGCTACTACTAAGGCAGAGTTTGATAAAGCCTTGCAAAAGAGTTTATCTGATGTAACAACTGCAATTCAAGACTCTCAGAAGTTGATAACTGACAAACTCCAAAGGTTGCAACCTTTCTTTAAAGATGGAGTCAATTATTTGGATAACCAAGTCAGATTTCAAAAGGATGATCTACGAGATCACATGGAAAGAGAAGTCATAAAGGGTGAGAGGGTGTTAGTCAAAGCTAGCTCTGATCATGCTAAGTGGATTTCTAATTCTATCAGAGCTACTCTTGGTTATCCTCCTTTATGTGATGATGACAATGTTGCAGAATCTGGGATACATCCTGCATATCTAGGAGGGGAGCAACCAGAAGTGTCTCAAGTAATCTACCCTCCTCCAGATTTTGATATGGTTCAAGCTGAAATACAATCAATGTATAGCCCACCTGGGGGACAGCAAAATGTCATCATAGAGAAGGTGGTTCAGCCAGTATCTGAGGCTATGCAAGAAGCTCTGCAGAAAGAAGAAGAAGTCAGATTGTCTAAGAAGAGTTTCAGGGAGCAAGCTGAACAAAGACCTGACTTTGAGCAGTGGAGCCCCACTTCTAGAAACATTATCTTAACTGCATGGAAAGCTGCAAAAGATAATATACAAGACATAAACAAGTGGTTTTCTGAGTTGGAATGGAGAAAGCATGAGACAAGGCAAGAATCCATAGTCCAATATAGAAGAAATGACAAGATGGGAAAGCTACCTCCTACTGCCCAGGAGCCTAGCAAGTACTTTCCCAAGTCATATCATTATTTTGAGAGACAAAAGATTAAAGCTGAAGAGCTAAAGAAGAAGGAGCTTAAAGGGAAAAAGCCTGCTGCTGCTGAAGACACTGAAGCTTCTGTGCAAGCCAAGATACAATCTAGAAAAGGGATAGTGATCAAAGATGCTGATCAAAAATAGAATAGAAATTTTATTAAGTTTACTATGTAATCTTTTGATGATTAAACATTCTGTAAACTTTTGAAATATGAATATGACAAGTTATTAGAACAATGCGCTGTGTGATAAATTTGCTGTGTGATAAATTTATATCATAATTGTTCTGAGATATTGTCTATGTATACATGTTTGATTGATACATGTTTATGTTTGCCCTGAGTATAATCCTGCTTTACATCTTACTATGATTTTATTCTGTATGGTGTATATAATTGACTAAGGGTTATGACTTCTCCAAATAGGGGGAGATTGTTGGGTACATTGGTTTTAATGTACCTGATTTGAAGAAACCTCACCCTACTCAATGATATACATCAAAATGTATTTGATGTATTTTTGAGTTACCTTGTGCAGGTTAAGTATTTGCAGGAAAGATGAAAAAGTTTCTAAGTCCATGTGTCGACACCCAGAGGGAAAGTGTCGACACTTAAGAAGACTTGTGTCGACGCCCAGGCAAGCAGTGTCGACACTTGGAGTCATTGTGTCGACACCAGGGATGTTGAGTCGACACCAGGCAGAAAGTGTCGACACAAGGAGCTATGTCGACACTCAATGAAGAAAAGTGCAGTGAAGCAGTGTCGACACTTAGCAGTTGTGTCGACACCCAGTGAAACTGTGTCTATATCAGAAAGTGTCGACACTTGGAGGCTGTGTCTACACTCAGCAAAAGTCAGCAGAGTCTAAGTACAAGTGTCGACACCCAGAGCAATGTGTCGACACACAGAAGAAGAGTCAACACTTGAAGAAAGTGTCGACACAATAAAGAATGTGTCGACACTCAGCTGAAGACTCATCACTTGAATAAAGTGTCGACACAAGAAAGAATGTGTCGACACTCAGCTGAAGACTCCACACTTGAAGAAAGTGTCGACACAAGGAGCTGTGTCGACACTTAGCAAAGCTCAAGAATATTCTAAGTACAAGTGTCGACACTAAGGAGATGTGTCGACACTCAGCCAGAGTCTCAACACAAGGAATAATGTGTCAACACTCAGCAAGTATCAGCACTGAAGACATGTGTCGACACCAAGAAGAAGTGTCGACACTTAGCAAGTTCAACACATGAAGATGTGTCGACACAAAGGAGTTGTGTCGACACTTACAAGAATTTAGCAATATACTGAAGTACAAGTACTTGTGTCGACACACATTATCAGTGTCGAGAAGTGAAGTCTACAATACATGGAGTTGTGTCGACACCTTGTAGGCTAGTGTCGACACTTAGTCAACTTGTGTCGACACTTGGTCTATAAGTGTCGACACTTAAAGACAGACAGTCTTGACACTTTCAGACAGTTACAGAATTTTCAAGAACTGACTGGATGACTTGACAGCTGCCATTCCAGCCGGTCTTCTGCACCTGTCAGAGTTGTCAGAAAATAGTTATGAACCGGACCAGCCGGTTACCATGAAGAAGGCCTATAAATAGGCTTATACTGTGTACAGAAGAAGTGGTTCAAGTGATCAATATATAGATTAGAAGATCAACACATCAAGTAATACAAAGAAGATCTAACTATTCATTGAAGATTTTAGTAAAGATCTAAGAAGTTGGAGAGAGAGAGCTCCATCCAAGAAGTCAGCCGTTGGAACCAGGCTGAGAAGAAGGGTTCAGATTTGGTCTGAATCTTAAGTAGCAGAGATCAAGGATCAACTGCATGGGAGATCAATCTTATTGTGTTCTACATTCAAGAAGCTTTGAAGAAAGCCAAGTCAGATTGATTTTAGCTGAGTTCTTCCAAGAACTCATCAAGAAACTCACAACTCTTCTCTCTTCTCACTGAGTTGTTTGAGTATACATTTTTGTATTCATATTTTATTGTATGATCCTTAGGGATCTGAGTTTATAAGCCTGTAATTATAAAGGCTGAGTGTAGCGCTTGAGTGCCTGAGTGTAGGAGATTTGAATCTCTGAGTGTAGGCCTGTTGTGGCTGAGTGTAGGCCTTGGTGGCTGAGTGTAGGCCTTGGTGGCTGATTGTAGGCTTTGTGAAGAAGCTGAGTGTAGGCTTTGTGAAGAAGCTGAGTTGTAGGGCCTTGGGCCTGAGTTGTAGGAACCTGTTTTGGGGTTCTGAGTGTAAGATCTGAGGATCTGAGATAGTGTAGGAGTTTGGCCGAATCTAGTACACTACTAGATAGGCGAAGGGGGAAAGTGGATGTACCCAAACATTGGGGAACCACTATAAATCTGTGTGTCTACTGTATGATTGTGGAATTCTGTGATTGCTGATTGTGTGCTGTGATAAAGTAACTAGAACTCTGTGATATAATCTTAATTCTGCCTAAAAGGTTAAAAAGATTTAAGTCACCTATTCACCCCCCTCCCCCTCTAGGTGATTAGGTACAATATATTTCAGGTTGGAGTTCCCGGGTGCCAATATCAAAATTTGAACTTTGATAAAAAATTGCATCTGATTTTTCGAGAGAAGGATCATTTCTCGAGAAGTGGCTTTCTTATTCTCGAGTAGCGATATATTTTCCGACAAGCAAACCTGATATTCTCGAGAATAAATGAAGTACTCGAGTAATGAAGTTGTTCTCGAGAAGTGATATCATTTCTCGAGTAATGGAGTTGTTCAACATAAAACCCGGGGGTTCTTCAACATAAACCTCTTTCTTTAGTTCTCTATTCAAGAAAGTACTCTTGACATCCAACTGGTAGACTTTAAATTTCTTAAAAGCAGCATAAGCAAGAAAAATCTTGATTGCTTCTAGCCTTACAACAAGAGAAAAGGTTTGATCATAGTCAATGTCTTCCTCTTGCCTATAGCCTTGAGAAACAAGCCTTGTCTTGTTTCTCACAATTACAACTTGGGCATCAAGTTTGTTTCTAAATACCCACTTGGTTCTAATTACTAGATAGCATTTGCGCCTTGGAACAAAGTCCCAAACCGTGCTTCTCTCAAATTGATTGAGCTCCTCTTGCATTGCAATAATCCAGTGGGTATCTTGCTCTGCATCATTTATGGATTGAGTATCAACTTTAGAGAGAAAACAGGCATGCATCATATCTTGTTTCAGTTGATGACTTATCTGTACACCTACTGACATGTCCCCAATCACTTGAGATCTAGGGTGATCCCTTATTGTGACAAGGTCAGTGGGTGGAGTTGGTTCAGAAAAAACATTTGGAGTTAATTCCTCTTGTGGAGTACTGTCTGATGTTGAGGAGGATGTGATATGACCTTTGGTGTAATGTTTAACTCACCTAATTTCTCACACAAGTGAGGTACATGCAATAGATCCGAGGTAGAAGAATCCTTCTCCTTATAATACATGTTAGCTTCATCAAATGAAATATGTACAAATTCTTCCATTTTAAGGATGATTTATTGAAAACCCTATAAGCCTTTCTAACTTGGGAATATCCAAGAAACATTCCCTCTGTAGCATTAGCTTAAAATTTTCTAATGTCTTTCTTATTATTGTTATGAATGAAACATCTACACCCAAAAATTCTAAACTAATCAATTTTAGGTTTCTTTCATTTGAGTAATTCATAGGGGGTCTTACCCTTAAATTTGTATATCAAACTTCTATTCAACACATAGTTTGTTGTGCTCACAGCCTCTGCCCAAAAGGATAGGGCCATGTGTGTATCTGCAAGCAATGTTCCTGCAGATTCAATGAAGGTTCTGTTTTTTCCTTTCTGCTACCCCATTATGTTGAGTAGTTCTAGGAGCAGAGAAACAATGCCTGAGACCTTCCTCCTCACAGAATTTTTACATGGGAAGAGATTCAAACTCAGTACCATGATCACTTCTAATCAATGCAACTGGAGTATAATATTCAATCCTTATGCTCTTAAGAAAGTTTGTAAGGACTTTAAAGTTATCTGACTTGTTTCTCAAGAAGAACACCCAAGAGAATTTAGAGAAGTTATCTACAATAACTACAGTGTAAGACTTCCCTCCTAAGCTTTGTACAACAGTGGGTCCAAAAAGATTCATATGTAGCAAGTACAGAATCTTAGGTGAGTCACTCTTATTAATTGACTTAAAGCTATTTTTAGTTTGCTTGCCTTCTTGACAAGCCTTGCATACGCTTTCCTTCTTATAGGCGACAGAAGGAAATCCTCTGACAAGGTTGTCCCTAGATAGCTTAGAGATGTTCTTAAGGTTAACATGACCTAGTCTATTATGACAAAGAATATTATTATTACTAACTTGATTGAATAAACATAGTTCTGAACTAGCAGAGTTAAAGTTTACTAGGTATATATTCCCTTGTCTACAAACTGTTAAAACAGTTTGGTTATTTCAATAAATAATACATTTGTAATTAGTAAAGCAAACCTGATAATCTGCATCACATAACTGACTTATGGATATTAGGTTATGTTTGAGACCATTTACATATGCCACTTTTCTGAAAGTGACAGCTCCACTGTTGAAGTCTCCATAGCCTTCAGATTGTCCAAAGCTGGAATCTCCAAAGATCACACTTGGACCCAGCTTTGCCTTGAAGTTGATTAGGCTATCCTTGCATTCAGTCATGTGATTTGAGCACCCACTATCTAGATATCACTTATTTTGAGTGATAGGATAGTTCTTCACCTACATGGAAACAAGTTAGATGTTTTTGACCAAGGTCACCTTGGGTCCTCATTTATTTTCATAAGAAAAACTGGAAATGTAAGAACATTCAGGTTGGCTTTTATAACATAAGGGGTGAAATCTTCTGGGAGGAATTATACATTGGGTGAATGGGTTGATATTCTCTATAGGTTGATTAAGGTGATTATTATACTTTCTGTTGGAGTTGAATTTTCTGTAAGATTGATCTGTGATCCACGAACTCTGGTATGTTTGTCGACCTGAGGTCGACGAATTGGGATAAGATCTTCGATCTCTGCACGAAGGATGAAAGTATTCATTCTTAGGGCACCAATATCGTCGATCTTTGGTTGACGAACCAGACTGGTTTCCTCGATCGTGGATCGAAGAATAACTATTATTATAGTTGGTGTTCAGAGTTTGTCGTTCTGAAGTCGACGAACAATACATATTTCGTCGATCTGAGTTCGACGAAATCTGTTGAACATTGTTGTAGTTATTTTTCTTCCTGTTCTTATATTTTTGTTCGAGTTCCATTTGTTTTAAGACTTTACTTACTTTGTCTAATTGTTCAGTATTCTTTTTACCCTTATCTGAAATGAAATTTACAGTTTTAGGTAAATGACTCTTCTGGATTATTGGTGGTCGATGCTAAAGATCACGGCAGTGAACCGGTCGCACAAGTAATATAAAATCGGCGAGTTTTCCAAAGTATCGATCTCTCAAGGAACACAATAAGGTGGAGTTAATTTCGAGGAGGACTTGAGATTGAAGTCATTAGGTCGGAGTTAACTAAGGGGGTTTTTGATTGTTGTGGAAAAAGAAAATAAAAGGCTAAAAACTATTCCTATGCAACGCCGCTATGCGATACTTCTCCAGGTGGGATGGAAGACTAGTCGGGCCGCTATGCACTGAATCGTTGGGAGGATGGACGAGTAGGCTTGCAGATGAGGTGGTTAGAATGGCAGAATGAGGGTCGTGAGCACCTCTTCACTACGCACGCCACTAGCAATTGCTAGTGAGGCAAGGGTGGATGGTGGTGGATGGAATATGGCGCACCTCAAGCAAATATAACGACAATACAAATCACAAAGGCATGATTTAATATATGCGTTTTACAACTAAGCTCACATCATCTGTAAATAAAGTTTACAACAACACATAAACAACAATAAAGGAAGATCAAGGCAAGAGATCGACCGAATCTAAAGTCTTGCTGAGGATTCATGGTTGGAATCGTCGGGTTGTCAATCCGCGTCCATACTCGGTCCTCAACTGTGTCTGGGGTAGAGAAGGGATGTCACCACCTTCCAATGGACCTTCTTCTTCATGTCATGATAGAAGACGAAAGTTGCAAGCTTCCCGTTGCTTGATGGCTATGGCGTTGAAGCTTGAAATGAGCCCCAGAGATGATGAAGGAGGTCGAGAGGAAGCTCCAGCTTGGATTTGGCAGTGAAAACTTGCCCGGAGCACCTACCTATGGCGGAGATTGAAGGATGACAGCGGAATCCATCCACGGAGACAAAACGGCGGAGGAAAAATGAGATATCCGGAATTAGGGCGGCACCTGCATATTTATAGAAAACAGAATTGAACAATACGCACGATCACGGGCGCACGACCAGTGGTCATGCGCACTATGTCCAGTGACTGCACACTGGCATGGTAGATTAGGAAGAAGAACTGGGGTACTCCCCACGAGCAATGACGCACGATCGGTGGTCGTGTGCACTATGTCCAATGGTCGTGCGATTACCCCAGACAGAACTCCAGGAAAAGAGGAATCAATGCACACGATCAGTGGCGCATGACCGGTGGTGGTGTGCACTGTGTCCAGTGGTCATGCGTATGCCCCAGGCAGATTCTGTAAATCACGGTACATTGTGCACGATCATCGACGCACAACCAGTGGTCGTGCGGACTATATCCGATGATCGTGCGCATTATTCCTGCTTCCAAACGTCCCCGTAACTCGCACACGAATGCTAAACTCAGCACTGATATGTTAAGACATTTCAAACAAGCACAATAAGGAGTACAAATAATAAAAGTACAAAAATACACAACCACGGGCCAAATTGTGCACTTCCTATGGAAATATATACAAGATGGAATATGAATGATATAGAACTAAAAGTGAAGTGCAAACGCATGAAAACTAGCACAGATGAGTCCGAAAAACCCTATATAAATCAGACTCATCACACCCCCTAGACTTAACTGTTTTCACGTCCCTAGCAAACACAATCTATGCAGATAGGGAAAATGATTTAGCTAACAAGGTAATTGTGATACGGAGTATCATGCGAAGTCGCATGCTCGCACACGTAAAAATATAATAGAAGAAATTTCTAAGTATACAAAATAGTTTAAACTTTTCACAATGAGTATCAACATTTTATTATTACTCAAAAATGGAATCACGGTGAATCAGCTGGTAACGCGTAGGGAGAAAGTAGACTAATCGCTAGGCGAGCATTCCCAAAGATCGGGGCTTGGGATAACCTCCAAAGGAATCCACCAATGTCGGTGACCATATACTTTCCCTTTCGCATTCTCTCCACGACAGTGGTTTGGTTCACACACGAATTAGTAGGACTTTAGGTGAAGAGATGGGGCTTGGGTTTCGGTGAGGTAAATAAAGATAAACAGGAAGGCTAAACACCTAACCCAAATGAGCTATCATAAAAAGAATCCATCTGCTAAGCAAAATACACGCGGGTACACCACACCCCTAGACTTAATTTTTGAAATATGGGTGTGTGTACCTCCTACTCCAAATACAATCTCATATCAAAAAGAATTTTCAATCAACCTTTTTCTTCTTTTCACTTTTCTTTTTCACAATTAAATTTTTTATATATATTTTTTCGAATCCTATTTTATTTTAACAATTTCATCAAATAAAACATTGGAGCACATCCACATATTCACATGTAATATCACCACATCACATCCCAAAATGAAAATGTAAAACTCTAAAGCTCAACTTGGGTGTGCGAGTAGGATTGGCTATGATGCTTTGGTGAAATCATGGTGGAGCTGAATCAAAAGGAGGGGTAAGCACAACGGGGCTAGCGAGGTTAAGACGTTAGGAATGGTACAAAGCTCAACCGGGCTAAAATGATGGCCTACATCACGCACATGCGAGTGAACTAACGTATACCCATGCTTCAAAAATTGCTTGGGGAAGTTCTTAGCAAACGAGAAAGGCTATCCATCCTCCCGACTCGAGCAATACGAACCTAACGACCATCTACACATATCCCTAAGCTACCGTCGGATTCACACCGGATTCACCAATTTTTGAGTAGAATAAAAAGTATTTACGCAATTAGAAAAATATAAAACAAAAAACATACAGAAAAATTAAATCTACTCTAATTTCTACACAAGGCGAGAGAACTCGACTAGGAGTACAGTAGGGTCAACATTTTACCCCGTCTCACAATCCTAAGCCAGCACCATAATTTTCCCAAATCATACAAAAGAAATGAGTTTAACTCGCAACAAGCAAAAAGCTAAGCACACGCTCATGTGAGTGCAGTGGTGTGTGATGCAATGAACTAATCATAATAAATCTATAAAAGCTTCTAGTATGCACAAGAAATGTGCGCGTGCAATAGGTAACAAATAATGGCTCATCACAAAAATCCAATTTATCAATCTAGAGATTTGCAATTCATGTAAAACAAATAAGCAATTCATAATTAGGAGAAATCTCTTTGGTTGCAAGCCTACATACGAACAATTTACCACAAATTCAATGAAAACAAGACGATACATGATTAAAAAATTGTTCCAAATTAAAGTTCAAGCAAAATAAAAGATAATTAAAGTTGAATCACCAAGAGAGAGGGGCGATTAAAAGGGATTAATGAAATATTAAATGAATACAAAAATACCCTTCAAATCCTTCTTCTCTTGGATGCTCCACTTCGTGCTCCAGAAGTTCTCTCCAATGAAAACAGATCCAAAAGTCCCCTCTAATTTTTCTACAGGAATTTTATAGTCTCCTAGCAAAAAAAGTCGAACACAGGTACCAACACGACCATGTGTCAGGCCGTGTTGACAATTCTAGGGCAGTTCCACACGAACATGCGTGTTTGGTAGTGGGTCGTGTCAGATGACACGGGTACTGACACGGCCGTGTTGTTCTTCATGTTCTCCAGACAAGGGTTTGTTGGCAGTCGTGTTCAAATTTTACACGGGTAGGCACGCGGGAGTATGACTACCCGTGTGAGTCTTTGTCTCCTGCGTCGAATTTCCTCAGTTCCAGGCCACATAGGACACGGGTATTGACACGGCCGTGTGACTACCCGTGTGTGCCAAATTTTTGTCGTGTCATCAGCCATGTTGACTCCGTGAACTCCTCTGTTTATTCTAAGACTTTTAGTTCCATTGGTTGGCATTACCTGCATTAGAAAAATGAAAGAATAAATATATAGCTTAATACAAGGAATAACCAAAAATCCTAATTGTGCTCTCCTATTCATGATAAGATAATATCTCAACTAATCTCGCGAAATTACTACACAAAGAGGTAGAAAATAGTAGAAATAATTACAATTATGATATTAAAAAGCCTATCATAATTGCACTCATCAGTCGTGCACACTATGTCCAGTGATCATGCGCACCGACATGTCAGATTAGGAGGAAGAACTGGGGCACTATGCACGAGCAATGGCGCACGAACGGTGGTCATGCGCACTATGTCCAATGGTCGTGCGATAACCACAGATAGAACTCCAGGAAAAGAGGAATCAATGCACACGATCAGTGGCACACAACCGGTGGTCATGCATACTGTGTCCAGTGGTCGTGCGTATGCCCCATGCAGATTCTAGAAATCAAGGTACATTACGCACGATCATCGGCACACTACCAGTGGTCGTGCACACTATATCCGATGATCGTGCACAGTATTCCTTCTTCTAAACGTCACCAGAACACGCACACGAACCCAAAACCTAGCACTGATATGTGCAGACATTCCAGACGAGCACAATAAGGAGTACAAACAATAAAAGTACAAAAATACACAACCACGGGCCAAAGTGTGCACTTCCTGTGGAAATATAAACAAGATGAAATATGAACGATATAGAACTAAAAGTGAAGTGCAAACGCGCAAAACCTAGCCCAGATGAGTCCGAAAAACCATATATTAATCGGACTCATCAGTGGTTTACTAGATGATGCACCTAGTCGTAGTTTACTGCTATTTTCCAAAGCATTTAGAGTACTAGTTATGTATAACAGTTCTAAACTTCTACCATTAAGTGATTCTCTCATTTCTTGGCTTTTCTTAATTCAGTTTTTAAGAAAGCAATTTGTTCATTTGCTGAGGTATGTTCATCTGTTAGTTTAACATTTTCAGCAATGTTCTTATCTTGTTCAGTTAATCTTTCTATGAGAAGTTTGATTTCCTTCCCAGAGCATGTTAGATCTAAGCACAGTTTTTTAAATTCAGTTTTAAATTCTTCTGAATCAAAATCATGGTATGTTATTACCTAGTCCTCTGCAGATAAAGATCTTTCATGTTCTGAAGCTTCAGCCTCTGACTGACTGCTGGAATTATCTATTGCCATTAGGCAAACTTCATTTGCCTTCTCTTCTTCTTAATCATCACTGGAGATGGGGGATGATGACTTCCTCATTATCACTCCAGGTTTCTGCAACAAACTCTTTCTCCTTCCTCTTATGTTTGCTGGAGGAGGTCTTGCTATGATGTGTTCTTATGGAATCCTTTTCTCTTCTTCTGTCCTTCTTTTGAGTTTCTGGACATTCTGAGATGAAATGTCAAGGCTTCATGTATCCAAAATAGACAATTTCCTTAGATGGACTCTTATCATACCTTGGCTTATCATCTTTCCTTGATGACTTCCTTCTGAAGTCCTTCTTTGCCATCTTGAAGAATCTTTTGGCAAAGAGGCTCATCAGCTCTTCATTAACTGGAGTCCCTTAAGACTCTTCAGCAGCCTTGAATGCAATGTTATGCTCCTTCCTGATAGGTGTTAGAGTCTTATATTCAGATGTTGCTTCTCTGGTTTTCATTAATTACTCATAGTATTTTAGCTGTCCAAGAAGTGATTCAGTACAGATTTCTATCATGCTTCTGGCTTCTATGATTAGGCAGATTCTTGAATCACGTGTTCTAGGGAAGCACATAAGGATTTTATCATTGACTTCTGTCAGAGTGACGTCCTTGTCCAAGGTCTTTAGCTCATTGATGATTGAGCTAAGCCTGTTGTACATATCACTCACTGACTCAGCTTCATCCTTCTTGAAGTTCTCATATTGTGAGATGAGATTGGATCTCCTATCCTTTCTCTCATCAGCAGATCCAGCCACCATCTGATTTAGAGAATCCTAGATGGCTTTGCCTAAAGTGCACTCAGCCACCTTTTGAAATATATCATCAGACATAGTCTGAGCTAGAATGTTCATGGCTTTGACATCTGCAATCTTAGCTTTATTATGTACATCTGTCCAATCTAGAGGTAGAACAACACTCAGATTTGTTGAAGTGGATGGGGTGGAAGCCACTGGAGTTGGTGGTCCTGTCAAAATTGAATTGAAAATGTCTTCATGAAAAGAGTTCATATAGATTTTTATCCTTGCCTTCTAGATGACAAACTTGGTTACGTTGCAAAATGGAGGTCTGGTGCTAGCATAATCCTTGTTTTGTCCCATGATATAAAGTGTGAAAGGAACAAGATTTAATCAGAGATTATCTTAGGATCTTGGTTATTCCAGGTGTTAGCCTGTTAAAATAAAAATGACTAACCTGGCTCTGATACCAACCAATTAAAAGAAAAGGGAGAGTAATCTTTGGTTAACTCTAGAGGGGGGTGGGGGGTGGGTGAATAGAGTTGTTTAAAAATTCCTTTGCAACTTTTTACAATTATAAAGTTAAGTGATAAAATAGGTGATATAATAATAGCTAAGAGAAGTTAACAAAAGTAAAGAAAAACAGCACTAAGCTACCACAACACAAGACAAAAGGAAAACAGCAAACACACAAACAACATAAGAATTTTATAGTGGTAAACCAACTGGGTACATCCACTCATCTACCACCCTGGTAGGAATCCACTACAGGTTTTGATCAGGTGACTGCCACCATAATATCTATTTGAAGGAAGATATTGCAACCCTTTGAGCTTTTGATCAGGTGCCCAAAAACCAAACTCAAGTCTTTTGGAAGGTGACTTGTGAACCAGGTTAACTTTTGAAGGGATTTAAAGCCCTGTACAGTGGGATGGGAAAGAAAGTGATGTTAGTCTTCACTTTTCCCAAAAACACTTTGAGAATACTTTGTGTGGATTCTAGATCTTGTCAAATCTCCCCATGAGATATGGAGTTGTTCAGGATTGAGAAGCTTTGTTCAGTAGTGTGTAGGTCTTCATCTTGTGTAAAGCAGATCCAAGAACTTTAGATAGATGGATCTATATTATCTCAGTAAATTCCTGGAAGGAGAAGATGGAGAAGACACTTGATTAGTTTGTGTTGTTCTTCTTCTATCTTCTTGAGAGCAAAGTGAGAGATGTAGATTTTGAGCTGCTATGAAGTTTCAGCTCTTGCTAAGAATATCTCTCTGCAATTTTTCTGCTCTGAAAGAATTATGTTACTGTTCACAGTCTCAGTTTTCTTTTAAAAAAATTATTCTCTTTATATTCTCTTGACAACCAATCTTCCTTCAAAATTTGAATAACTGCAATTAATGCCTTGCTGGAAAACTGGGAAGGAAAACAGCTAGCATATCTGTCATTATTTGTTTCCCTAACTGTCGCAAGAAATATGTCAAATAAATCCTCTGATGAATACCATAAAAATATCTGTCAGGAATGACTATATTCATAGGGAATATAAGCATTGATTACTCAAGGAATTTATGACTTAAAATAATAATAGAGATGGAACAGATAAGGAAAGAACAAAGAACAAACAGCTTACAGAATTCGTCGACCAGGGAACAGATTTTGTCGACCTGCACTCAGATAATGTCGACCTGAGGAATCCTGTTTGTCGACCTGAGCTCTGCGAAGCAAACAATGAATATAAACAACTGATTCTGTTCTCCAAGAATGTTGACCTGAGAATTTATTCTACACTCAAAGATCGTCGACCATAGAACTTGAACAAATAGAATTAGTCGAGCTGAGAACCAGTTTGGGAGAAAATGTTGACCAGAGAATATATCCTTCTGATGAATATCGTCGACCTGAGCTCTAAGTTCGTCTGACTGAGTTCGACGAACGTCAAACTAATTTCCAGACAATTGAAAATCTTCTAAGTCTTGAATCTGAAGACCACATCAGGCAGGTCCATGAAGTTTGACACTAGGGGGACTAGCCTAAAACTTAGAAAGAAAAACTAGTGATCCTAACTATACATTATGGGTCAACAAAACCTAAGAAGTGAACCTAGCCCAAATCAAAACAGTGGTTCCAACACACACGTAAGCTCCCTCCAGATTTATTGCTTCATACAGAAGTTGGAGAACTTATTTGAAGTAAACTCTCCTCCATTATGTTGGAACACCCTATTACTGATTTGGGTCAGGATCACTATGTCTTTTAGGAAACCTGTTTTGACCTCATTGTATAGATCTAAAGGTCAAGTAGAATTGAGTCTAAGTGTTAGTACTTATGTTTGGAAGCAGCCCTCAAGACCAAGATTTTCAGTTTCAGAAGACTAAGTCATTTCGTCGAGCTCAGTATGACGAATCGTCGAACTCCATTCGACGATCGGTGAGCTCACTTCGAAGAATCGTCGAACTTCATTCGACGATCTCTGAGCTAAACTTCAACAAGTCATCGAACTCCATTCGACGATCTTCGAGCTCAGATCGACGATCTTGACTCCAATTTGATCCTCTATCTCTGAGCTCAGTTCGATGATAGTTGAGCTCAGATCGACGATCTCTGTTTCTGTCTAAGTCCAAATCTCTGAGCTCAGTTCAACGATATTGGAGCTCAGTTCGACGTTTTTCTGAAGAGTTCAATGACTTTCAAGATTCAAATTCAGACAGTTAAGGAATTATTATCAGCATTTAATTCACAGATCTTGTAGCCGTTTTCATTTAATCTGGAGCAAGTTTCAAGGAATTATCAAGGAATGTTTTATTGGACTTTCCTCCAGAAGACAATTGCAATTAAGGAAGTCATTTATGACATGCCAACGACTATCTTGGATAGTGGATCATTTCTATTCAGACAAAAGGAATAAAAGATAAGATTTTTCATCCCTGAAAAAGAAGAACAAGAAGTTAGAAAAATATTCTTTGCAACAACAATTCTCTGCAACAACAGCTCTCACAACACAATAGTTACACAAGAGAAAGAAAGAGAGTTGTAGACATTCTCAGTCTCAAGAATTCATACAAGAACACCATCACCAAAGGAGATCAACAAACTGAAATCTTCAGATCTCTTTTGATTCAAGTGTTCAAAGACCATCATCATTCAAGCCTCCAGACACCTCACATTTCAGCTGTTGCTGAAATCATCATTTGCTGGAGATCAATTCTCTGAAGGCCTATCACCCTACTGCAAAGCTTCACTTCCTGAACAACTCAATATCTCAGGGTGAGCTTTGACAACATCCACTATCTTCTCTCTGAATGTTGACAGAGAAGATCATCTCTCTCTCTCTCTCACTCTGCTGTAAAGGGTTTTCAAACTCCCTTCAAAAGTTTGTGTTTGGTTTTTGAGCACCTTATCAAAAGCTCATTGGTGGCAAGACACCTGATCAAAAAATCTGGTTTGGTTTTTGAGCACCTTATCAAAAGCTCATTGGTGCCCAGGACACCTGATCAACTCATCCTGCAGTGGATTCCTACCTTGGGTGGTAGAAGAGTGGATGTACCCATATTGATTGGGGAACCACTATAGCTCCTTGTGTCTTCTGGTTGCTTGTGTTTCTTTTTGTTTCTGGCTGTGGTTTGTGATTGCTTTGTGATTATTCTGTGGCTAGATTAACTTTATATTATTTGCTTCCCTGTTCACATAAGAATACAACAACTGTTGTAAAAGTTTTTATAAAGCACCATACTCTATTCACCCCCCTCTAGAGTATATCAGATCTAACTTGCACTTTCAATTGGTATCAAAGCGAGGTTGGTTCAAAATACCACATCTCAGTGGTTGCACATGCTTACACCTGAACCCAAAGATTCCTATAGTTAGATCTGCTTATCTTGATTTTTTTATTAAAATTACATCTTCACAAAACATGGCCCAAAATAAAGTTTATGCTAGCACAGACCTCCAGTGTGCAATCTATCCAAGTTTGCACTTCGGAAGGCAAGTATTAGACTCTACATGAATTCTATTGATGAGGACATCTTCAATTCTGTTTTGACAGTGTGTCTAAGACCTCCAGAGAATACAAGGACAAGTGTTGTTCCACCTGCATCAGGAACAGATGCTGACATCAAGAAATGGAAAGTTGCAGATGCAAAAGCTATGAACATTCTTGCTCAGACTATGTCTAATGAGATTTTCCAAAAGATAGCTGAATGCAACTCAGCAAAGGAAATCTGGGACAAGCTATCTGAAATAGTCTCGGGATCTGCTGATGAAAGAAAAGACAGAAGATCTCACCTCATAACCCAATATGAGAATTTCAAGAAAGGAGAACCTGAGTAAGTAGCAGAAATGTATAATTGACTCAGCCTGATAGTCAATGAACTGAAAACTTTGGATAAAGAGATCTCATTGACTAAGCAAAATGATAAAATCTTAATGTGCTTCCCAAGCACATGGGACTCAAGGATCTGGCCAATCAAGGATGCTAGAAGTCTCAATGAAATCACAACAGAAGCTCTCTTGGGCAAGCTCAAGTCTTATGAGCTGCTCATCAAAAATAGAAAAGAAGAGCAGAAGGCTGCCTCACCAGCCACAAGAAAGGAAAAGTCAATAGATTTCAAAGCCACTGAAGATCAGCCTGAAGACAAGGTCACAAGCAATGATGAGCTGCTTAGTGTACTGGCCAAAAGATTTTACAAAATGGCCAGAAAGGACTTCAGGAAGAGATCATACAAAGAGCATGACAAGCGAAGGTATGATAAATCAAACAATAAAGAAATTGTTTGCTTTGATTGTAGGATAGCAGGCCACATTGTGCCTGACTGTCCAGAGAACAAAAACAAGGACAGAAAGGATAAGAGAGAAAGAAGAAAAGGCAAGGACTTCAAGAAGAATAGCAATGGCAAACCATCCTCAAGCAAGAACAAACACACAAGGAAGGGATTTGTTGCTGAATCTTGGAGTGAGACTGAAGAGGAATCAGAAGCTTCATCCAGCTCAAGTGATGATGAGGATGATACTGAAGAAAAGGAATTCTGCATGATGGCTATCAATGCCTCACAACACAATTCTGATCCAGAAGATTCAGAGTCAGACTCAGAGAATCAACTTGAAGAGGACCAGGTGATAAGTTCTTTTGATTTTATTTCTGAGAACTTTAAGTATGAATTTAAAGCACTATGTTTAGACTTATTAAAATCTGAGAAGGAAATCATTTCTCTCAGAAAACCATTGTCTGAACATAGTACGTTAAAATCAAAAAACCTCAAACTCTCTGAGGAGTTGGAGTATTGTAGGGAGCAGATAGCTTCACTAAAAAGTGAGCTGTCAGAGGCCAAAAAGCTTGAAGAATCCCTTAATGGGAGAAGCATCAAGCTAATGGACATCACAAGCATAGTGAACTCTAGATTCAACAGTACACTGGGCTTTGGTGCTTCATCTAGCCAACCTATAGTACTAACAACCCCAATTAAGTTTATTTCTGATAAAGGGAAGGGAGTTGTAGAGGTAGCTAGGAAGAATTCTGACTTACCCAAGAAATCAAGTGTTCAACAAAAATCATCGAACGGAGCTAAACGATCGTCGAAAGAAGATCGACGATCTCAGGTAAAATCGTCGAACTCAGGTCGACGATCTCTAAACCCTGAACTCTGCCACAGTCGATCGTCGAACGGAGCTCGACGATCTGACCCAAGATCGTCGAACGCAGCTCAACGATCATCGAGCAGAGATCAGAGATTTGAAAACTTCTTCAAGGGTAAATCAAAATCCAAACCTAGGGGTACTTCATCCCAAATATTTAACCATTATACTGAATGGATAATACCTCCAAGGAGATATCATCCTGAAGGTTATAAGAGTAAACCAGGGATGTCATTTAATTCTTAATTTAAAGGTTATCAACCTAGGCCCAAGGTAAACTGGGTCAAAAACAAGTAAATTATTTTATATGCAGGTGAAGACCTATCCAACATGAAACCAACAATGGTATCTTGATAGTGGGTGCTCCAAGCACATGACCGGAAGCAAGGACAATTTCACATCCTTTAAAGCCAAGCTTGGACCCAAAGTCATATTTGGTGATTCAAACTTTGGACTAACAAAAGGATATGGTGTAGTCCAAATTGGGACAATCACATTCAAGAGAGTAGCCTATGTGGAAGGACTGAAGCACAACTTGATCAGCATCAGTCAGCTATGTGATGAAGGCTACCAAGTGACATTCAGCAAATCCTTATGTAGGATCAAGTCAGAGGACAACACAACTGTGGTGATAGGTAAAAGGAAAGGTAACATCTACTTAGTAGACTTTCTTTCAACAGAAGTAGATATTTGCCTGTTTAATTATATTTGTAGAACTAATGTATTATTTCATAAGAGATTAGGACATTTAAATCTTAGAACCATTGCTAGGCTATCCAAGGACAACCTTGTTATAGGACTACCTTCTGGCCCCTACAAGAAGGAAGGACTCTGCAGGGCTTGTCAATTAGGCAAGCAAACTAAAAATAGTTTTAAGTCAATTAATAATAGTGATTCACCTAGGATTTTGTATCTGTTACAGATGTATCTTTTTGGACCCATTACAGTACAAAGCTTAGTAGGGAAATCTTACACTTTAGTGGTTGTAGATGACTTCTCTAGATTCACATGGGTGTTCTTTCTGAGAAAGAAGTCTGATAACTTTAAGTGTTTGACAAAGTTTCTCAAATTCATACAGACTGAGTTCAGTACTCACATTGCCCTGATCAGAAGTGATCATGGGACAGAGTTTGATTCTCTTCTTATGCAAGAGTTCTGTCAGAGTGAAGGGATCAGGCATACTTTCTCAACTCCTAGAACTCCTCAACAAAATGGGGTATCTGAAAGCAAAAATAGAACACTTATTGAATCTGCCACTATATTGTTGTCAGATGCTCACCTTCCTCTATCTTTTTGGGCAGAGGCAGTGAACACCTCTAACTATGTGTTGAATAGAAGTTTAATACATAAACTGAAGGGCAAGACTCCCTATGAATTACTCAAAGGGAAGAAACCTAAAGTAGATTATTTTAGAATTTTTGGTTGTATTTGTTATATTCATAATAATGACAAGAAATACTTAGCAAAATTTCAAGCTAAAGCTGATGAAGGAGTGTTTCTGGGATACTCCATAATCAGTAAGGCTTATAGGGTATATAATAAATCAACTCTTAAAATTGAATAATCTGTGCATATATCTTTTGATGAATCTAACATGTCTTTCAAGGAGAAGAACACTTCTACCATAGAACCTTTGCAAGTACATTCTCTTGCTGAAGACTTGGACAGATTACAAATCATTCAAAAAGAGGAAAGCAATGAAGATGAAGAAGACATTCAACATCTTGAAGAGAAACCTCATGAAGAGCCAGTTGTTGTACCACAAGAGGAAACAACAACACAAGTTGGTGAACAATCAACACCCCCTGTTGATTTAGTAACATCAAGAGACCATCCAATCTCCCAAGTGCTTGGAGACATCTTAGCTGGTGTGCAAACAAGAAATCAGGTCAACCAAAACTTGTTGTACACTTGCTTCCTATCTCAAATTGAACCTCAATCCATTCAAGATGCAGAGCAAGATCCACACTGGATCATTGCAATGCAAGAAGAGTTACATCAATTTGAAAGGAACAAAGTTTGGGAACTAGTACCAAGGCCTAAGGATCACTCCATTGTTGGAACAAAGTGGGTGTTCAGAAACAAGTTGGACGATCAAGGAGTCATTGTAAGGAACAAGGCAAGGCTAGTTGCTCAAGGGTACTCTCAAGAAGAAGGCATAGATTATGACTAGACTTTTGTACTAGTTGCAAGGTTGGAGGCCATAAGAATCTTCTTAGCATATGTAGCACATAAAGGCTTCAAAGTATACCAAATGGATGTAAAGAGCGCTTTTCTCAATGGAGATATCAAAGAAGAAGTCTATGTCAGACAACCTCCAGGTTTTATCTCTTCATCTCATCCTGATTATGTTTTTAAATTGCACAAAGCATTATATGGTCTCAAGCAAGCTCCTAGAGCATGGTATGAGACCCTAGCATGCTTCCTTCTGAAAAATGAATTTATAAGGGGTAGAGTAGACCAAACTCTTTTTATTAGAACCCATAAGTCTCATACCCTACTAGAACAAATCAATGTAGATGATATTATTTTTGGTTCTACTGATTCAAATTTGTGCAGAAGGTTCTCCAATCTAATGCATTCCAAATTTAAAATGAGTAGCATGGGTGAGCTATTCTTCTTTCTAGGATTACAAATCAAACAACATGCTGAAGGCATATTTATTTCTCAAACCAAGTATGCAAAGGAATTGGTCAAGAAATTTGGTATGTCTGAAGCATCTTGTATGAAAACACCTATGCCTACTAATGTTGTATTAGATGCTGATGAACATGGGAAACCTATTGATTAGACAACATATAGAGCAATGATTGGCTCTTTATTGTACCTTATAGCTAGTAGACCTGACATAATGTTTGCTACATGCATATGTGCTAGATTCCAAGTGAGCCCTAGAGAGTCACCCCTAAAATTAGTAAAAAGGATTCTCAGCAATGTAAAAAGTTGTCCAAATCTAGGTCTATGGTATCCAAAAGACTCAGCATTTGACTTAACTGGATTTTCTGATGCTGATTATGCTGGATGCAGAATTGACAGGAATAGCACCAGTGGAACTTGTCAATTTCTTGGTGACAGACTTGTCTCTTGGTTTTGCAAGAAACAAACATCTATGTCAACTTTAACTGCTGAAGCTAAATATATGACTGCAGGTAGTTATTGTTCACAAATCTTGTGGATTCGAAACCAACTCCTAGACTATGGCTACAACTTAGAGAAGTCTAAAATATTTTGTGATAATACCAGTGCTATTTCTATAGCTCAAAATTCAGTCCTCCATGGTAGGACAAAACACATAGAAAATAGGCATCACTTTTTAAGGGATAATGTTGAGAAAAATAAAATTGAACTTCAATATATCCCAACTGATTTGCAAAGGGGAGATATTTTCACCAAACCCTTGGATGAAAAGAAACATACCTTCTTCCTAAATCAGGTAGGAATGTTAGATGGAGGAAGTGTAAAATAATATCTATAATTTTAAAACTCTAAAAATTGACCAAAACTAGGCAAACATCTTGATTTTTCTAGTGTATAGAGTGTTTCTAGTCTCTGAACTGCGCTCGATGATTTTCCCCCATATCGTCGAACGGAGATCGACACTTTCCGAAATCGCCAACCAGAGTTCAGCGCTTCTCAGATAGTGCTCAACTATCTCTCCAGGTCAGCGATCGTCGAACGAAGCTCGACGATTTTGTTCCCTGAAATATCGTCGAACGGAGCTCGATGCTCTCCAATATCGTCGAACTAGGATCGACGATGTTGATGACATTTCAGTTTCCTTTAGAAGCCCCGATCGTCGAACTGAGTTCAACGATCTTTCCTTTTCTGCGTCGAACCCTAATATAAAATTCATTTTTTCGGCCGTCGTTCTCTCTTTGCGCCTTCATTCTCTCTGCAAATTTTCTCCTTACCTCCAAATTTCTCTACACTTGGTCGTTTGTTTGTTGATTTTTGCAGGAATCAATGGCCGTCTCAGTTACAGTTCTGGCCGCAATGAAATTTGATGCAAGTTTTGACATTGACATCGATTCTTTCAGCACCAGTGATCAAATCTTCCAAGATATTCTCGAACTTTTCAAGGAACAAAAGCTAGTTACAATAATGACTACCAGGATCAAGTTAGCTGTTGATGGAATAAAGGAATGGGTATATACTGCCCACAACCAGGATTAGAATACAGTTGTTGGATCAATATCAGGAACCCAGGTACCTCTGACACCTACTATCTTGACAAAGGTTTTTCAATTACATTCTGGAGAGGATTCTGCTGAGATGTCTGGAGAAGAATTTTCTACTATGCTTGAGAGAATGGGACATTAAAATGCAAACCCTAGCAAACTGCTGAAGAAGAATTTATCTGTGGAGTACATATTTTTGGATGATGTTATAGGAAATGTGTTATTGGCCAAACACTAAGCCCATGATACCATCTCCAGGTATCAGCTATGCTTGATGGGTGCTCTAGTGGATAAGAAACAATTAAACTGGGGAGAAGTTTTCTTTGATCTGATTAAGAAGAAGATCAACAAGATTTTTGTGAATTATGGGAGGATATTAGGGCTATTTCTTCAGAATATATGGCCTGCTCTGCTAGTTTCCAGTTGGGTGCACATCAATGCCTCAAAGAGGCTCTCCTGTGCCCTGTTTGGAAAGTGGGACAGGCAAATAGTGAAGCCCAGCAGGCTCTCTGCAAGTGCAACTTCAGGCTCTGTTGCAGTCTCTTCCACTCAAGTATCGGCCCCTGCAGAAGACTTGTCTGCTTATTCTCCTCCTCCTCCACCTTTTATTTCATCTCCACCAGTCACATCAACCATTACAGTTTCCTCCACCATCATAATTTCAACCCCATCTCCAACATCTATCCATTCTCCAACTCTTCCACCAACTGAAGAACTCTTCCATCCTTTACATCACTACCCACAACAAGAAATCACTACTAAAAAAGTCAGTATTGGCTACAATTATTTTGGCCAGGGACTAAAAATTGTGGCTAATACACTGATATTAGCCACGATTGAAAAAACCCTGGTTAATAGCTATTTTATAGCCAGGGTTATAAATAGTGTGGCTAATACATATCTATTAGCCATGAAAAATAATATTCATGGCAAAAAAGAGATTATTTTAGCAATTTTAGTTTTAATAATTTTTAGTTTTCATTAAATATTTTAATTGTAAGTTAATTAAGTGCTGATTATTAATTTTTTTAGTTAATGTAAACTTTTTAAAGGCTATGGGGAGAATTCAAAAGCAGGTTTCATTTTGAGAATCCCGTGAACAGCTTCCCCTAGGGTTCGTGCGACTAGGAGCCGCCACCCCCTTGTGCGAATAACTCGCCGCCAGCTCCGGTGGACGCCTTCTGCTCGCCCAAAGATGACAACCGCGCCGTTGTCGTTCTCTCGTGGTGTGATTCCGGTCGGCTCGTGCATCCTAACTCCTGGGGCTTGTTTTTGGGATACATTTATTTATATATATAGACATATATATATATATATATATATATATATATATATATATATATATATATATATATATATATATATATATATATATATGAATAAGTTTATATATATATGTATATATAAAGTTATTAGACAGATATAAAAAGAAGAATCAGGAAGATGGTGCGTGTGCTGCAGCTCACGGGCTAGGGTTTCTCCTCTCGTGATGGCGCCGTTTCCACGCTCGGGCTTCCACGCGGCGGAGTGTTGCTGCGCCGCCACCGTCCTCCTCACCGGTGTGAGCTGTTGTTATCATCGCTGGTCGGCATCTTTGAGCTCGCCGCCGGTTGGTCGAGGTGGAGGAGGCCCGTGCTTTTAGTGGTCGGTACTCGCACTGAGAGCTCCTTTTAAGGCAAGTGATTTGCCTTGAGGACTTCTTCCTCTGGCCGATCCAGTCAAGCTCCAGGTTGTCTTTTTCCTCTCACGGTGACTAGTGTGGTTCGGCCACTAGGAGTCCCGGTGCTCTTGGAGGATAACGTCTAGGCTTTGTATCTCTATTCCCGGTCAACGGAATAGAGATTCTTCACTGTTCGGGTTCAAGGTGAACCAAGAGGCAAAAGAGATCGTTCTCTCCTTGTGGTGGATTCGTTGCCAACTTCATCCTCGCATTCGCCACTTCACCTATAGATATATTCTCTAGAGGTAACATATCCTAAACCCTATGTGATGGATTGGTTGTGAGTTTTTTGCTTGTTCAAAAAAAAAATGTACATCCAGTCCTTGCGATCCGCCGCGCTCCATTGTCAAGAGTAATCCGCGTTCCTTCATGAACTTGGGTAACGAATCTCTCCACTTTTTGTGTGATTTCTCTTCCTCTAATTTTCGAGTTCTTTTGCTTCGTATTTCTTAGCTAGCCACATTATGCCTTGTCAGGCTTTCAACCTTCATCAACTCAAGAATTTTTGAGGGGATGGCTTGATTGATACAAAGTCGTTCAACAGCCTTAACAAAGTTTTTGTGCAACTCCCGCTTCCAATCTACATGCGTTGTTAAGATCTAAAACTGAGTGCAAGAAGTTTTTAGAAGAAAAAATATTTCAGCGCTTGCTCCTTCTCCATTACATGATTTGCTTCATGCGCTTGCTCCAAATGTGACCTATCTGGCTATCTTATGAATGATATGTTACATTTTATAAATCCTTCTCTAATATCGACACCACTATTAATGTGCATGTTTTTTAGCTTATAAAATGTAGTATTGGTATGGAGCTCATTTGACATTAGAATGTTCTGCAAAGGTATCAGAAGGGTTCAAAAATCGTGGCTAATACACTAGTATTAGCCATGATCGCAAAACCGTGGCTAATATTTAGGTTTTAGCCACGGCTATACAAAAACATGACTAATAGCTTTGTATTAGCTATGAAAAGTAAAAACGCATGGCTAATATTGATTTTTCAGCCCAAATATTTCAGCCCACCATCAAATCGCGGAAACAAAATAAAAATTCAAGAAATAAAAATCCACCCCGAGCCTCCATAACACTCCTCCCGATCGCCCTAAACCTAAGCAAATGCCATACCCTTCCTCACAACTTCAGAGCACCGCATCTTGCCGATCACTTCTCCTTCCTCTTGAATCTCTCCGGCAACAAGTTCGCTCACCGCATCTTGTTTTTGTGTGTTGCTAGTGTGTGAGCCCCGTGTCGGGCACTAGCAAATTTTAATTATGGCTTAACTTAGTCATTGATCTGAAAATGTTTGCTTAACTCGGTATAAATCAAAGTTTATTGATATCATTATACAAGTTTTGCTGTAATTGAATGAATATTTCTGAACAACTTTATGTTTTATACCTATTTCTATTAAAAGTGATGTAACAAAAAATATAGTTGTTATTACTTGTTTGTTAAACTCTCAAGTAGATTAGAAGTGATGCACCAATTTCAGTCTTGCTTTGATCATTCCATTTTTTGCCGCTATTTCATTCCCCCTCCGGCTAGTGAAAAGTGCAAATAATAGGAGGCGATTTCGGTTGCCACTTCCTTCTGAGATCAGCCATCTATTTGGGCATGCAGACTGCACTTAACCAAAACATTTAGATGGTTGCACTACTAGAAAAATGAGTATTGCGTGTGTGTGTGTGTTTTATTGTGTATGTGTTTGTGTTTTTGATTTTGTATGTGTGTATGTGTGTGTTTGTTTTTATTTGTCAAAGATTATTTAAACTCAAACTAATATATTTTCATTGTCCGACCTCTATTTGTATAACCCTAATTTTTTTAATTTATGTAGATTTCTCTGTCATTAAAAATGGATAAAAGTTGGATTGATTTGCAAAATAGAGCTTCATCTGAATACATCCATGGTGTTGACAAGTTTCTAGAATATGCATATCAAAATAAAACATATAGTTTTGAGACTCGGATTTATTGTCCTTGCAAAAAATGTTGTAATACTTATTTGGTGGAGAGGGTCATTGCTCGTGAACATATAATTATAAATGGATTTTTATCCAAGTATAAGATATGGACCCTTCATGGGGAATCATATTCTTCTACATCTTACAGTGGGAATGAACAACGTTCTGATTTTAGAGATGATATGATGGAGATGATACATGAAGCAGTTGGAATTCCACCTATTGGTGCTAATTTGTATGAGAATCCACCATCATTAACCAGTACAAGAGTAGATGGTCCTAGCGAAGAAGATGCCAAATTTATAAAACTTGTTGAAGATGCAGAGTGTCCATTGTACCCTAATTTTGTCAAGTATACATCCTTGTCTTTCATAGTTAGATTACTGTAAGGTAAAGTCATGCATGGATGGACAGATATCTCGTTCACATGGCTATTGGAGTGCCTTATTGATGCTTTTCCGGACATAAAAATACCCAAGTCTTATTATGAATCTCAAAAGATTACAAAAGATTTGGGATTTTCTTACGAGACTTGGGATACATGCCCCAATAATTGCATGATTTTTAAAGGAAATGATATTTCACTTGAAAATTGTGAGATTTGCGGCGAGTCACGATACAAACAACTAAATGACAATGGAAATAACATGCAAAATACAATTTCAAAAATTCCAGCAAAACAAGTAAGATATTTTCCTTTGACACCGGGATTGAAAAGGTTATTCATGTCATCAAAAACTGCAAGTTATATGCGATGGCATGCAGAGGAACGTACTAAAGATGATAATATGAGGCACCCAGCTGACTCTCTAACTTGGAAAACGTTTGATAAAGATTATCCTCAATTTGCTGCAGAGTGTCGCAATATTAGACTTGGTTTGGCCTCTGACGGGTTTAATCCATATAGAACCATGTCCATTGCTCATAGCACGTGGCCAGTTGTTTTAATTCCTTATAATTTGCCACCATGGATGTGCATGACGCAATCTTTTCTCTTTCTTACTGTACTAATTGATGGACCGAAGGGGCCTCGCAATAAAATTGATGTTTACCTTCAACCATTGATTGAAGAGTTAAAAGAATTATGGAATGATGGCGTGGCTACATATGATGTATCAAAAAATCAGATGTTCACTCTACGTGCCGCATTATTTTGGACAATTAATGACTACCCAGCATATGCAAACTTATCAGGATGGAGTACAAAAGGCCAGTATACTTGTGCAAATTGTAATTTGCAAACTAAATCACAGTGGCTAAGAAATTGTAGAAAATTTTGCTACTTGGGGCATCGTCGATGGTTACCCTGTGGGCACAGGTTTCGAAGAGATAAGGCAGCTTTTAATGGATGTCGTGAATTTGAAGCTAAACCTCTAATGTTAAAGGGAAGTACTATCACAACACAACTGAATGATGTACTTACCGAATACAAGAAAGATGATCTTAAAAAGAGGAAGAGGGAAGATAATTGTAGGGTTAAGAATGTTGGTCAGAAACATGGTTGGAAGAAAAAAAGCATATTCTTTGAATTGCCATATTGGGAGTATTTTCAAACACGTCATTTCATGTTTGTAATGCACCAAGAGAAGAATGTGGGTGAAAATTTGTTTTATACAATATTGGGTATTATAGGAAAAACAAAAGATGGCTTAAAAGCAAGACGAGATTTAAAAGAAATGGGTATTCGAACAAAATTACACCCACAACAACTTGCATCCAGTAAGGCCTTCTTATCTCCAGCCCATTTTTCAATGAACAAAGTTCATCAAGATGTTTTTCTACAAGTGTTAAAAAATATCAAAGTGCCAGATGGTTATGCATCTAATATTTCTCGATGTGTACATTTGAAAGAGAGAAATATTTGGGGTCTTAAAAGTCATGATAGGCACATTCTTATGCAACAATTCCTTCCAATTGCTATAAGGAAAGTATTGCCACCAGATGTTGTGAAAGTTGTTATTGAGTTATCTAATTTCTATAGACAATTGTGCTCAAAGACTATTAAGCATGTGGACTTGAAGATTATGCAAGAACACATAGTTCTAACACTGTGTCATCTTGAAAAGATATTTCCACCTTCTTTTTTTGATATTATGGAGCATCTAACAATACATTTAGCTGAAGAGGCCTATGTTGGTGGTCCGGTGCAATTTCGATGGATGTATCCTATTGAAAGGTAATGAACATTTCATAAATTTGAGTTTATATATTTATTTATATAATATTGTTGGTATTAACTTATTATATATATTGAAATTAGCTATCTACTTACCTTGAAGAGATATGTTCGTAATCGTGCTCATCCGGAAGGTTCTATTGCGAAAGGATATCTAATGCAGGAATGCATGAACTTTTGCGAACGATATCTTGTTGGCATTGAAACAAAATATAATCGACAAAATAGAAATTATGATGGAGGACATGACATTGTCGCCCGTTTAAAAAGGGGAAAAAGATAGAACTTGATGAGATTTCTTGGATACAAATGCATCGTCATGTTCTTTTCAACATAGATGCAATCACACCTTTTCTAACGTGAGTTGTCATATTTTCTCCCATCAATTTAATTTGGTGTTTCTTTTTTACAATATCAAAATGTGTTTTTATATATGAAACACATCGAAGAACTCAAAAATACAATCCCTCGTATGTCCGAACATCAAATTGATAAAGCTCATAATGAATCCTTTCATCTATGGTTTAAACATTATGTAAGTTCTTCAATATAGTAATGAAGATCAACTTTTTATTGAATCATTTCATTAATTTCATCAATGGTTTGATTATCTCTACAGGTTAGATGTATTGATAACAATCTATCCGAAGAAGTTAAGCGTCTCAGTGAAGGTCCAGATAATTGGGCATGGAGATATGATGGATATTTTATTAATGGATTTCGTTATCGCACAAAGTACAAAGATCAAAAAAGAACTACCCAAAATAGTGGTGTGCTGCTCAAAGCAAGTACAACTAGTTATGCTAGCTCCAAAGATAAGAATCCACGTGTAGGGGGTGTCACCTACTATGGAAGGTTAAGGGACATTTTTGAGATTCACTATGGTAATGATTTTAAATTCATCCTGTTTAAGTGTGATTGGGTTGACCCTCAAGTTGGAAAAAAACCGGATGAATTTAGTTTCACTCTTGTGAACTTCAATCATTTGTTGTATAGACAAAATAAAATGATAGATGAGCCTTTTATATTAGCCACTCAAGCAGAGCAGGTTTGTTACGTCAAAGATCCTCTAGATCCAGATTGGGAAGTCGTTATGAAGTTGACAGCTCGGGAATCATTTGATGTTGAACCTCAAGTTGAACCACTAAATCAACAACATTTGGATGAAACAATATGTGTAAGTGATGATGATACTAATTTGGTTAGGGAAGGATTTGATGGTGATGTTGTTGATGATATTCCTTTAGATGTCGACGATGAAATAACTAATGAAGAGTAATATTGTATGCTATCATAATTTTGTTCTTGCCAAATTGCAATATTTTGTCTTTTTAAATTAATATATTTTGATTTATAATGTAGTTGTGATGTGTTTTGAATTAATATAGTTTGTTATATGATCTTCTTGCAGGCATGGGGAAGAAAAAAACACGAGGACAAACTTTGACTGAAAAGTTGCAACTCTCTCAATCCGTCGACGTGCATTCAATCTCCCAACCTAATATTAATCCTTCACCAATATCTCAACCCATCACCACTCTACATTCAGTTTCCCAAGCTACTGCACATGCTACACCAAACTGCCAACCCATTGACACATCACATTCACTAGACAATGCGGGTATTTGGAATCATAATTTTTTTGCTTGACAAATTACTATATTTGGTCATTTTAAATTACATTTGATTCACCAATATAGTTTGTTATATGTTCTTCTTGCAGGCATGGGGAAGAAAAAACACGAGGACAAACTATGACTGAAAAGTTGCAACTCTCTCAATCCGTCGCCGCGCATTCAATCTCCCAACCTAATATTAATCCTTCACCAATATCTCAACCCATCACCACTCTACATTCAGTTTCCCAAGCTACTGCACATGCTACACCAAACTCCCAACCCATTGACACATCACATTCACTAGACAATGCAGGTATTTGGAATCATAATTTTTTTGCTTTACAAATTACTATATTTGGTCATTTTAAATTACATTTGATTCACCAATATAGTTTGTTATATGATCTTCTTGCAGGCATGGGGAAGAAAAAAACACGAGGACAAACTATGACTGAAAAGTTGCAACTCTCTCAATCCGTCGCCGCACATTCAATCTCCAAACCTAATATTAATCCTTCACCAATATCTCAACCCATCACCACTCTACATTCAGTTTCCCAAGCTACTGCACATGCTACACCAATCTCCCAACCCATTGACACATCACATTCACTAGACCATGCAGGTATTTGGAATCATAATTTTTTTGCTTGACAAATTACTATATTTGGTCATTTTAAATTACATTTGATTCACCAATATAGTTTGTTATATGATCTTCTTGCAGGCATGGGGAAGAAAAAAACACGAGGACAAACTATGACTGAAAAGTTGCAACTCTCTCAATCCGTCGCCGCACATTCAATCTCCCAACCTAATATTAATCCTTCACCAATATCTCAACCCATCACCACTCTACATTCAGTTTCCAAAGCTATTGCACATGCTACACCAATCTCCCATCCCATTGACACGTCACATTCACTTGACAATGCAGGTATTTGGAATCACAATTTTTTTGCTTGTGCACTATAATAATATATATAAGTTATTGACATTTTTAATGCAGATCTTTCCAAAAATCGTGAAAGTATTAATAAAAAGAGAGGTCGAGGCCCTGCTCAAGGCATCCCAACGTGGGGGATAGGTGAGCGATTTCATGTTGATTTTGATAGATATGGGTACCCTACCGGTAAGTGCAAGCAACCATTTGTTAGCCAACTTGGGGTTCTAGCTAGAAATGGGTTTAAACTACCACTCACATATCCACGATGGACGGATATACCCAATGACATGCTTGATTCGATATGGAGAGAGGTGCAGGTATTATACTTTATTCTTTTGTTACATTAATGAACACCACTCTTAAAATAAACTCAATTTTATTTCATTGAATAATTGTAGGAGAATACAGATGTCCCTCTAAATTATCAAGGTAGATGCTTGCATTCAGTTGGATTGCGGTGGAGGGAATGGAAATATCATGTTAAGCGTGATAATTATGATATATATACAACCGATGAGGAGCGTCTTGCCATTGTCCCAGATCGAGTTATTGCCGGGCAATGGAGAACTCTTGTTCAATATTGGGGGCAAGAAGCTGTTAAAGTTGTATCAAAGCAAAAATCAATCAACCGTGAACATCTTGGAGGATACCATAAAATCGGGAGGTCCTCATTTCGCTCTGTTCGATCGGAGCTAAAACATCCAACATATTTATATAATACATATATGCAATGACAATTTATTTTTTGTTGTTGTTTTAGATGGAGAAACAAGGTAACAATCAGGTAGATAGAATTAATGTTTTTATAAGAACACGGACAGATAAGAAGGGTAGAATTGATTTTGAAGCTCAGGAGGCCATTGTATGTTTTGATTTCTTTCACCCATAGCTAATTTCAAAATAATACATATAATATTGACAACATTTCTTATTTTTATATCTTCATATCATAGGAAGATATGAACACTCTTCTTGAAAATGTTACTGAGGAGGAGCGCACCGTAGAATATAGAGATTCTTGCTTCTCTCAGGTAATGGGAGAGGATGGACATGGATGTTTGTGTACATGGGGCTTAATGAGAAAAAAAGATATTAATTTACAACCTAGTCAAGAAGTAGTTGAGTCAATCCGTACTCAACTTCGAGAAGAAATCCAATCACAGTTTTATATTCAAATATCCGAAATGAAGGCACAAGTGGAGGCACAAATGGAAGAAAAGATGGCATGCCTACAACAAGAGTTGCGAGCTCATTTGGAGCTTGTTAGCTGCCCATTGACACCAACAACAACCACTTCTAGAAGTCGGGTGAATCCTTCGATACCTTCTATCACTGGTCAAGTAAGTAGTATTGTTTATTACTCAATTATTAACATGTTTAACATATCCATAATGTATATATATTTTTAGGTTGGTGATGAAAATAGCGCTCAGGAAGATGCAGAATTTAAACAGATGATGCACTACCCAAATTAAAAGCTTTAGTGTTAATCTACTAATATGGAAAAAAATCATATCAACTCGATGTTACATGATTTACAAACCACGGCACGCAGGCCGGTCATACATGAATAAAGCAATAAACATTTCCATTCGAGCCTTCGAGGGCCGGCTTTGCAAAAAGGGCTTTAGCCCGCTATTGACCGCTTGGTCCAGCTGCACCTGCAAGAAACAAACCACCGCACGGTGGCAAAACAAGGCAACGGTCAGTAATGCTGACCAAATTATAACGATCCCGCCCCCAACTCGGGGAGGCGATGCTCCTTCCCTGCATTTCATTAGCATAAGCGAGCAATTTATATAACCATAGCCATTTCATCACAGGCATTGGCTCGCACGGCCACACGCCCCGTGCACTCAGGGCACATTCTCGGTGAACCGGTCGATGTCACGTCAATTAAAGCCATTAACATTCCGGACTCACCACCGCCACTTAGACGGCCAAACCTATGAGCAATTTGTCTTCTTGGCATGGGTCACGTCAATTAAAGCCATTGACCGCCGAAGACTCACATCTATGCCAACGGCGAGTGCCACGTAACCTTAGGTCTCTCTAACCCGAACGACATAGAGCGAATACGGTTCCATCTAACCCGTGCTCACATCGCAACGACAATTTAAGCCATTTGCGCGGGTCAAACTTCCTCCGAGTCCCATTCTAACACAAATCACATAACCCCGTTATGTTCAAGCTGGCACTCAGGCCACCAAGTTGGCAAGACCTCGTGTCCGCCCAGTTTTCCGGGTGCACCTTTGGGTTAGTCCCTAAGGCTCCCTGCTGCAATCTACCGCGTAGAAAACCCGAAAAACAACCAATAGCACGGAGTCTTCTCCGGCCTTATGCAATGCAACATCACCGATCCAGACCAACATGTCCGGGTAGGCTTCACACATCATGTCAATGTCCATTCTCGCATACGGACTCTAAACAATGGGGACTTAATATATCTACCCGAAGGAACGCCTCCAACTCTCCGCAAACTCGCGAGAGCGGGCTTCCTATGCTAAGAAAGAGAGCTATTCATTCCCAAGATGAGGATCGTTACCCTTGAGTTCCTCTTTGGCGCCATTGAAAAGTATCCGGATGAAAATCACCGCACTCGCGTTGCCTCCGTGGATCCGGAGTCGGCTTGCGATTCGGAGCTCCGAAGCTCCTACAATGGCGGATCTAGCTCCTCTTCCACTCTTGGCTCTCCTCTTTCACTAAAGACTTGGAGAGATGATAAGTTAAGAAAAGTAAGGGTTTTCTAAGTCAAAACCCGGGTATATCCCTTCAGGAACAACCCCCAGCCATTGGATGTTCAGTCAAAGAAATGAACGGCTTCGATTCAGGGCTGAAATGCCCAATCTGGACCGAACACGGCCTGACACACGCCCGTGTCCAGGGCCGTGTGCCTCATTTGCCGTCAAAATCAAATCACCCGGAACCTCACACGGGTATCGAACACGCCCGTGTTCGAGCTGACACGCCCGTGTTCCACCTGACACGGCCGTGTGGCCGGCCGTGTACCCCATGATTTTTTTCGCCATTTTCAACCCGAGCACTGCACGGGTTCTAGGACACGCCTGTGTCCTTGCCTGTGTCACCTTGACACACCTGGGCTCCAGGCCGTGTACACGGTCTCGACACTTCGCGGCTAAGTGTCGACACGGGTCGACACGCCCTGCGACACGCCCGTGTCACAGGCCGTATGCCATGTCTCGACACATTGTCGACACCACATTGTCGACTTCGCGGGACGAGTGTCGACACGGCTTGACACGCCCTGCGACACGCCCGTGTCGCAGGCCGTGTGCCATGTCTTGACACAACGTCAAAGCACTGTGTCGACTTCACGGCTAAGTGTCGACACGGGTCGACACGCCCTGCGACACGCCCGTGTCGCAGGCCGTGTGCCCAGTCTCGACACAATGTCGAGACCAAAGTGTCGACTTCCCGCCTTAGTGTCGACACAGGCTTGACACGCCCTGGGACATGCCCGTGTCCCAGGCCGTGTGCCTGCAGCCAGAACTCAAACTGGCCCAAAACATCCCCCCTTAGCTTTTGAGTTTCGGGGCGTTACATAAGCGAGCATACGGCCCTAGTGATGATTGCTTTGCTTAACAAGTGATAAACTTGATGCAGATTCATTCTACACTATAGTCTGAACTATGTAGATGGGCATAAGCTAGGTTGAATTATCTTTCAGGCAAGTCCACCTATCAATCATAGTATAGGAGAAATCTACATCTCGTGTCGTATTCCATAGGGCCTTTTTAAGCATTCGTACTCACCCTCACTTTATTATCATACCTATAATTAAAAGTGATTTCTAACCTAAATTAACCTAACTATGACTATTTGGATAAATCAACATTGGAAGATTGAACATGATAACAACCCGAAAGCTTATGAGAAATTACATGAAAATATTCATTCATCCACTCAATTCTATTTAATCATGAAAGCATAAGACTATCAAATTTGTTTTATTGTAAAGGGTAAATGTTTATCAAATTCTCTCTCGAGCAATTCAAAATCTAAATCTAAGTTAGTAAATTTTCTCTCAAACAATTTACAATACTCAAATTTGCATTAAATAAAGCACCATATCTATTACATAAATCCATGAAATCCTATATCTAAAATATCATGAATTCATTTATTCGTATTCCAATTATCCAAATAACATATCTCTCGATCATGAAATTCGAATTATAAAGAGATCTCACACCAAAATATGAACATATAAATTTCATCCCAAACATCCAATTTCTCAATCTAGAGATTTACAATTCATGCAAAACAAATAAGGAATCATAATTAGGATAAAACTCTTTGTTTGTAAGCCTACATACGAATAAAATACTACAAATTTGATGTAAACAATGCGAGACATGATTAACAAATTGTTCCAAATTAAAGTTCATGCAAAACAAAAGATAAATCAAGATGAATCACCAAGAGAAGGCGAGATTAAAAGTGATTAACGAAAGAATAAAAGCATACAAAAATACCCTTCAAATCCTCCTCCTCTTGGATGCTCCACTTCGTTCTCCAGAATACTCCTAATGCAGAAATGATCCAAAAGTTCTCCTCTAATTTTTCTACAGGAATTATATAGTCCCTTTGCAAACAGGTCGGATACGGGTTCCAACACGGCCGTGTGTCAGGCCGTGTTGACGGTTGCTAGGCGGTTCCCCCACGAACAGACGTGTCTGGTAGTGGGCCGTGTCAGATGACACGGGTACTGACACGGCCATGTTGTTCTTCACGTTCTTCAGACACTGGTTGGTCGGCAGTCGTGTTCAAATTTGACACGGGTAGGCTCACAGGCGTGTTCCTACCCGTGTGTGTCTCTGTCTCCTTCGTCCAATTTCTTCAGCTCAAGGGTATATAGTACACGGGTATTGTTAAAATTCAACAAACCGCAAACGCCCCCTTGGATACCCTGTTGAAAACTCAACAAACCGAAGGAGAAACGCCCACTTATAATGTTGAAAGTTTTCCCGGATCGTGGAGTTAGCAGAGATTATCTCAACAAAGCAGTAACAACCAGCAACACATGCAGCACAAGCTTCTTTATTGATCAAGAGCAACCTTCTTTACAAGGCGAGACATACATGGCGAGACATGCTTCACCAAAAAACAACACCGGGAAAGCAGAGACAGTTACAAAGACAAGAACAAAACAACAAGCCGCGCTGACTAACTCAACAAGCCGCCGACCTACTGCTGTGGAGTCCGCTCAGTCCGCCAGGTCACCAGACCGCAACCCAAGCCGCGCGGACTCACCCCTTATTCCAATGCTTAGTTCCTCACCGCCGGTCTGCAAGCCGCCTGACCGCGAGGTCACCTAGCCGCCAGACCGCACAAGCTGCATCACCGAATGGAACAGTCCGCCTGAAGCAGGCGACTTCCTGAACCCCGAACCAAGTTGCCAAAGAGAAGACCGCCTGGTCGCTATCCGCGACCTGCTGTTTACCGCCTGTTGCTTAACCGCAGAGTCCGCACTGTTCCTGACCACAATCAGTGCTAGGTCCTGGCTTTCCAGCGCTATCCGCACAACCTGCACAGCACAACCGGGTCAACTCTCTATCCGCGCGGACACAGAGTCCAGACCGTAGCAACTTACGCGAGCTCAATTACTGTTCACTAACTTCGGTCCAGGTCTCTTATTCCTGATGTGACATGGGTCCTATTTATAGGCACGACGATGAGTATGGTCACCGCCCTTCCCGATAGGATCACCGCCGCAACCCGCAGCAAGAACTAGTGTGTCCGCCAGCCCGCGGACACACATTTCAGTTCGCCGCTCCTGTGCAGATAGCTAGTCCGCCCCAGCTTCTCCAAGGCCGGACTCCAATATCCAGTCCGCCTTGCCGCCAGAGACCAAGCCAGGACCACCACAGCCGGACTCCACAACAGCCGTGTCCGCCATTCTGCGGACAAGGCATCAGCCCGCAAAACACGAGCCCGCAGCCTCGCCATCAAAACGCCTGCCGGACTCAGCGGACACCCGGCTTTCGTCCACACATCCCGAGTCCATTGCCTAATCACCAAGGCATTGCCGGACTTAGCGGACACACCGATCCAGTCCGCGTACACAGCGAACTCCAGTCCGCAACTCCCGAGTCCATAACCTCATCACAAGGCTAAACCGGACTCAGCGGACTCTAGCACCAGTCCGCACGCTCCTTCACAAGCAATTCTCCAGTCCGCATATCCCCAAGCTAGCAAACAAGGCAACATCACTTCTACTAAGCTTGGCGGACTGAGAAACCAGCCCGCGCTCCACTGCGCGATCTCCCTGGACTGAGCCTCCTGGACTTGGTTCAATTCCCACCAAGTCCAGTCCACTGGCTGCAAGGGCCAGTCCGCACTTACTGGCGAACACTGGAGCTAGCCCGCCATACCGGGCGACCTCCAGTTTCTGTCCGCGCTGACCGGCGGTCTCCGCGGCTTCCACTTGCCGCTTCACTAGAGCAAGACCAAGGCAACTGCCAAACCAGTCTGCCGAGCTCCAGTTCTTCAGTCCGCTTTATGCCGGACTCTGCGGATAGCATTCCTATCCGCCCGGTTACTTCCTAGGAGTTAACCGCCTGCTGAGCATACACTGGCCTGTCAGACCGCTGTTGCTGTCCGCGAAGTCCGCGCGAACAGACTGCCCAGGCCGCCACAGAGCAAACCGCCTGCAACATCCATGCCGACCTAGCAGTCTGCCAACCCTATCCGCGTAGGCCGCGCGGATAGGTTTCCCAAGCCTTCCATTCACCCTCTTTCACTTCACAGAATTCAACACTCCCCCTTGAAGTGAGAAGTGGTGAATAACTCCAGCAGCTCCCGTAACCTTGCACCTGGTCCTTCCGATAGCATCTACGAAGAGATGTCAAAGACATAGTCCTCGCCCCGCATATCTTGGACCATGATGGAGCCCTCCAGCATCTCCAAAAAGGAGTCATGCTTCCCTCTGCCTTCTTCAGCTTCAACATCCACTCTTGCATCATAGGAGTATCACCAACTTCCTTGGACACTGAAGTCCAAGCCTCGTTGCCTCTGAGAGAAATCACCTCTTCAGCCTTGGTGTCAACCACCTCCTTGATTCGAGTGAGGTCATCACAGCCAGAAGTACTTTGCTCGACCTGAGGGCTAACAAAGAAACACGAGACCAAGTCTGCCGTATTCCCTTCGCTATATCGAGCTGGTGGCTTACTGATCCTCTTCGATCTCCGAAGAACCGGATCATGGCTAACCACCTCCGCTGCTATTGAACCAGCTCCATTCCCGGGCAAACCCGGAACAATGCTCTCTTTGCTCCCTGAACAAGATGCCTCCTTACTGGAATCAAAAGCACCTGGAGCAACGCTCCCCCTGCTACCTGAACCAGAAGACTCCCCTCTTGAACAAGAACTACCTGGAACATTGCTCCCCCTGCTTCCTGAACTGGAAGCTTCCGCCTTCGAGTCTGAAGTTCCTGGAGCTTTGCTCCCCCTTCTTACCGACTCTGACGCCTTTGCCCCGGAGCTAGAACAACCTGGAGCACCTGGTGACTCAGGCAACTCCACTTCCTTAGCAGCAGCCTCCTTCAGCCCACCATCTAACCTGCTTATCTCTAGCTCCACATAAGAGCTACCCCAATACGGCGTCAACTCATCGAAAACAATGTCTCTCGACACTATGAGTTTCTTCGTCGCAGGATCCATACACCTCCATCTTCTTTTCTGCTCATCATACCCAACAAAGGCTAGCTTTATTTTCAGAGCACCTGGAGAGTGTAAATAGCAGGTAGATCCAAACACCCGAAGGTGATTCACTGAGGGCTTCACTCCGAACATCAGCTCATAAGGAGTCTTCACTATGATCGGACTAAGAGTCATCCGGTTGATGACATGAGTAGCACAGGCTATCCCTTCCGCCCAAAGAGCCTTCGGAATGCCTTTACTCTGAAGCCAACACTTGCAGGTCGCCGTTAACCAATGGACCATCCGAGCTGCAATACTGCCTTGTTGTGAAGTATGTCCACAAGAAAGCTCCATCCGGATCCCTTGCTTCCTGCAAAAGCGTGAGAACTCGGTTGAGGCAAACTCACCACCGATACTTGTCCTCAACATCTTGATCCTCCGGCCAAGCTGGCCTTCCACAAGCTTCTTGAACTCCACAAACAAGCGTACCATGTTGGACTTCTTCTTCATAAACTATACCCAAGTATACCTAGAATAGTCATCAACCAATATCAGCATGAACCTGCTGCCTCCAAGACTGGCCGCGACGGTCGGTCCCACCAGAGCACAATGGACAACCGCCAATGGTGCTTTACATCTGGATTGTGCTTTGTCAACCATGAAGCGATAGGCTCCACATTCCTGACATCCCGCACACCTCCGTCCATCGCCATAGGATGACAATCTAGGCAAACCTCTTACGAGTCTTCTTTCCTCCATTGCTTTCAGCTTGTCCATCCCTACATGCCCCAGTCTTTCATGCCAGATAGCTGCACTATCACTGGCATCCACCCGATCAGCTCCAGAACTAGTTGAGGTCCCAACTACGTTCTTCTCCTTACCTCCGATATGAGCTACGTTCGCCGAGAGCAAGACAACCTTGCACTCCTTCCGAAGATGACCTTGCTGCTTGCATTTATAGCACCTTGGTCCTTCCTTCCTCTTCTTATCACGCCTAGGAGAAACACTCCTTTCTTCCTGATACGAAGTAGAAGGACCATCGTCAGCAGCAACCTTCACCTCCTTCCTGAACAACCCATCAAGGGAAGTCCAGACCTCCGCAGCTGACCGACATCCACTGATGTGGTCCAAGAACTCCGATGAGATCGCCTGCTTGAGAATAGACTCCGCTTTCGCATTTGCCTCCTTCCAAGCTCTCATCGACTCAGCATTGCCAGCAGTATCCTCTTGTCTTCCTGCTCCACATACAACCTCCCAAAGGTCCTCGCCAAGAAGAAAGCTCTTCATACAGGACTTCCACCGTTCACAGTTCGTCTCTGTAAGAAGATCAATACCAAGACAACTTGCATCCTCCACTTCCATGGTTCTACCACTAGTTTCCTCTACAAAAGAGCAACTACTTCCATTGAGCACTGCTTGACCACTCCAACAACCTCCCTCTGATACCATGTTAAAATTCAACAAACCGCAAACGCCCCCTTGGATACCCTGTTGAAAACTCAACAAACCGAAGGAGAAACGCCCACTTATAATGTTGAAAGTTTTCCCGGATCGTGGAGTTAGCAGAGATTATCTCAACAAAGCAGTAACAACCAGCAACACATGCATCACAAGCTTCTTTATTGATCAAGAGCAACCTTCTTTACAAGGCGAGACATACATGGCGAGACATGCTTCACCAAAAAACAACACCGGGAAAGCAGAGACAGTTACAAAGACAAGAACAAAAACAACAAGCCGCGCGGACTAACTCAACAAGCCGCCGACCTACTACTGTGGAGTCCGCTCAGTCCGCCAGGTCGCCAGACCGCAACCCAAGCCGCGCGGACTCACCCCTTATTCCAATGCTTAGTTCTTCACCGCCGGTCTGCAAGCCGCCTGACTGCGAGGTCGCCTAGCCGCTAGACCGCACAAGCTGCGTCACCGAATGGAACAGTCCGCCTGAAGCAGGCGACTTCCTGAACCCCGAACCAAGTTGCCAAAGAGAAGACCGCCTGGTCGCTATCCGCGACCTGCTGTTTACCGCCTGTTGCTTAACCGCAGAGTCCGCACTGTCCCTAACCGCAATCAGAGCCAAGTCCTGGCTTTCCAGCACGATCCGCACAACCTGCACAGCACAACCGGGTCAACTCTCTATCCGCGCGGACACAGAGTCCAGACCGCAGCAACTTACGCGAGCTCAATTACTGTTCACTTACTTCGGTCCAGGTCTCTTATTCCTGATGTGACATGGGTCCTATTTATAGGCACGACGATGAGTATGGTCACCGCCCTTCCCGATAGGATCACCGCCGCAACCCGCAGCAAGAACTAGTGTGTCCGCCAGCCCGCGGACACACATTTCAGTTCGCCGCTCCTGTGCAGATAGCCAGTCCGCCCCAGCTTCTCCAAGGCCGGGCTCGAATATCCAGTCCGCCTTGCCGCCAGAGACCAAGCTAGGACCACCACAGCCGGACTCCACAACAGCCGTGTCCGCCATTCTGCGGACAAGGCATCAGCCCGCAAAACCCGAGCCCGCAGCCTCGCCATCAAGATGCATGTCGGACTCAGCGGACACCCGGCTTTCGTCCGCACATCCCGAGTCCATTGCCTAATCACCAAGGCATTGCCGGACTTAGCGGACACACCGATCCAGTCCGCGTACACAGCGAACTCCAGTCCGCAACTCCCGAGTCCATAACCTCATCACAAGGCTAAACCGGACTCAGCGGACTCTGACACCAGTCCGCACGCTCCTGCACAAGCAATCCTCCAGTCCGCATATCCCCAAGCTAGCAAACAAGGCAACAGCACTTCTACTAAGCTTGGCGGACTGAGAAACCAGCCCGCGCTCCACTGCGTGATCTCCCCGGACTGAGCCTCCTGGACTTGGTTCAATTCCCACCAAGTCCAGTCCACTGGCCACAAGGGCCAGTCTGCACTTACTGGCGGACACTGGAGCTAGCCCGCCATACCGGGCGACCTCCAGTTTCTGTCCGCGCTGACCGGCGGTCTCCGCGGCTTCCACTTGCCGCTTGACTAGAGCAAGACCAAGGCAACTGCCAAACCGGTCTGCCGAGCTCCAGTTCTTCAGTCCGCTTTATGCCGGACTCTGCGGATAGCATTCCTATCCGCCCGGTTACTTCCTGGGAGTTAACCGCCTGCTGAGCATACACTGGCCTGTCAGACTGCTGCTACTGTCCGCGAAGTCCGCGCGAACAGACCGCCCAGGCCGCCACAGAGCAAACCGCCTGCAACATCCCTGCCGACCTAGCAGTCCGCCAACCCTATCCGCGTAGGCCGCGCGGATAGGTTTCCCAAGCCTTCCATTCACCCACTTTCACTTCACAGAATTCAATAGGTATTAACATGGCCGTGTGTCCACCCGTGTGCGCAAATTATTTTCCTGTCATCAACCATGTTGACTCCGTGTACTCCTATGTTTGCTCCAAGACCTTTAGTTCCACTGGTTAGCACTACTTGCATATCAAAGTGAAGGAATAAATTAGATAGCTCAATATAAGGAATAACAAAAATCCAAACTGTGCCCTCCTAATCATGATAACATAATTCTTTGACTTTTTCTCGCGAAATTACTACAAAAGGAGGTAGAAATAGTAGAGATGATTACAATTATGATAGTAATACGCCTATCATAATCGCACTCATCAAATACCCCCAGACTTAGATGTTTGCTTGTCCCTAAGCAAACTAATTCAAACACTTGGGTTACCAATAAATAATTTTGCCTCCGCACACTGGTTGCTATGAATTTAAAAGAACTTTGATGATGTAATCGCATAGGAAATAGTTTAGCAGACTTTTTTTAAATATAACGTAATCTTAAAATTCTTCCAATATATCTGTTAACTATCTCTCTCTCGTTTTTAGAAATAATAGAATAGTCATCTATAACAAATATGAGGACAAAATAACAATCTCAATAAGATATGTATTAGTATTTCTAAACTTATAAGTACCCATATTGACAGTCACGAGCTTACCCTTTTTACATCCTGTCCACGACACTAGTTAGACTCAGTAAGGACAGATCCATAGGACATGTATGGTGGTGTAGCAATTTTGGCTTAGGATAGAAGATTATAGGCGAGGTAATCAAAGATAAATGCGATGGGTTTTCCACACCTAAATCAAGATTGATCCTTTTCTTGGTATATACCTTAACATACATCGGTGTTATAAAAGCACCCCCAGACTTTGCAATTAGCATACTTCCCATATTTTTTTGAAAGATAATCCAAACTTTTATTTTTCTTAACCAAGGGGCCGTAGTAGGGATGATTCTGAGTGGGTGCAAGTATACACACACTCAGGCCACATATCACTATGTCTTCTTCTTTTTAGGCTTTGGGTTAATAGTATGGATCATTCCAAGTGGGTGCAAATATACACGCACTCAGGCCACATATCACTATGAACAAACTTATTCCAAGAAGATCTCAATGATAGGTGTGCTAATAGGTAATGATTTGGCCTTGGTGAATTTTGGTGGTAGAGCATCAAAAGGATGGGGATTAGGTTCAAATTGGGTGTGCAAGGGTATCATGTTAAAGGTTTTGGGGTTACAAGGCTCAAGATATCCAATAGGGGGCCTAAGTAATTTCCACCCTTACTAATTAACCTATGTAGTGTTTTGAGGATTGCTGGAGGATAAGTTCTGGACATCAATAGAGATTATTTTCATTTTGATTCCCTAATACCAAATTATAAAAAAAATGTTACACTCATCGAATCACATTATTATAGATAAGTATATTTTCTAAAATAGTGTGATTGATAGTTAATAATATAGAGGATTAATCTTAAAAGTAAATTATATAGAGAAAATTAAGGTAATGAATTTCTATACTTAATTACGAATCAACAAAGTTGAAGATTCTATGAGTCTACATCAATTCATTTTAATCAGCATGCGAAGTTAAATTAGATAGTTATAATCCCAAATGAATGAATTAATGAGAGCTTAAAGGATCAAAAAAAACTTTTTAGGTGGGTATAACAAACTTGAGTATTATGATAGCCAAATTAGAATCAATTGTAACCATATTGAACACAACAATTATAAATTTGAAGAACAACCATCCCACCCCCAGACTTAAAATTTGCAATGTCCTCAGTGCAATGTAAAGTGCGGACATAGAGTAATTTCACGAAGAGATAAGAAAAAAAACTGCTATCATGAAAAGTAGAAGATCACAGTAATGAAACATGAGCTGCAATGAAATACACTGATATACAATAGCTGAAAGAACAAAAATACACTGATATAAAGAAATAGTACAAGACACGTATACATAAAGACAACATGACATAAACATATGTCAGAAGTATGCGGGATGGTTAGTTTCATCGTCCGGGAAGGAAAGCAGCGCAGGAGCTGCCAACGCTCTAGGTGCGATCCCTAAGTGGTCTCTGATCTGGATGAGGAGGTCCTCCGTCCGCGTCTGAGATGCCTCGATACGCTCTAAGCGTGGCGAGAGCTCGGTGTCGAAGAATTGCCGGAACTCCCGCGAATACCGTGAATGAGGTGGAGGGGGAGAAGTAGAAGACTCGTCATGATCATAAGTGGAATGGGGCGGTGGTACCAAAGGCACATCGAGGTCAGGATCCACCTCATCATCACTATCGTCCTGCTCTTGCGACATACGTCTCGCAATAGAATATATGATGCATCCTCGGCCTTGACGGGCAGTGACGAGGTGGAGGGATCGAAGGCTGGCCATCGTGATGGGCACGGTCTTCGCGACCACTGTCATCGGGGGGAGGGCTGATAATATGCCTATGTTCTTCACCAAGCGAGTGATGTAGGGTGCTACACAGATAGACCCTATGTGGGGGGTGTCAGCCTGGTGGAGAATGAACTGGGCTAGTAGGAAGCCGAGGTGTAGAGGATAACGTGACGACATGTTATAGAGGTATAATAGGTCCTGTCGACTGACAACGCCGGAGCATTCGCCCCGATCGCTCAAAGTCTGGCTCATGAGATGGTGAATGTAATGGAGGGCGGGTGAATCCAACTTAGAGTCCTTAGATCGCTTGGCCTCATAGGGGCTAGTGTCAAAAGAAAGTCGGCGCCAGATACCACCGGCAAGATAGCGAGATGGGAGGTCGAAATGGAGCTCTGGGTAGGCAGCACTAAAGAGGAATGAATCCTCATACACCCCTAGATACTGGGTAAACTGGAGCAGGGTGTGTGTATAAAAGGTGTCGTCTACTCGAAACGAAATTACCCCATCGTGCGTGTGCGGTGTATCAATGAAGTTAGGCCGAAAATTGAAATAGAACGAGGACAGGAACTCTAACGTGAGTTCCTTAAAACCTAACTCCTCTATGGCGAAAAACTGCTCCCAACTCATTACAGAGATTAATTCCCTTACATCCCTCGCTAAGTTTATTTCCTCGCAAACACTCTAGTCAATTGTGCCGATATCTTGATATTTTTTAGACTGGAGGCGATTATATCAGTTAATGTGTGCTGGGTCAGTGATTACTAGTGGGGCAGCGGCATCACGCCTCTCTGTTGACACTTACAACTCAGGTCGGCGATGGCGACCGCCTTGGCTTCGTCCAGACGACATGATTAAGGAGGAGGGAATGCGAGTAAAGGGTGCGAGATTTGGAGACAAAAACACCAACTTGAGCTCAGGGCGTGGAGCGAAATGGTGCTGGGAGGAAGATCTGAATTCAGGAAATGAGCAGGAAGAAGATGACACGACCCCAATTTAAAGTCTTCGAACACGGGTGCACACACGGCCGTGTGAGCACCCGTGTTAAGGAATCTGAGCCACGTGAAACACAGGTTCTCATCGGGACGTGCGGTCAAAGTGATGGGCTGGCTGCATGTCTGGCTAACACGGTCAACAACACGGGTTAGTCAATGACCCGTGTCATATCTGGCTTAGAAAATTAAATTCCACACGGGTCAGGACACGGCTGGGTGGGAACCCGTGTCCTTCTCGGGCAAAAATTCGTCGAACGGAGAATTAAAGACACGGCCATAAACACAGGTTGGTGGAGACCCCTGTAATATCACACGGGCACGAATACGGGGGGGGGGGGGGGGGGGGGGGGGGGGGCTCACACCCGTGTCCTACTCGGGATGAATTCTTCCTAACCCAGGTTTTAAGTGACACGACTGTGCTAAGATTGTGCTGCGAACATGGCAACCCACATGGGCGTGTGGTGACCCGTGTCACCACTAAAAATTGCATTCCTCCTTAAAAAATGTTTTTTTACAAAATTTTTTCATTAAATTTTGCTAGACTTATACTAAATTTTTTATAAATTAGAAACACTTACTATAGTTATTATTTTAACATAAACCTAATCTAGACGAAGGCAGGTCTCTAGACAAGTGAAGTCTCTAGGAAGCTCACCATAATAAGGCTTAAGTCGGTGTCCATTAACCTTAAAATCTCCCTTTTCATGGTGAGTTAGCTCGACTGTGCCGTAGGGAAAGACTTCTTTAACCTTAAAGGGTCCATATCACTTATACCTTAATTTCCCAGGGAATTAATGCAGTTTGGAATTAAAATGGAGGTCTTGGTCACCTTTTTGGAATGTCTTGGGTTTGCGAAGGTGAAAGTCATGAAATAGCTTGGTCTTGTCCTTTTAAATCCTGGAGTTCTCATAGGCCATAGTTCTCCACTCATCTAATTCGTTAAGTTGAAGCTTCTATTTCTCTCCTATAGGACTAGTGTTAAAATTCAAAGAACGTATTGCCCAATATGACATGTGCTCTAATTCTATAGGTAGGTGACAAGATTTAACATAGACTAATCTAAAAGGGGTGGTCCCTATAGGTTTTTTGAAGGCGGTCATATAAGACCACAAACAATCGTTAAGTTTCCTAGACCATTGTTTCCTATTCCCTTCTATAGATTTTTCTAGGATCCTCTTAAGCTCTCTATTGGAAACTTCAACTTGACCACTAAATTGCGGATTGTAAGGAGTGGCTATCATATGTGTAACACCATATTTTTCCAATAATTTATTTAGCTGTAAATTACAGAAATGTGAACCCCTATTGCTAATAAGTGCACGTGCTGTGCCAAATCATGCAAATAAGGATTTTAAAAATCGTATTACTACCCTACTATCATTAGTAGCAAAGCTTGTGCTTCAACCTACTTCGATACATAATCTGCAGCTACTAAAATATATTTATTCCCAAAGAAAATTGGACATGTACCCATAAAATTAATACCCCACACATCGAATACTTCACAATCAAGAATAAATTTTTGTGGCATTTCATGTAATTTAGAAACATTACCTGCTTTCTGACAAGAATCACATGAAAGCACATACCTTTGGGCATCCTTGAATAGAAGGGGCCAATAAAACCGGAATCAAGAACCTTTTTCGCAGAGCGATTCGCTCCATAATGACCACCGGCAGGGCCTGAATGACACTGCTCCAAAATTTTCCAACCTTCCTCCACTGATACACGCCTTCGTATAACAGAATCTGCACATATCTGAAAAAGAAAGGGGTCCTCCCAAAAGTAATATTTCAAGACAGAAAAATTTCTTTTTCTGCTGATATGAAAATCCTTTTGGAAGGACCTTAGCCACAAGATAGTTTGCATAGTCTACAAACCATGGATAATCAAGAGGTATATTTGTAGATACGACAAATAGTGATTCCTCAAGAAATGTATCAGAAATTTTAGATTCATCTAACATTGATCATAGTGGATTTTCTAAACGTGAAAGATGATCTGCTGCTAAGTTTTCCGCTCCTCATTTATCCCTAATTTCTAAATCAAATTCTTGCAACAGAAGAACCCAACGGATTAAACGAGGCTTTGTTTCCGCTTTGGATAGCAAATATCTAAGGGCAGAGTGATCCGTTTATACTATCACTTTGGACAATTTTAAATATGATCTAAATTTATCGAATGCGAATACCACTGCTAGGAGTTCTTTTTCGGTAGTATAATTCTCTTGTGTATTATTAAGTGTTTTGCTAGCATAATATATATGGTGAAAATGTTTGTTTCGGCATTGTCCTAAAACAGATCCTACCGCAAAACTGCTAGCGTCACACATGATCTCAAATGGTTGACTAAAATCGTGCGCGATCATAATAGGAGGATTAATTAATTTCTCTTTTAAGAACTCAAAGGCATGTAGACACTCTTGTTCAAAAATAAAAGGTGTGTATTTTTCTAAAAGCCTTGTAAGTGGTTTAGCTATTTTAGAGAAGTCCTTAATAAACCGGCGGTAAATTCTCACGTGTCCTAAGAAACTTCTCACTGCCTTAACGAAGGTTGGTGGTGGTAATTTCTCTATGGTCTCTATTTTCGCTCTATCAACTTGGATTCCTTGGCTTGAGATTTTATGGCCAAGCACTAACCCTTCATTAATAATGAATGACACTTCTCCCAACTAAGCGCTAGGTTCGTCTCCTGACACCTCCTAAGAACTTTCTCTAAATTCTCCAAACATAGATGAAACTAGTCGCCAAAAACAGAAAAATCATCCATGAACACTTCCATGATATATTCAACATAATCATTAAAGATGGTTAGCATGCACCTTTGAAATGTGGCGGGTGCATTACATAGCCCGAAAGGCATACGTCAATAGGCAAAAGTACCAAATGGGCAAGTAAATGTTGTATTCTCTTGGTCTTCTGGTGCTATAGGAATTTGGAAGTATCGAGAAAGTCCATCTAGAAAATAATAATAAGAATGTCTTGATAAGCATTCTAATATCTGGTCAATGAAAGGAAGAGGGAAATGGTCTTTCCTAGTGGCATCATTTAATTTCCTATAGTTAATACAGACACGCCAACCTGTTACCATTCGCGTTGGAATTAATTCATTCTTATCGTTAGCTACCACTATTAGACCACCCTTCTTAGGAACGACTTGGACAGGACTAACCCATGAACTATCTGAAATAGGGTATATAATACCAGCATCTAATAACTTAACAATCTCCGCCTTGACTACCTCTTTCATATTAGGATTTAGCCTACGTTGCAGTTGAATAGAAGATTTATAGTTTTCTTCCAAAAGGATTTAATGAGTGCAAAAACTAGGATTAATACCCTTTATATCAGATATTTTCCATGTTATTGCACCTTTACATTTCTTCAACACAGTTATTAATTTGGTTTTTTCAATGTTTGAAAGATTAGAGGATATAATAACTGGGTAAGAAGAATTAGTTCCTAAGAAAGCATACTCAAGATGATGCGGTAGTTTTTTTACTTCTATTATTGGTGGATTATTAGTATTATTCTTAAGAGCTTCATAATCTCCTTGAGTAATCAAACTAAATTCAGTCATTCTTTTCATTGAAACACAATTATCTAGAAAAAATAAATGTTCAGCAATGTCTTTATTTTTTTTCTTCTTCTAGAAAACAGTTAGTAATACAAATTTCTAAAAGATCTCTATAATAAAAATTACAATTTATAGAAGTCATAAAATCATCAACACCATGAGAAAATAGTAATAATCATCATTATCTAAAGATTGTTTCATAGTATTGCCAATTTGAAAAGTGACTTCATCTTCCCCTGCTCGCAAGACTAATTTACCATTAAAAACATCAATAAGCGCTCTAGATGTAGATAGAAATGGACGACCTAGTATGAGTGGTACTTCGATATTTTCATCCATATCTAGAAAAATAAAATCAGCAGAAAATATAAACTTATCTACCTTAACCAATACATCCTCTACTATTCCTCTAGGATACTTAACCGATTGATCCGCTAATTGAATACTCATTCTAGTCGGGCTAAGTTCTCCTAGGCCTAGTTTCAGATATAGTTTATAAGACATTAAATTTATACTTGCTCCTAAATCTGCTAAAGCTTTATTGACATGTAAATCTCCGATTAAACATGGAATTGAAAATGAACCGGGATCCTTAAGTTTTTGTGGTAATTTATTTTACAAAATAGCGGAACATTCTTCACTACGTGTTACTAACGATAATTCCTCTATTTTATTTTTATTAGAAATTAAATCCTTAAGAAATTTAGCATACTTAGGCATTTGAATAATTTGAGAAAAATTTAAATTGACATGTAATTGCTTAAACATAGATAAAAATTTACCATACTGCGCATCCATGCGCTCCTTGTTAAGCTTTGCTGGGAATAGTATTGCTGGTTGGTACTCCATCGGTTGTACATTCATCTCGCTTGATCCTTCGCCGCTAGACTCCATTTGGGGTGCTTCCTTCACAGGCCTTGGGTCTTGTAACTCCTTTCCACTCCTCAATTGAAAGGCTTTTGCATGCTCCCTTGGATTTATCTCAGTGTTCCCCGAAAGTGTTCCTTGCTACCTTTCAGAAACCATTATTGCAAGCTGACCACTCTAATTCTCGAAATTCCGAATTGAACCCTCTTGATTCTGGAAGGCTACATCGGCAGTTTGCATGAACTTAGTAAGCACATCTTCCAATATAGGATTCCTCGGTTCCGGTTGTGGTTATTGTGCAAACATGGGTTGCTTCCCTTGATTTCCTTGTACTACCCAAGAGAAATTGGGGTGATTCCTCCATCCATGATTATATGTAGAACTATATGGGTTGTTGGCTTGATTGAAAGGAAGTCTAATATTGTTGCCCATATAGTCAACATGCTCTTGAACTTGAGGTTCACAACCATGCACTCCACTACATGAAGGGTCCCATTGTTGAGGTGCTATGGAGGGTGATGTTAAGGCAAGGTTGTCCATATTTTGGTGAAGCTTCTCCACTTGAATAGCTAAGGATGTGACGACATCCACTTCATAAATTCCTGCGGGTTTGCTATGATTTTGTCTTACGGTAGTCTATTGGTAATTATTCATAGCCATATCTTCTATCAACTGCTGAGCCGCTTCAGGTGTCTTGTTGTTCAAAGTGCCTCCACTAGCCGCATCAATCATCTGTTTAGTGGCCGGATTGAGACCATTGTAGAAGGTCTGAATCTGAAGCCATGAAGGTAGATCATGGTGGGGACATCTCCTCAAAAGGTCTTTGAATCGTTCCCATGTGTCGTACAACGATTCAGATTCCATTTGAATAAACGTAGAGATGTCATTCCTTAACTTCGCAGTCTTTGCCGGCAGAAAATACTTCATCATAAACTTTTCAACCATCATATCCCAAGTAGTAATCGACCCTCTAGGTAGTGAGTTCAACCACTGCTTCGCCTTATGCCTTAAATAAAATGGAAACAATCTCAATCGAATGGCATCGTTGGAAACACCATTGATCTTGAATGTATCACAGATCTCCAGGAATCCGGCCAAGTGGGTGTTAGGATCCTCATCATGCAAGCCATCATACTGGACATATTGTTGAACCATTTGTATCAAACTAGGCTTCAATTCAAAGTTATTGGTAGCTATCGGTGGTCTAACAATGCTTGACCCGGTTCCTTGGAGATTAGGTCTAGCAAAGTCAGACATGGTTTGCTCATTTTGGTTATCCATGGTGTCTAAGTATTCCCGATGATTCTCTCCTTGGTTCACTGTCTCCTCTTCTGATAGTCCGTTTGAAATGTCTGTGGTATTAATTCCCACGTCCCTTAGGTTAGTGATATGGATAAGTCGTTTTGGGTCAGGATGAAATGGTTCTAGCTTAGAAGTTTTGCCCCTGGTCATAGACTAACAGACTACAAAACAAAGATTAAGCGATATAATTATTCAAATTCTAATTTATAACTTTTTATTACTAAACAAAAATTGGTAGATTAACAAAATTTAGACTTTTGAAATATTGAAAACATCCCCGGCAACGACGCCAAAAACTTGATGATTGCTTTGCTTAACAAGTGATAAACTTGATGCAGATTCATTCTACACTCTATTCTGAACTATGTAGATGGGCATAAGCTAGATTGAATTATATTTCAGGCAACTACACCTATCAATCATAGTATAGGAGAAATCTACATCTCGTGTCGTATTGCACGGGGCCTTTTCAAGCATTCGTACTCACCCTCACTTTATTATCATACCTATAATTAAAAGTGATTTTTAACCTAAATTAATGTAACTATGACTATTTGGATAAATCAACATTGGTAGATTGAACATGATAACAACCCAAAAGCTTATGAGCAATTACATGAAAATATTCATTCATTCACTCAATTCTATTTAATCATGAAAGCATAAGACTATCAAATTTGTTGTATTGTAAAGGGTAAATGTTTATCAAATTCTCTCTCGAGCAATTCAAAATCGAAATCTAAGTTAATAAATTTTCTCTCGAACAATTTACAATACTCAAATTTGCATTAAATAAAGCACCATATCTATTACATAAATCCATGAAATCCTATCTCTAAAATATCATGAATTCATTTATTCGTATTCCAATTATCCAAATAACATATCTCTCAATCATGAAATTCGAATTATAAAGATATCTCACACAAAAATATGAACATATAAATTTCATCACAAACATCCAATTTCTCAATCTAGAGATTTGCAATTCATGCAAAACAAATAAGTAATTCATAATTAGGATAAAGTGCTTTGTTTGTAAGCCTACATACGAATAAAATACTACAAATTTGATGTAAACAATGCGAGACATGATTAACAAATTGTTCGAAATTAAAGTTTATGCAAAATAAAAGATTAATCAAGATGAATCACCAAGAGAAGGGGAGATTAAATGGGATTAATGAAAGAATAAAAGCATACAAAAATACCCTTCAAATCCTCCTCCTCTTGGATGCTCCACTTCGTTCTCCAGAATACTCCTAATGCAGAAATGATGCAAAAGCTCTCCTCTAATTTTTCTACAGGAATTATATAGTCCCTTTGCAAACAGGTCGGACACGGGTTCCAACACGGCTGCGTGTCACGCCGTGTTAACGGTTGCTAGGAGGTTCCCTACGAACAGGCGTGTCTGGTAGTGGGTCGTGTCAGATGGCACGGGTACTGACATGGCCGTGTTGTTCTTCACGTTCTTCAGACATGGGTTGGTCGGCAGTCGTGTTCAAATATGACACGGGTAGGCACACATGCGTGTTCCTACCCGTGTGAGTCTCTGTCTCCTGCGTCCAATTTCTTCAGCTCCAAGGTACATAGGATACGGGTATTAACATGGCCATGTGTCCACCCGTGTGTGCCAAATTTTTGTTCGGTCATCAGCCATGTTGACTCCGTGAACTCCTCTGTTTGCTCCAAGACCTTTAGTTCCACTGGTTAGCGCAACCTGCAAATAAAAGTGAAGAAATAAATTAGATAGCTAAATATACGGAATAAAAAAATCCTAACTGTGCTCTCCTAATCATGATAAGACAATTCTTTGACTTTTCTCGCGAAATTACTACAAAAGGAGGTAGAAATAGTAGACATGATTATAATTATGATAGTAAAAGGCCTATCGTAATCGTACTAATCGCCTAGTAGATAGTGAGAGCCTGTCAGCGGGTCAAATCGGGGCTGAGTGCACCTTCCAGCCCTGCCATCTAATGAGAGCCAGAGTAGCGGGATCCTCTCGGGGTCTTGAAAATTTACATCTCCCCTTCCTCTCCCCCCATGCGAGCCTACGACCATACCAGCTAGTGAGAGCCTGGCAGCCGGTCTACTCGCGGCCGAGTGCACCTTCCAGCCCTGCCAGCTAATGAGAGCATGAACAGTAGGATCCTCTCGGGGTATTCCTTTACCCCCCAGGAGAGCCTACGGACCTACCAGCTAGGAAAGTCTGGAGAGCGGGTCTACCTGGGGCCGAGTGTGGCTTCCAGCCCTGCCAGCTAATGAGAGCCCGAGCAGCGGGAACCTCTCGGGGTATTCCGTTACCCCCTAGGAGAACTTACATACCTTCCAGCTAGTGAGGTCCTGGACAGTGTATCTACCCTGGGCCGAGTGCGTCGTCCAGCCCTGTCAGCTAATGAGAGCCTGAGCAGCGGGATCCTCTCGGGGTCTTGTAAAATACCACAATCATCTTATTGGCCACCAAGTGAGTCTTCGGTTCTGCCATATTGATGGGAGCCTGGACAATGGGTCTACTCGGTGCCGTCAAAAACCTCAACACTTCATAACCTGTGAAGAAACAATCTTTAGAATAGTTATCATAGCAAAACATGCAATCTTGTCCATTCTAAGGGTAAACATGATTTATATCATCGCCGCTCCATGTGTGACTCATGGATACCCCTTCCACATTCTAGAGTTGGTATCTCCCTAACCCCACGGCCCTCTCTACAATATAGGGTCATTCCCAATTGGGGTTGAGCTTACCAACGGCTGCCGACGTTGCAGCGGTGTCGACCTTCTTCAAGACCAGGTCCCCCTTTTTAACTGCTTTATCCTGACATGCTTGTCGAAGTACTTGGCCATCCTTCGCTTGACGTCTTCTTGCCTGACAGCGGTAATGTCGTGAAGATCCTCTACCAAGTCCAATGAGAGCCGTAGCTCCCCTTCATTTTCTTTCATCTATGCCTCATCTCCTCTGCCAGCAGCTGCAACTCTCGTGGATCAGACTTCAAACTCCACGGGCAGGACAGACTCACACCCATGTGAAAGCTTGAAGGGAGTCACCCCAGTGTCCTTATTTAGGGTTGTTATCAGAGCCCACAACACCGTGTGGAGTTGTTACACCCAACTCCCCCATATGTTCTCCACATTCATTTTGAGCAGGTTCACTATTATTTTGTTTGCCGCCTCCACCTGTCCGTTGCTCCTGGGGTGGTGGACGGAGGCAAACCTGAGGTCTATCCCAAGCTAGGTGCAGAAGCTTCTAATGACCTGGGAGGTTAACTTAGCCAACGCCTTGAAATCCGGCCACTTTGAGAAGTAGTCGATCATAACCTAGAGGAACCTTCTCTGCCCACTAGCCGGGGGGAATAACCCGACCAAGTCTGTTCCCCAGACAGTGAAAGGCCATGGCGAGGTGATGCTTCAGATCCTTTGAGTAGACAAGAGATGTAGGGGGAGTAAAGCTGACAGTATTGACACTTCTTCACAAACTCTGTCGCATCCTTCCTGAGGGAGGGCTAGAAGTACCCCTGCCTGACCACCCTTGTCTCCAACATCCTTCCTCCTGAATGGCTACCACATTCGCCGGACTGTACTTCTTCTATAATCCTCGAGACTTCATCCTATATCACGCACCATGCCAAGAGGCTTGATAGCATCTTCCGATGCAACCCCCCTTCATGTATAAGATAATGAGCCACTTTGTGTCGAAGGCCTTTTGCTTCCTTGACCCCTTCGAGAAGATTGCCCGTATTGAATAAGGCCATGAAGGGGTCCACTCATGAGGGGAGCCGGTCCACTTCCATCAACTCCCACTCCTCTATCGCTGGATGAAATAGCTAGGTCAAGGTTCCCCCTCCCCGGGGTCCAAAATTGGCAAATCAATCAGCCACATGATTCTCCTCCCTATGGACGTACTAAATTTAGAATGCCCGAAACCTGCCGATGATCACCCTTACCTTGGACAAGTACTTTTGGAGGGTTGGTTCCTGGGCTTCATATTATCCCCTGATCTGCAACGCCACTACTAGTGAATCTCTGAGTACTTCTACATCTTGAACCCCGAGCTCCTTGGCCAGCCTTAACCCGATGATGACAGCCTCATACTTTGCTTGATTGTTTGTTACCGGGAAGTGCAGCGCCACTGCCTGCTCTATGGTGACCCTTTGCTGGATTACCAACACTACCCCTCCCCCTAAGGAGCGCTTCCCTGATGCTCCATCAAGGAACATCTTCCATGCATCCCTTAGTAGCGCTTCATCCACCTCCAGTTCTATGACTTAGGTAGCTAAGAAGTCAGTCATCGCCTGCGCCTTGATGGAGAGCCTTGGTACAAAACATACGTCGAACTCACTGAGCTCAATGGACCACTTGGCCAACAGCTCTGAGTGTTCCACTCCCTCAAAGATCTTGCGTAATGGGTGGTCGGTCACCACCTTGATTGAAAGAGCTTGAAAGTATGGCCTGAGTTTTCTGGCCGAGACGGTCAGAGAGAAATCCAACTTCTCTAGGATTGGGTAGTGCCACTCAGCCGTCTTCAAGATCCTTCTAACGTAGTAGATGGGTAACTATCTCTTCCCTTCCTCCTTTACCAACACAGAACATACAGCCTCTGCCCCTACCCCTACATACAAGGCTAGGTCCTCCAACTCCTTCGGGCTTTGTAGGAGCGGCGCTTTGGATAGTTGAGCCTTCAAGGCCTGGAAATCATCGTCACATTCCTCCGTCCACTCAAACTTTTTTCCCCCGAAGCATTTTGAAGAATTTTGAGCACTTCTCCTTATCATGGGAGAGAAATCTACTAAACTCTGCCAGCTTACCCGTCAAGAGTTGAACCTCCTTGTCATTTCAAGGTGACCCCAACTCCATGATGGACTTCACCTTATCTGGGTTAGGCTCTACCCCTGCTGGGGTCAGAAGGTGCCTGAGGAACTTACCTCAGCTTTCCCCACAGACACACTTCTAGGGATTGAGCCACATCTTGAAATTCCTTAGGGTGGCGAATGTCTCTTCCAAGTCAAGTAGGTGTGAACTTATATCCCCACTCATCACCATGAGATCATCAATGTAGACCTCTACGTTCCTACCCCTCTAACTTTTAGACAACCGATCCATCATTCGCTGGTATGTAGCCCCCGCATTTTTCAGCACGAAGGGCATCATATTGTAGATGAAGCAAGCCTCCTTTATGATTAAAGAAACATCTTTGAAGTCGGGGGAATGCATGTGGATCTGGTGATAACCTGAAAAGGCATCCAAAAAACTCATAATAGAAAAACCGACGGCTGAATCAACCATCATGTCGATTCGAGGTATGGGGTAGCATTTCTTAGGGCATGATTTATTTAACAAAGAAAAGTCTACACACATGCTCCACCTCCCATGCCCCCTTTTTACCATTACCACATTGGAGACCCAGCCTGGATACTGTATCTCTGAGATGAAGTCTGTGTTGAGAAGCTTGTTGACCTCTTCGCGGATGGGCTACTCCAGCTTGGTGGCGATGGTCCTTATATTCTGGCGTATGAGACGTGTCTTTGTGTCCAAGTTCAGATGGTGGTAAGCAACATCTGCTTCAATGACCAGCATGTCCGCCGCACTCTAGGCAAAGACGTCTACGTTCTTATGGGTACACTCCCACATCCTTGCCTGGTCTTCTGGGCGTTGGCCTCCGCTAACCCTTACCTTCTCTATCTTTCATGCCTTACTGATGACCTCCATCTCCACGACTTCCTCTGTCGGCTCCAGCCGGGACAGCTCCATTCCAGCCCTCTCCTCCTCTTCTCCCACATCCTCGCCTGGTCTTCTGGGTGTTGGCCTCCGCTAACCCTTACCTTCTCTATCTTCCTCACCTCCTTCTCCCTCAACCTCCATCTCCTCCGATAGGCCTTCCCAGGGAAACTCCACTTCTTTACCCCTTTGGGTCTCACCCCCAGCTTCTCCCTCTGCACATTACTCCCTCGCAGTCTCCTCTCCAGCCTCACCTAGACTCATGACTGCTTCCCTCGCTATCTTCCTACCAGCCTCTCCTAGGCTCATCTTTCCCTACTCTGTAGCATACTCCTCCATCGACATCTCCTTCTCCAGCTCCTCAGCCTCCGCCATCCAGAAAATGGTGTTGACGACAGTCACAATGCATTGTCTCGCCACCTTGGATCCCCCCTGATCCTGACTTGCACTCCTCAACTACTGAAATTAATGCACTGATAAAATGAGAAGTAGACATAATGAAAGGCACTAATGAGTGGCCGCCTAAAGTTTGAGTTATATTTGCTCGGAGCGTAAACAATGACGAACCAATAGTTCCTTGATACCCCCCCCTAACGTCACATGCAACCCTACCTCTCCTTCAACTACGTTTCGATTCCCCGAGAACCCAAACAATGGTCCATCCGAGGCTAGAACCCTCCGATCCTACACCTTCATCTCGTCAAAGGCTTTCTTGAAGATTACATTCACGGAGCTCCCATTTCCAGCAGGATCCCGGAGACTGTAAAATTCTCTACCGCCGCCTGGATCACCAAGGAATCACAGAATGTGTCTTCATAATCGGGCATGTACTTCACTGAGAAAGTGTTTTTTTCTTCCTTCGGGGGGTCTGGGAGATCGAGGCGACACTCCTTCGGTATATGGTTTGGAAGCTCCCCTTACGGGTGGCTTCGTTCCCCACATACCCGTGGATCACCCTGTCCCTCCTCGGGCTCCCACATCTACCCGGTCCTCATATCTATCCTCTCCTCCTCCTGTCAGAACTTCGATCCTCACGGGAGGCTTCTGTTGGACTTGCCCCCTGGCCTCTCTCATCTCTAGAAACTCAGTGCAGGTGGCCGTTGAGTGAACCACTTCCTGGTGGAAGTCATAGTAGGGTAACGCCATCCTACCTTATCTTCTCCTTGCCCGTCCTCGGGCTCCTCTACTTCTTCCTCTTCCGCTCACAATCTCCACAGCCTCCTGCTGTGGCGGGAGGGGGACCCTCTATTCCTACCTCCAGGCCGGCTAGTTGAACCACCTTGCTTGCAGTTGTTATACCTTCCTTGGAAACATCCACCCTATCCCTGTTAGTGACCCTCCCGCGGCCTCTAGTCTAACTTGGTGTTCAGATCATGCGGCCCCCAGCCTTGATGCTAACCTTGTCCTCGGCATTCCTCCCTTATTATCTCATCTCTCTGCTCCCTCTACCTTCCTACTCCTAACTCTTTCCCATAATCTTCCGACAACTTGGCCAGCTTCTTGGCAAATGCCGGGTTGGCACTCTCGATCTCAATTTCCTTCACTGCCCTCTCCATTAGCTCCTCAAAGGAGAGGGGGGAACTTTCTTCAGCTCCATGCTAAATAAACTTTACCAGCCCAAGGGTGAAGGCAAGATTTATGGTATACCCCGATATCTCTTGAACCTGCACAATCTCCTTCTGGAACCTATCAACATAGCATCCCAGCATCTCCTCCGGCTACTATTTGATGGAAAACAAGCACTTTGCTTACTTCTTACTCTTCTTTGACGTTGAGAACCCCTAACGTAGATCCTCAAAATAGTAGATCGAACTCACCGGCAATGGGAGGAACCAGTCCCTGGCCTTCTCCTTTAGAGTGATGGCGAAGAGCCCACACTTGAAGGCATCCGACATTTGCCTTAAGGAAACGACATCTTCAAACCAATGCACATGTTGCGTAGGGTCATCCCTCCCCGTATAGTAGGTCATGTCTGGCTCCCGGAACACCTCCAGAACCGGAGCTGAAAAGATGAGCTCATTGAATGGGCTCACGCCCCCTACATGCCTAGAGGGCTCGTCGCGCGTCATCGGCTGGCTAGCCATGTCCGCGATGGTCTGTCCGGAAAATAGTTCCTGCCTGGGGACATCCATTTCCGACACTTCTACCGGAACCTCCTTCCACGGGCGCTGCCTCGGAGCATTCTCGCCCAATGACGGGGCGGGAACCAACGGTACCTGTGGGGTGGCCGACTCGCTCCTTGCCGAGAAGTCCAGGTGGTTGATCTGGAGGACTTCCCGCCTGAAGTCTTCCAACATCTCCAATGTCACCCTACTTCCCCGAGAGGGAGAAACCCCCGAGCTTGCTCCTTCTCCTTCATCCCATGCCATAAGACTTAACTTAGGATTTTCTTGTGTCAGCCACGATCCACGCTTACGGCACCAGAAATGTTGGAGCAAAAAATTGGCCTCAACGAGAGTTTGACCTTGGGTTGTAGCCGACACCTATTTCTCCTAAACCTCAACTCTTGACTAGAGATAAAGGACTAAGAACTGACCCAAAGCCTCAGCTGAGAGGTCCCTGATTTAACCAAAAAGTACTCTGAGCACTTCCCCTCCAAAGCCAATTGCTTATTTAGGAGTTCCTCAGAAAGCACCAGAAGAAATTTGTGGAAGTATCAAAAGCCTGCCTTCTGTGGAACTCTATGGGTCTATTCATAGGTTTTCAATATGCGGTCTGCAAAAAACATAATTTTGCTACTATAAAATTACTAAAATGCCCTTAGGCTTGGCTGCGCATAGCGAAACACCGATGTGTTGAGGAGCTAAATGCAAACCTTGGGGTATTCGGGTAATTTCACCCTTGGATCTCACTGGTGAGAACTTTATCACAGATCTCTATGAAAACCCTGCTTTCTTCGAGCGCGATCCTTCCCGCCAACACTGGGCGGGAGCCAAGGAAGACTACAGAGGGTGTTGAGTGGAGAAGCATCACTCAGCGCTAAGGGCTGGCGGGACCATTGAGTGGAGAAGCATCACTCAATGCCAAGGGCTTCCGCCGGCCCGAGGTGCGAGTCCTCTCGCCTGCCCAGGGCGGGAGCCTTCCCGCCTGCCCTTGTTCAGCTATGGCCTAAACCTAAACCTGCTTCACGAAAATAACTTAAGTCGAAGGCTAAGTTCGACAAATTTGCATTCGACGAATAACGTTCTCAGCTCGACAAATTGAACTTTCTCAGTCCACCGAATTATTCCTTCGCGATTCAATGAATAAGAGTTCGATGAATGGTGTTCGATGAAATGGCGTTACTCGATCCATGGCCAAGAGCCTTCCCACCCACTTACGACGAGAGCCCTCCAACCCACTTTGTTATCTTACACAAGTTTATCCCAAAGCTAGCTGAATCTGGGTACTTGGGGCATCTTGGTCCCACCCAGCGAATATGGGGTTGTACACACGGCGAGACAAGATTCGCCAATATAAGTGATGGGAGAAAAAATACAAGGAGAAAACAAACTGCGCGGACTCAAAGAGTTACCGTCGGCTCTGCTGCTAACCGCTACGGAGTCTGCTCAATCTGCTAAGTCGCAAAACCGCAACCTACCCGTGCGGATTTCCCGTTATTCCAGTACTCAACTCTATCCGCCGACCTGCAAGCCTCCTAACCACACGATTTCCTAGGCGCGAGATTGCAGGAACTGCTGCTGCCGAATTGAACCAAGCTGCCATAAGCGAACAGCTTATTGAACTGGGAAACAAGTTGCAGAAGAGGATACCGCCCGATCGCAAACTGCGACATGCTGCTAACAGCAGAGTCCGCACTGTCCCTGACCGAAGTCCGAACCAAGTCCCTGACTTTCCAGTGCTACTCGCACAACCTATATAGCACAAAACGGTCAACACTCCAACCCGCGCGACTAGAAAAATTTGTCTACAACAACTATCCACGAGTTCACTTACTGTTCAGTTGGTTATTTCTGATGTGATAGGGGTTCCTATTTATAGGCGCGGAGAGGAGTGTGATCACCGCCCAAGATGATAGGAAACCGCCCTATCTCGTATCGAGCACCAAGTGTATCCGCCAAGTCGCAGATACATAACCATACTGTCGTGACTAGGCAAGATAACCAGTCTTCCACAGTTGCACCACCAAGGGCAGACACCAAGAATATCCGCCTTGTTGCCAAGGCCCAGCCACGACTTGACCATACAAGCGGGCTCTGCGTGTACCGTCTCTGTCCACCCACCTGTGTACACAGCTCAAGTTCTCATGCACCTGCGGACACTCTTCTAGTCCGTGTACCCCGAGCTCGCAGCCAAGGCACACAAGGCAGGCAGTCGTCGAACTCGGCAGATATAGATATAATTCCACGCAGACCGTGCGACATCCCTGACTAAGCCAGTCTGCCTAAACTGACGAACTCCGGTACCAATCTTCTCTAACCGGCGAAATCCACGGTTACCACCAATAATGCCACCAGCGTTATACCAAGGAACACGCCATGCCGACCTACCAAGCTCTGGTCTAGTCTGAAACCCAGACTCCGCGAACTACAACCAAGTTTGCACCTCACCAGTCTTGGCAAGCTCTGGGGATAGCGAACCTATCTGCCCGGTTACCTTCTAGTAACCAACTGCCTACTGAACACAAGCTAGCCTCATAAGCCGCCTACTCTGTCCGGACAAATCTCGTGAACAGACCGCCCAGGCAGCCAGAGCACAAGCTGACTATAGCAACATTATCGACCTAGCTAACCACCAGTATTGTCTGTATAGGCCACGCGGACAGATCGCCCAGGTTACCCAGTCCACCACTTTCACTTCATGATTATCAACACTCCCCCTTGAAGTGAGAAGTGGTGACCATCTCCAGCAGTCCCCATAACCATGAACATGGCCTCTCCGATAGCGACAATGAGAAGATGTTTGTGACATAGTCCTTATTCCACAAATATCAGACCATAAGGGATCCCTCCAACACCTCCTGAAAGGATTCATACTTCTGTTTGCCTCCTTCTACAGCTTTAACACCCATTTGTACGTCACAGGAGTAACACCAACTTTAGGAAAAAGGTCACAAGGCTCGCCAACCCTGAGGGTAGTTACCTCCTCATTCTTGGCACTTTCCACCTCCTTGACTCCAGTGGTGCCTTCACAGCTAGAAGGCTCTCTCTTGATCAGAGGTCCTGCGAAGAAATAAGAGACCGAGCTCACCGCGACTCCTTCGCAAAATCAAGATGGTAGGTTGGTGATCCTCTTTAATCTCCAAAGTTCCTGCTCACGGCTAACCACATCTGCTGCTCCTTCTAAACCAGCTCCGCTACCAAGCAAACCTGGAGCATCGCTCCCCTTGCTTCCTGAACAAGAAGACATCATCCTAGAACTAGAAGCACCTAGAGCGTCGCTCCCCTGCTTCCTGAACTAGAAACCTCTTCCCTTGAACTAGAAGCACCTGAAGCATCGATCCCCCTACTTCCTGAACCAGAATCCTTCGCCTCAGAGCTAGAACAACCTAGAGCTCCTAGTAATACAGGCAGCTCCTTTAGAAGATCCTGAGGAGAAGCCTCCTACCATCCATCAGACCTGCTCCCCTGTAGCTCCAGAAACGAGCTACCTCCTTACGTTGTCAGTTCGTCGAAGACAACATCTCTGGACATGAAAAACTTTCCTCTAGCAGAATCCATACACTTCCATCCATTATTTTGCTCATTATAGCCCATGAAGACAAGCTTCTTCATCTTGGTATCCAGCTCTATCTTGAGAGCATCTGGGACCTGTACATAACAGGTCGATTTGAACACTCGAAGGTGTTCAACACTATGGTTCTCCTTGAACATTAGCTCAACCAGAGACTTCTTGTTGATCGGGCTCAGAGACATCCGACTGATGACATACACCACGCAGGTCATCCCTTATGCCCAAAAGGCCTTAGGTATGTCTTTTCCATGAAACAAACACTTGCAAGTCTCCGTTAGATGACGGATCTTTCGCTCAGCTACTCCAGTTTGTTGTAAAGTATTCCCACAAGAAAGCTCTCTCGTAAATTCATGCTTCCTACAAAAATAAGAGAACACATGGAAGCTCTCGATACTGTGGATGCATTCCATTTGTTCGTAGAGTTTAAGTAGGTCTCTTTTTGTGCTCGAGTAGTTCTTTTTGAGTACTCAAGTAGCTGTCTTATAAGTACTCGAGTCGGTCTCTTCTTGTACTCGAGTAGTTACCTTACTACTTTAGTAGTTCCTTTCGAGTATTTGAGTAGTTGCCGGGCACTCGAGTAGCTCTTTTCATGTACTCGGGTAGTGATCTTACTACTTGAGTAGTTCTTTTCAACTACTCGAGTAGTTACCTTACTACTCGAGTAGTTCCTTTCGAGTACTCGAATAGTTGCCTGTCACTCGAGTAGGTCTTTTCATTTACTCGAGTAGTGATCTTAATACTCGAGTAATTCTTTTCGGGTGCTCGAGTAGTCACCTTACTACTCGAGTAGTCCTTTTCTTGTACTCGAGTATCCCTTACTGTACCCGAGTAGTACCCCTATTGTACTCGAGTGGCCCGTTCCTTCTATCTCGGAAAACCGGTTTTACTTGAACCTGGTTTATTTCTGTTATTTGAGTATAAATACTTTCTTCTTCTTCATCATCATTAAACCGACCGAGGATTTCTTCTTCTTCCCGAACCAGAGCGGCGTGTGAGAAATAGGTCGTCCGTCCGTACTTCTTCCGGTGGCCGCCGACGATGCTCCAATGCTCGAAATCTTCAACCGAGTATAGATCTGGAAAGCTCTCTCCGAGAGCTACGCCATCGTGGTAATATCTTCCCCGTTTCTAGAGATTTCGCATTAGGGTTTTTTAGCCCTAACCTCCTTTTTGGCCGTTCTTGTTCAGATTTAACTCCTGCATCCTTTTGCCCCGATCTATGATGTGGAGTGATCTATGAGTTGGGAGATGAGGAGGAGAGGGCTGGAATGGAGCTGTCCCGGATGGAGCCGACAGAGGAAGTCGTGGAGATGGAGGTCATCAGTAAGGCATGAAAGATAGAGAAGGTAAGGGTTAGCGGAGGCCAACGCCCAGAAGACCAGGCAAGGATGTGGGAGTGTACCCATTAGAATGTAGACGTCTTTGCCTTGAGTGCGGCGGACATGCTGGTCATTGAAACAGATGTTGCTTACCACCATCTGAACTTGGACACAAAGACACATCTCATACGCCAGAAGATAAGGACCATCGCCACCAAGCTGGAGTAGCCCATCCGTGAAGAGGTCAAGAAGCTTCTCAACACAGGCTTTATCTCAGAGATATAGTATCCAGGCTGGGTCTCCAATATGGTAATGGTAAAAAGGGGGCATGGGAGGTAGCGCATGTGTGTAGACTTTTCTTTGTTAAATAAATCATGCCCTAAGAAATGCTACCCCATGCCTCGAATCGACGTGATGGTTGATTCAGCCGTCGGTTTTTCTATTATGAGTTTTTTCGATGCCTTTTCAGGTTATCACCAGATCCACATGCATTCCCCCGACTTCAAAGATGTCTCTTTAATCATAAAGGAGGATTGCTTCATCTACAAGATTATGCCCTTCGTGTTGAAAAATGCGGGGGCTACATACCAGCGAATGATGGATCGTTTGTTTAAAAGTTAGAGGGGTAGGAACCTAGAGGTCTACATTGATGATCTCATGGTGATGAGTGGGGATATAAGTTCACACCTACTTGACTTGAAAGAGACATTCGCCACCCTAAGGAATTTCAAGATGCGGCTCAATCCCTAGAAGTACGTCATTGGGGAAAGCCAAGGTAAGTTCCTCAGGGTAAAGAATCACTCCACATCATAGATCGGGGCAAAAGGATGCAAGAGTTAAATCTGAACAAGAACGGCCAAAAGGATGTTAGGGCTAAAAAACCCTAATGAGAAATCTCTAGAAACGGGGACGATATTACCACGATGGCGTAGCTCTCGTAGAGAGCTTTCCAGATCTATACTCGGTTGAAGATTTCGAGCACCGGTGCATCGTCGGCGGCCACCGGAAGACGTACGGACGGACGACCTATTTCTCACACGCCGTACTGGTTCGGGAAGAAGAAGAAATCCTCGGTCGGTTTAATGATGATGAAGAAGAAGAAAGTATTTATACTCAAATAGCAGAAATAAACCAGGTTCAAGTAAAACAGGTTTTCCGAGATAGAAGGAACGGGCCACTCGAGTACTATAGGGGTACTACTTGGGTACAGTAAGGGATACTCGAGTACAAGAAAAGGACTACTCGAGTAGTAAGGTGACTACTCGAGTACTCGAAAAGAATTACTCGAGTAGTAAGATCACTACTCGAGTAAATGAAAAGACCTACTCGAGGGACGGTAATTATCGAGTACGCGAAAGGAACTACTCGAGTAGTAAGGTAACTACTCGAGTACTCGAAAAAGAACTTACTCAATTAGTAAGATCTCGACCCGAGTACATGAAAAGAGATACTCGAGTGCCCGACAACTACTCGAATACTCGAAAGGAACTACTCAAGTAGTTAGGTAACTACTCGAGTACAAGAAGAGACCGACTCGAGTACTTATAAGGCAGCTACTAGAGTACTCGAAAAGAACTACTCGAGTAGTAAGGTAACTACTCGAGCACAAAAAGAGACCTACTTAAACTCCACGAACAAATGGAATGCATCCAACGTATGTCTTTTCCATGATCCGTAGGACAAGCTGACCCTCCACAAGCTTCTTAAACTCCACGAACAAATGGAATGCATCTGACGTCTCCATCATGAAGTACACCAAAGTGTACCTCAAATAATCATCAATCAACACCAGCATATACTTGATGCCTCCAAGACTGGCGGTGATGGTCAGTCCTAACAGCTCACCATGGATGCACTTCAAAGGCCGAGAACACCCGGTCTGGGACTTATCAAACGTGAAGCGATAAGCCTCACCGTACTGACATCCCACGTAGATATAACTGTCTCCGAAGGATGACAACCTACACAAGCCTTTCACAAGGTTTCTTTCCACCATTGCTTACAACTTGAACATCCCAACATGTCATAGTCTTTCATGCCAGATAGTCACACTATCATTGGCCTTCATCTGATCAACATAAGAACTAGTTGAAGCCACAACCAAGTCCTCATCTTTTCCCCCTATATGAGCAACGTTCGTCGACTGAAGGTTCACCTTGCAGTCCTTTTTGAGTGGCCAGGCTAGTTGCATTTATAGCATATTGGCCATTCTTTCCTTTTCCCATCATGCTTAGGAGATACACTCCTCTCATACTGATATGAAGTAGAAGGACCATCACCAGCAGACGACTTCCTCTTCTTGTCCCGCCTCCTTTTCTTCCCTGAGAAGAGCGCTTCACCATCTTTGCTAGAGACAGTGACTCCAGCCATCTGACTTGATAAGCTTTCCAGTGAAGCGAATAAGTACTCCAGCTCCAGCAAAGATGGCTGATTGCCCCAGCCTTGAATGGAAGGGACAAAGGCCGTATATTACTTCCACATGTCTCAGATTATGTGCCTCTTCAGCTTCGCCTCCGAAATATGCTCATCAGGGTCCAACGCTGAAATCTCATTGCATAAGTTCTTCATCTTTAGGAAGAACCTTGAGATGGAAAAATCTCCCTGAGTGGCACCCGCCAACTCATTCTCCGGGAACTGTAGTCGAGCTACGTTCTTCTTGTTGAACAACCCATCAAGGGAAGTCCAAATATTCATTGCAGACTAACATCCGATGATGTGGTCGAAGAGTTCCGGTGAGATACCATGCTTGAGAGTAAACTCATCTTTCTTGTTTGTCTTCCTCTTTGCTCTCACAATATCAGCATTGCCTCCATCAGCAACCACCTCTTGCCTTTCATCTCTATAGACGAACTCCCAAAGATCCTCGCCCAAATGATAGCTCTCCATATATGACATCCACTTCTTGAAGTTAGTCAATGTACGCAGCTCAATTCCAAGTCCTCTTGCATGTTCACCTTCCATTGTGTTATCCTTGGTTACTTAGACTCCCAGAAGCAATTAAGCAAACTGACGGTTGATCCCTACTCAAGCCTTTGTTCCCTCTAATACTATGTAAAAATTGGTGATCGCGAAAAATGGGAACCAAGCGCAGGAACACTCAACCAAACCGAGTCCAAGTAAGTCAAATACAAACAAAAATGCAAGAATCTTGTACAATCAAAAACTTTATAAGGCGAGATATACATGGCTAGACATGATTCTCCAATGTACCATATGGAAGCAAAAAATTACAAGACATAAACAAACCATGCAGACTCAAAGAGTAACCGCCGGCTCTGCTGCAAACCGCTACAGAGTCTACTCAATCCACTAAGTCACCAAACCAAAACCTAGTCGCACGGACTACTCGTTATTCCAATACTCAACTCTATCTGTCAATCTGCAATCCGCCAAACTACACGGTTGCCTAGTTGCCAGATCGCGCAAATTACTGTTGTCGAACTGAACTAAGCCGCCAGAAGCGGACAACTTATTGAAGTGCTAAACAAGTTGGAGAAGAGAAGACTGCCCGGTCGCATATCGCGACGTGCTGCTAACGTCGAGTTAACCTCATCAAAGGGATGGGTGACCTCCTGGGATGTCCCCGTGAGGCGCGCTTGAATATCGAGTTTGCCTCATCAAAGGGATGCTGTAGCCACCAATAACCCGTCAGTGGATCGGAGAAGGGTTGGGGTGCATGGGCTACATCTCGGTAACGTCGCTTAGAGCAGAGCCGTAATATTGTCACGTTGGATCGGCTCAGGTCATTACACTGGACTCAGCCAGTCCTCCTAAAACGGCGAACTCCGGTACAAGTCCGCTTTAACCGATGGACTCTATGGTTACCACCAACTGCGTCACAAAAGCCATAACAAGGCACATGCCATACCGACCTCCCAAGCTCTGGTCCAGTCCGAAACCCAGACTCCGTGAAATCCAATTGTGTTAGCACCTCACTAGCTGTAGTGAGCTCTGCAGATAGCGAACCTATCTGCCAGGTTAGCTTTTGGGAACCAACTGCCTATTGAACACAAGCCGACCTGAATAGCTTCCTCCTTTGTCTGCACAAACCGCCAGAATAGACCGCCTAGGCCTCCATAGCACAAGCTGATTACAACAACATTGCTGACATGGCTAACAACTAGTCCTGTCCGCATAGGCCGCGCGGACAGGTCACTCAGGTTTCCCAATCCATCGCTTTCACTTCATGATTTTCAACAACTCTCCTACAAAGTTAGTAGGTTTTCTAGCTCGAGCAATGATAGCAGATTGGCCCGGCCTTGCACAGAAGTAATGAAGACAACATATTCCCTTCGCAAGCAGAAGATAATGTGTCTCTTTAGATTTGCCTCTGAGATAGGCACTTCTGGGTCCAATGCAGAAATTTCAGTGCATAGGTTTTATTCTTCAAAAAGAAGGTTGATATGGAAAGCCCTCCTAAGTTTCTCTCGTCAACTCATTCTCCAAGAATTGTAGCCGAGCTACATTCTTCTTATTGAACAAGCCTTCCAAATCTCAACAGCTGACCAACATCCAATGATGTGGTCAAAAAGTTCTAATGAGATCGCCTGCTTTAGAGTGAACTCTACCTTCGCATTCATTCTTCTTCAAGCCCTCACCTCCTCAGCATTCCCCTTAGTAGCAATAAGCTCTTGCATGTCGTCTCCACCAACGACCTCCCAAAGGTTCTAACCCAGAAGATAGATCTCCACGCACGACCTCCACTTTTTATAGTTTGATTGTCCCCGGCAATGGCGCCAAAAACTTGACAAGTACCCGGCAACGGCGCTAAAAACTTGATGCTTAAAACTAAAAAAAATTAATGCTATAAAACACGCGGCGCCCCCAGGCGGATTTATTTTAGAAAAGTGGTGTATTTATTTAGGAAGACGGGGCGCGCAGACTTTTTATTTGGATATAAAATAGGTTGAAACTTAGTTTTAATGAAAAGATGCAAATGCACCTATCGCGTTTAATACATGATATTCAGGTGAGGATTGTCGGGGTTGTATTGTTTTCGGGGACGGGTTGATTATTTTTACTCTTCTCTGGAGGGAACTATTATTTTACCGATTATAACTTGTTGGGTTATTACTTATATATATATATAATAGAAAATAAACATTTAAAAAGGAGCCGATGAAGAATTTAGCGCAATGGTAGGGAATTGAATTTGAACTAAAATAACTTTTAATAAAAAGAGATAATAAATTTTAAATTAATTAAGGCAGAGACTTAACCATGGAGGTTCCACAAACATGAGCTCACCTATCTCTAGGACTATCGCTCACCTGAACATTAAGACTATTAGACTGGGCTCTCGTCCGACGAAGGATTCCTCTTAATGCCCGCATTACGTTAAGAACCCCTCTATTGGGTGGGGAACCCAATCTGGTAGAATTCCGTGCCTCCTCTCTCGAGGGTTAGTGCGGAACTCCCTTTACCTAAGGGGTAATCTGTCCATACTCATGGCCTCTCGGCAAGCTAGCGTATGCACTACAGAAATAGAGACCGTGCATTGATTTGTATTTCTATGCGTCGTAAACTCGGGGCAAACCTTAAGTAATTTAATTAACGAGAAAAACAGACCTTTAATTATTTAAAGCTATTTTATCTGTCTCAATGCTCTTCGATACTTAGGGCTAAGAGCGGTTAGCCACTCATCGGAATGAGGACGACTTGCGAAAAGAAAATGACATAATTGAATGTGTGAGTCCTACTCAAACAAGTAGGCGGGAAATGAAAGCAGTAAATGAAAGCTGAAAATGAAATATGTAAAATAAAGGCAGTAAAATACAAGTCCTACTCAAACAAGTAGGTGGGAAATAAAAGCAATAAAATTGCAAGTCAAACTCAAATGAGTAGGCGTGAATTGAAAGCAGAAAATGCGAGTCCTACTCAAACGAGAAGGCGGGAAATGAAAGCAAAAAATGACAAGTTCGACTCAAACGAGTAGGCGAGAAATTGCGAGTTCTACTCATTAAAGCGAGTTCTACTCAAATAAGTAGTACGAAGTAGATGTACACACGCACACACTCTACAAGAATAAAATGCACACACTCTACATAAATAAAACACACACTCTTCAAAAATAAAACCCAATTCATACACTCACGCACACATACAAAAAAGACAAAAAACGAAGTGATCTAAAAATTAAAACAATTACATTTTTATCGCAACAACTTGATAAAAATGCATAAAAAGAGAAAATAAAAATTAAACGATCAAAACTGTTTTTTTAAAAAGCAAAATAAAAGTATTCGAAAAATAAAAACGAACACTTATTCATTCTTATTACTTTATAGAAATGCTTAAAAAGTGGAAGAACGAGTAAAAGAACAAAAAGTTTTACAAACCAAAAAACTAAGTAAAAATAAAAATAAAGAACACTTTTTAAGATCATTTTTATAAATTGATAAGAATGAACATAAAGAGTATAGAAAAATCCTAAGTCTAAACGAAGCTAAGTAACAAAATAACTAAAACATACAAGCATAAAATCTATTCTCATACATACACACACACACCCACATTTAAAGAGAAAAACAAAAATAAAACAAATAAATAAGATTGTTTAAGAAGGGTTGCTTAGATGCATTCCAAAACAATATAAAGGGAGAAGAAAAACACATATTTCATTAAGATAATAAGGAGTTACATAAAAACTAAAACAAACACTAAGGTGAGGGGGATAAAATTCCCTTACATAGCATGGAAAGTATCTAAACATCATAACCCCTTATGCAAAATTGTTCAAAAAATAGAACCCTTAGACCTTATAGAAAGTTTCTATTTATAGGCAAAATTTTCGGGTTACACGCCCTAAGTCACGGGCGTGTAAGGGGGCGTGTCAGTACTATTTACTGAGTTGATGCTGAGCATTTATTGCTAGTTTCACTTTTGTGGTTGTACACGTGGAAGTCAAGGGCATGACACTACTATCACAGACATGTAGGGGGCGTGTTGGTGAGGTTTATCTAGGGGAAGGCGTCGTGTCAATTCGTCGCAAGCGCTGTCTTGTCTGGGACAAGTGGATTGGTGACGGGCGTGTCGCTGACTTGGCACAAGCGTGATAGTTGGTTCGACGATCATCGAATGCTGAATGTCGAGTTGGAGGCATTGAGTGGCGATGACGTCGAGTGGTTGGCTTGAGTGGCGATGTCGTCGAGTGGTTGGCATTGAGTGGCTGACTGGAATTGAGTGGAGATGATTGGCATTGAGTGGTTGGCGTTTAGTGGTGACTGGAATCGAGTGGTTGGCGTCTAGTGGCTATGGCGTTGAGTGTGTGTTACGGGCTGAACCCGAGCGTGTCGAATCGGGACATGGATGTATCGAGCAGTTCGACGAACGTCGAACGTCGAGCTAGTGACAACCTTCTATTGGGATCAAGTAACACGCCTAGGTCACGGGCATGACCGAGAAATACACGGGCGTGTACTTTGGAATTTTTTTGACTTTTCCTGAAAAAATTCAGAAAGATAAAATAAATTAGAAAATATATTCAAAAAAGGAAGCATTTTATTAAATAAAATTAACTAAAAATAAATAAAATAAATAAAAATGACTTAAATATTGTACGTAAAAAAAATATATAAATACAACTTATCAAATACCTTCATACTTAAGCTTTTGCTATTCCAGAGCAAAAGTTGGAGATATACTTATAAGGAATTAAAGAAATCCTAAGTTTAGCTACCACTTGAATTAATTAAAAGAAAAATCAAAATAATTATCCGAGGTATAAGAGTTTAGTCCTAAATTATGACAAAATTAAATATAGGAAAAGTTTCAGCTAAAAAGTTTTTGATATAATCAAATAGAAAGCAAAAATTGTATTTGTTAGGTTAACAAAAATAGATTAAAATTATAGAAACTTTAGCTTATAAGAATTGAAGGAAATAATTCAATTTGAAAATCAAAAAAATATCAAATTAATTCTAAAATCATTTGAAATTGGCGGAGCCGGATGTTGTGGTTTATGAAGATGGCTTTGGTTTAGAGGTGAGGTATATTTTTTCGCTCAAACCTCTAATTGAATTTTTGGTTTGAACGTGGATGTTTATGAAAATGAAATCTTATTTTCCATAACATATAATATTTTTTTAACAACTTCATAATAACCCAATGTATATGTATAAGAGTAATGAATTATATGCTCTTACTCAATAACATATAATATTTTAAAAATATAAGATGCCTATGTTTACGGAATGAAATCTATTCCCATTGACATAGGTTCTTTTAAGGATCAAAATCATGTAAAGTAAACATGAAAAAAGGAGATAGGTTTTTTTCAGAAAGAAAACTAGATATAATAAAAACAAATTTGAGAGCAACCTTTATAAATTGAACATTCTTATATTTCAAAAAAAACATGGAGTAAACATAATTTAAATCTAAGGCTGTTATTTTCTAATAAAATAAATGTGCAACTATTAGATAAGTTAGAAGTGATGCTGAAAACATGTCTTTTATCTAAATAAAAAAAAGGCATACAAAATTCTTTAAAACTTTACCCGAGATATATAAATATATCGATTTCCAATTAATAAACGAATAGTAAAGAAAGAATTAATAAAATTTGCTTATAAATAAACTCACAACTAGATTTTTGGAGAGCGAAAAGGGTTAAGAATGAGACATTCGATTTATTTTTCTCATAATATAAATATTTGGTATTTTTAGAGTTTTTATCTTCTTTTTTTGTATTTTTGATTATTTTCTTTTTTTGAATTTTAGAGTTATTTTCTTTTTCTGATTTTTGGATTTTCTAAATTTTTTTTTTGATTTTTTAGTTTTTATCAAATTATTTACAAGAATGGGGAGAGAAATAGTGTTATTTACAAAGAAGAGAGGGGGGAAAGAGAAAGATTTTTCACAGAAATATTTACAAAGTAAAAACATTTTTTTTGAATTTGTTTTATAAGTTTTTGAAATTTTTGTTTTATGATTTTTTTGAGTTTTTTGAGTTTTTATTTTTTTAATATTTTATTATTTTTGATTTGGTGTAGAAAATATAAGTGCGAAAAAAAAAAGAAAGATGTGAGGAATAAAAACTCCCCCACTCTTAGTTCCAACATTGTCTCCAATGTTGCATCATAAGCATGAAGAACAAAAAATAGATAAAATACAGTATTTACAAAAATAAAGATGGAGGGTAGAAACTTCCCTGAGATGAGATCGAGGAGGTCCATTTGAAACTTGCATTATGAATAACAAATAACAGAAAGATAACAAAAAAATGAAAAAGATAACTCGGCCAAAAGTATGCGAGTGGTAAGAGCATGTATGTGTGTAACTCCAAATTGAACTAACGTCTTAGACAATTGGACGTTAACAGAAATGTGATCCCCTATCGCTCACAAAAGCATGAAGCAAGCCAAAGCGGAAAAATAAAGTTATAATATTTAATGGTAGAAAAGTTTTTATTTATTTTAATGTTCTTTTTTGTTATTTGGTAAATTTTGTGGTTTTTGAAAAGAAATAAACAAATTAAAACAAAACATATATACGCGAAATATTTTTTGGGTTTTAGGAGGAAGATTTCTTGCTATCGATATATACATGTTTAATAATAAGATATTATATATTATTTTAAGTAGTTTTTTATTTTATTTTATTTTTTAGTTGGTTTAGGTAGGTTTTTAAGATTTTTGTTATGTTTTTAGTTTTTTAGGATTTTTAGTTTGTAGGATTTTTTTATGTTTCTTAGATTTTTAGATTTTTAGTTTTTTAGATTTTTTTTGGTTTGTAGTTTTTATAATTTTTTGTTTTTGTTTTCGTTTTTCTTGGTTTTAGTGGTTTCATAAAAAATAATGATTTTTTTTAGATTTTATAGTTTTTTCATTTTTTAGTGTTTAGATTTTTTGGTTTTTTAGTTTTTCAAGTTTTTAGTTTGTAGTTTTTTTAATTTTTTTGGAAACGACGTCATTTCATTTTTTTTATATTGATAAATATATATGAAATAATAAGCATAAATTAACTATTTTTTCATTAAGGTATTTTAAGTAGTTTTATTATTATTATTATTAGTAATTTTTGGTTGGCCATTATATATATATATATATATATATATATATATATATATATATATATATATATATATATATATATACTAGCATCTTCGAACGGGCTCGCCCGTTCTCGATACGTCGTTGCGGGCTTCGCCGTTCTCGATGCGTCGTTGCGGGCTTCGCCGGTGACCCCTCGGCGGGCTTTGCCCACCTAGGGAGGTATTAGCCAAGCCCCCGATTGCATCTTCGAACGGGGGGCCCAGCCCTACTAGATGGTCGCTGCTTTATTTGCCAGGTCAAAATTGTACTAGTAGGTTTTACCCCTGGCATATTTCGTGCCTAATAATAAGCCTCGCCGCCGCCCTGAATCTATCGAACGGGCTCTATCCTTTCCAAGGCGTCGATTTGCGGTGGCTTCAAACATAATCATATAAATTTCGCATTTATTGGCATTCCGG